>CM076075.1:2478437-2798437 GCA_038088235.1 Zacco platypus | reverse complement strand
TTTTGTAACCACTGCACAGCTATGTTAGGTTACTGTGCCATGGTTTGATTGGTTAAAAGATTTCTGCTGGCAAAATATAGCTGCCTAAAAGGTGTGGTCACATTTACTGTTGTTCTGTGAATTGTTGCTGGCTCAATTCAATAGAAATCCACGCGATTGAATATTTTGCGTGAGGGTAAAAGATTTCCCCATGCAGATTTTTCAAATAGGGTCATGGTGGTCATGCAAATTTGCTGTGTTGACAAACCTGCTCGGTTTGACAGTGGCTTCTGTGTGAGTGCTACACTATATGATAATAGACAATGGACAGCAAAATTTCACAGAAAATTGTTTTAAAGTAACTACAAGTGCTGAACCACCACTGGCAAGAAATGAAATTGCAAAATTATTAATACAAATTCAGTCTGCTGAATATGAATGCATTAGTAGGAACAGAATTTATTTCATTTACTATCAGTTTATTAGCATTTTTAATTGTTTATATATATATATATATATATATATATATATATATATATATATATATATATATATATATATATATATATATTTATTTTTTTTAATTATTTTATATATATTTAAAAATATATATAAATGTATATAAAAATATATATATAAAATATATAAATATATATATATATATGTATATATGTATATATATATATTTTATATATTTATATATATTTATATATATTTTTATATATATTTATATATATATATTATATATATTTATATACATATATATTTTTATATATTTTATATATATATATATATATATTTATTTATTTATTTTTTTTTTTTTTTAAAAAAGAGAGTTAATTTACCATTTTAAGAAAAAAAAGTCGTAAATTAACACTATTGGACATGTAACAAATATTCGTGGCAGTCCATAGTGACGTCACCCTATGTATAGGTGAATTGTACAGTGTTTGTTGTTTTAAAGCTATTTTATAGTGGTAATAATAGTTTTTAAATGATCAAGGCCATTCCTGACACAATGTCCCTGGCAGCAGCGGAACGCTGAATTTTCCAAATCTCTGGAATGAAACTGCAATTCCAGAACGTGCTGCACTCATCTCTCTCTTTGTCTGTGTGTTGTTATGGTTACGTTGATAAAGACTTTACATGGAGCCTGTTGACTCATGTCTTGACTTGACTGAAATGTTTTGAATGGCTCTCAGAGAGGCTTGACTTAACACGAAACTTGACATTGCAGTCTTGTTAGTGCCACAAAGAGTATGTACATCGTTTATGTGTGCAGGTTGCGTGTTTAAAGTCGTGTTTTATATATACTGGCTCTTTTAAGAGGTCTCAGAATGATTCAAAATATGTAAACCCACCAAATAATTGCCATCTCACAACTCACCCCAGTGACTTCATTCAAGAGCATGTCCTGTTTGTGAACTTACTCTATTGGCAACAGTGTCAAATGAAAATCTATTTTCACTCTCTGTTTTCTAAATGCAGGTTGTAGATTTTTCTTATACATGTTTCATTTAATTTTAAATAGTACATTTGAATCAAAATGTCTTAACTGAATCTTCCGGTGAAAAATGAGAGGATTCTCTCTGCAGGATTTCTCCAATCATTTAGTCCACTTAAACCCTGCAAGCTCTCATCCGTATGCCTCCACTTCTCAACAACCAATCAACAATCAATGCTTAAAACCAAGTCCCTGCCCTATATTTTTTTCTTTCGATAATCCGTTACACTTGGATGTACGTAATATGGGCGATTTATCGCTATTTCCATTTCGATATGACTTTCATTTGGAGACAAAAGGCATTCCTTGCTAGTTTTTGTACACCCTACTGAATATAGGAACTGCTTTTTAAAATATTTTTATGCCTTTTTGTTTTTTTTTTATAGCCTGAATACCTAAACGGCACCAAAATGAGATAATTAATATTTGTTCCCAAATATTTACTTGAAGTACCACCTGAAATTTTAAGTTTGCTTCAATAATGTAACGACACGCAATCTGCATGTTTACGGTTCTATGTCAGTTAATGGTCACATGATATGCAGGTGAACTAAATATTTAATCATTTTTAATGTTTTATTTTAATTTTAATCATTTTTATGAGTTCATTATTCACTTTTTAACTTACAGATATAACTTAAAGTTGCAGTATTTGTCAGAATAATTGCAATGCCTTCATGTTTTTTCACCTGCAGATTGGAACAGCAGAGGTTGGAGCAGCTGGAGAGGGAGAGACAGGAAAGAGAAAGACAAGAGCGAGAACGACAGGAAAGAGAACGGCAAGCGGCTCCGGGTCAGTAGGAAGTGTTTCACCTCAACGGACCAGACTTTGTGTATTTGGTAGATCATTGCTGTCGTTTCTGAGTACAGCTGTATACTTTATGATCGAATAAAATAAAATTCTTTAAGCATTTGATAAACAATACACAGAACAGATTTGTAGTTGTTATTAATATAATGAACATCATTTATCATTATCATTTATCTGTCAGAATACTGTTGAATGCACAATGGTGTTTTATCATTGTTGTCATTGCTATAAAAATCAGGTTGGAGTAGAAAACGGTAGAAACTTTTTTTATAAAACATTAAATAATGATATATTTTAATTATTAAAATTAAAATATATGCAGTTTTTGAAGAAAATAGGTTATATTTAAGAACCAATAATATAAAAAAAGAATTGTCAAACTGATTATTTGTCTACCCATATTTATGAGTGAATGTAATTAATTACAAGGTTTTTTCCTTTGTGTGTGAATGTGTGTAAATCATGTGCTATTGTTCTTCTGTAGTCATTCCTCCACCACCACCTTTGGCCCCTGGAGGCCCTCCGGCTCCCCCTGGACCCCCACCTCCCCCTGGGCCCCCTCCGTCTGGACCTCCCCCACCACCTGGACCTCCCCCCTTGGGAGGAGGAGGAGGAGGAGGAGGAGGAGCTCCACCTCCACCTGCTCCTCCTCTGCCCTCTTCTGGAGGAGGTGGAGGTGGAGAAGGAGGGCCAGGTGGCGGCGGTCTCGCTGCTGCTCTGGCAGCTGCCAAACTCCGTAAAGTGCCTAAGGTGAGACAGTGAGTGACATGAGAATCACAAAAAGAGAATTTCCAGAAGTTGAAATTATGTGTCACTTCCTCGTAACATTATTTACGTTTATGGTGACATCACCCGGAAATGAAATTCTTTTCAAATGCCAAGGAAGTTATAATAACATTCTCTTGTGAATCATGCACAGTTGAGAGACCACGATTATGTATTAAGTAGAAAATATGATATTGCGTAAGAGGAACGAAAAAGGAATCATTGACAAATCTAGAACTTGTATACCAAAAGTTTACAAAAATTATGTAGCCGGTAGAAATGGGGTAGAAGGTGACGACCAATCGCATAAAAAGCCAGATGTGAAATAAGAGCGTAAAGGCCTGTTCACATAATAAATGCTTGGTTAGCAACTTTTACGATTACTATAAAGTTTTAATAATTGTTCTAATTCTATGAGAATAGGGAAGTCCAACACAACTAACAACAATATTGTTGGATTCACTTTGAGAATGTATCTTTTTCCAGCTGATAAATGATAGAAACATTGTCAGCCAATCAGAATCCACTCCACTTTTAAAGAGCCGCAGCATTTAAATCAGCAAACGACATAACTGCTCTTATAATAAGTAGAAATGTAAGGTTGTGTTGGTGTGGATGCTAATATATTTATCATTATAGTTATCATTTTTGTGCAAACGGGCCTCAATGTTCCTCCTGATGGAATTTTACAAAGACAATGAAACAAATTGTGAAACTTATTAAAAGTAGCCAAATGGAAAGAAAGCAAAAGAATGCTTGGTAAAACATCCATTCACACAATGAAATTACTGAAGAATCTGAATAACATGTATTTATTTGTAGTTTAAATGTCAAGACTGATCTCCTAGAACATTTTGTGCACATATTCATTCCTGACTGCGGTTATTGACTCAGTGCTTCCCCCTGCAGGATGATTCTGGTAGTGGTGCTGGTGGAGGAGGTGGCAGCAGTGCTGCGGTCGCTGTGGCGGCACCTCCTAAAGCCGACAGCAGTCGCAGCAGCGTGTCTCTGCCCAGCGGGGGAGGAGGCCTGATGGGAGAGATGAGCGCGATTCTAGCACGACGGTCAGTAGAAAAACTATTAGGAAACGTGTAACTAATACGGTAAATATGTGGGTCACAAACGAAGTTTGAAGGAGTTTAAAGAAGTTTTCTAAATTATTTACAGCCTAATGATGATCTCAGTTACCACGGTAATTTAAGTTTGTCCCTCAGATTAGGGTTGTGTGAATAATTGAATTTAAGTTTCAATTTTAATTTGGGCTTCCAACGATTAACATGATAATTGAGATTTAAAGCAGTGCACTTTTTGGTCATATCGCCCACTTATAATCGTGAATAAATAATCGTGATTGCAAAATTGACCAATATAATCATGATGATTATGAGTTTTGTCATAAATTCAAAAAAAATATTTTTGTCACTAAACAATTCTCTCAAATGGAAAGATGTCAACCTCTGCAGCTCTACCGTTAGAGAAAACAGTGGTCAGTTTGGATCACATGTGCCTTTTGATAACCAAACACTGTGATGTCAGAGTTGTACAGTACTGAAACGCTGTTTGCGGATACTTTTAAAGGGTTCGTTCACCCAAAAATTCTGTCATTAATTCCTCACCCTCATGTCGTTCCGCATCCGTAAGACCTTCGTTCATCTTCAGAACACAATTAAGATCTTTTTGATGAAATCCGATGGTTCAGTGAGTCTCTATTGCCAGTAAGGTAATGAACACTTTCAGATGCCCAGAGAGATACTAAAACACATTTAAAACAGTTCATGTTAGTACTGTGGTTTAAGCTTAATATTATAAAGTGACTTTTTGTGCACCCAAAAAAATAAAATAACGACTTTTCAACTATATCTAGTGATGGCCGAATTCAAAACACTGCTTCGAAGCTTTACGAATCATTTGTTCAGAATCAGTGGTTCGGTTCGCGTATCAAACCGCCACGTGAATTATTGAAACTGCGAATCACTTATGATGTAACGAAGCCTCATTTACTGAAATCACGTGACTTTGGTGCTCCGAACCATTGATTCGAAACAAAAGATTCGTAAAGCTTTGAAGCAGTGTTTGAAATCGGCCATCATTAGATGTTGTTGAAAAGTCGTTATTTAGGTTTTTTTTGGCGCACAAAAAGTATTCTTGTTGTTTTATAATATTAAGGTTGAACCACGGTAAATTAATATGTTTTAGTAGCTTTCTGGCCATTTGAAAGTATTGCCAGCAAGATTATTAATAGAGGCCTCACTGAGCCATCGGATTTCATCAAAAATATCTATATTTGTGTTCTGAATATGAACGAAGGTCTTACGGGTGTAGAACAATATGAGGGTGAGTAAATAATAACAGAATTTTCATTTTTGGGTGAAACAACCCTTTAACTGTTTTTATTTTTACTGTCTAAGTCTTGTATTTTTGTAATTCAGTTTTTGCCATGAAGATAGCCACAGATAATGACATGGCATTAAATCAAACCTATACTGATACTGAATCACTTTTAACGAAGCTTTTAGTGGCGCCATAAATGCAATTCAGTAATTTGCTCTAACTACATACAGATATGTAAATACAATAAATACATAATAAAAATATTCTACTACTTTCTTTATTTGACATGGACACCACAGTTACATTGGACAAACCATATGCACTTGCTTAAGTGTTTTAGCACACATGCTGATTTTCAACACTAGTCCACAGGAGGCTTTTAGGGACACACACACACATAAAATAAATAAACCAACAATACTAATAATAGATATAATAATAACAATGTTAAAAATGTAAGTAATAATACCAACACAAATAGTACAGAAAAAAAGAAAAATAAATAAATAACATAAACATTCAAAATTATTTACATACATAGGCTGTAGAGCAAAGGCAACAATCAAACAATAACACAAAAGTAATGTAGTATAAAAGATTATGCATGTGAGCACTGTTCTTTTGTTTTTAACCATTGTTTAAGTCCTCTATTAAAAGCATTATCATTGGTCTCTTGTTTTAGATTAGTAGGTAAAGCATTCCAGAGTTTTGGCCCTTTTGCGGAGAAAGCAGACTGACTTATACTTGGGGACAAGACAGTCACCACTAATAGTGGCTCGTGTATTTCAACATACAAAAATGTAGTAACATACGGTATTTCTTTAATTCCACCAGCTCGTAAGAGTCTTTTGAATGGGGCGACATTGATTGATTTGATTTCACACTATAGATTCTGTCGAGGTGTTGCACCACCGCTGAGTAATAGTTGTGCTTTGGTGGCGGAATGTATGTTCAAAAACCAAATTATTATTATTATTATTTTTTTAATTTAAAGCTGGAACCAGTTTTAAATAAGAACCGATTCTCAGTTTCTGATTTAATTTCAAATGCACAAAGTGACCACATACTGTAATACTAGACTCATGGATTACATTTTTGTAATTTCGTCATGTCAGTTGTTTTTGGATATTTTTGTCTTTCCCTGTTCAACCTGAAAGATGTTCTTGCATGATTATAAAATAACAGCCTCGGGTGTTACTCAACGATAGCTGTTGATTGAAGGACGTTAGTAATAATTTTGAAATGTAAGGAGCGCTGGAGGCTTTAATAGCAGGAATGTGAAGCACTTACATGAATTCCTCATTAAACTAATTGCTTATTACAAAAATATTTGTAATTTGAGCTATGAAGTGTGTGTGTACATGTATGACTAGTTGGGTGAACTTCTTGTTCTGCATTTGTGCCACAGTCCCTGTAGTTGGAGGTTCAGAATTCGACTTTATAGAGGCATTAGTGCCTGTCCACTTATTCAGCAGCGCTGGTTCCGGAAGGTTTTTTTTTTTCTTTTCAATTTTAAAAAAGCCTTTAAGGCTTTGAACTAATCCAACCAGCTACGAGGTGAATCATAACATTACAGACTTTGATTTGAAGCAAAAAAGTATTTGAAAATCAGAACACAATCAGTATACAATCCCATGAGGCATTGCGAAAGACAATCGATGAAGACAGAAAAACAATGGAGAAATACAAAACAACAAAGTTTCTTGCAAAATATATTTTGTATTGATTTTTGTATATTTATTTTTTATTTATTAAGGTAAACTGGCACTTCAAGGGTTAGTTCACCCAAAAATGAAAACCGTGTCATCATTTACTCACGTTTATGTTGTTATAAATGTTCCTAAATATAAGTGGTTTAATCGAAATCTTCTGAAGAGACACGATAGCTTTGTGACCGTTTTAATTTAGGCTTTTATTCACACACATTGATCCACAGAAATCTCTCAGGTTTTGTTAAAAAGTCTCTTCAATGATGAATAAAAGGCTTGGTTTTGGAATGACACGAGCTTGAGTCAACTGTCCATTCAAGTAATTCATCCTTGCACCGAATTTATTACTGTAAATGCGTCTTTCATTTTATTTTACAAACTTGCTACTGATGCCGTCTACTCATATTAAGTTGTAAATAACCCATTGAACTCTTGAACTGTATTTTAAATACCCTGTTTTTAATTTGTTGCTAACACAGGAGAAAAGCAACTGATAAAGGGGAGAAGCCGCTTCCCAAAGCAGAAGAGCCCAGTAATGTAAGAACACTGTCTTTTAAAGCTCTTTATGAGTAAATGTGTCAGTTCCACAAACAAAGCGTTCTGCTTGATTATTTTTTTCTTCTCCAGTTAAGCGCAAACACACAGATTCTAAAGATTTCATTGGTTATGTCAGTCACAGTGCTGATTGCCGACACAATGATACCCTAAACCACACTGTAACAAATAAAAAGTTGACTTAACTTAAAATCTCAAGGCAACTCGCTGCACAGCTTTTTTGAGTTTACTCAACTTTTGTAAAAAACAGTTATACTGACTGAAATTAAGTTGTCAGTCATACAAAAAATATTTAATTGGGTTAACTTAAGATTGTTAGTTTTGCGGAGAGGTGCAACTGTTTTTTAACAAGCCTTTTTAAAGTTGAGCCAATTCAACTTTTTTGGTCTGTAGAACTCAATGTCTGAAGCTGAGTGAACGAAAAAATACTATTGGAAATTGGTACACTGTAATTTAATTGTTACCATCGTTGTGTTTATCATGCTGAATGTTGAAGTCTGTGTGACTCAAGTATAGTCAATTGCACAATATTGTCACAAATTGATGATTGATAATCAACCCACTTAAGTTTCCAACTGTTTGTGTGTTTATAAGTGCTACCGTTAACTTTTAAATGATCATTAACTGGCATAAATTAAGATGGTCATGTTATTCATATATATAATTATATATATGGATTGTGAAGTTCAGTTGCATACAAATATATGAACTGTGATTTCAATACAATACAATAATATAAATTAAGTGCCCAAGCAAAGGAAGCACCAGTTCAAAAAAAGAAAAAAACATTTTTCTACACTGTCCAATGAACAAATGGTTGCATTTTATTTTCCAAAATTAGTATTTGCTAGTGGGAGGGCAGTTTCTAACTTAACTTAAATAATAAGTTGGCAGAAGTTTTTTAGGATTTTTTAGAACTTGCAAAACCTTGTTCACAAAACTAAACTTTTTAAGTTTATGGAAAGAAACTTGGTTTAGGTTGAATAAATGTATTAAACATAGTTAAACTGACTTTTACATAGATTTTTGCTGAGCCAACACAACAAAACCAGTCATTTGAACCTTTTTCAAGTTGGGTTTACCAAACCAACAAGTGTGCTTGTAAACTTGCATGTGTATGTCCAGTCAACAATTCAAATTAAGTTGATCAGACAATTTTTGAATCAACTTATTTCCACTTGTTAAGTCAACTTTTTTTAGTTTTATTGTCCCGTTAACTAATAGATGATAGTTATTACAACTTTTTGCAAGTTGGATTTTTTACAGTGCATAAACTTAGTATAGTGTTGTCCAGAGGAGAACTGGCCCCCCGACTAAGCCTGGTTTCTCCCAAGGTTTTTTTCTGCATTTGTTGGAGTTTTGGTTCCTTTGTCTTGCTTAAGTTGGGGACACTTGCTTGATATTCAGCAGTGTTTTTGATATGACTGCATTGGTGTCGTTGTATGTGAACTGATCTGAGCCGGACGATTACGTCACTGTTTTCTCCAGTGCTGATATACATAAATTAACTAGACTAATAACTATTGATCTTTGCAACGGAATGAATCAATAATATATAGAATAATCTGGACAATGACTCCATTTTCTTTGGGAGCTGCTGTGCAGCCAAAATTATTGGCCAATTATTAATGTAAAGCTGCTTTGCCACAATTTGCATTGTAAAAAGAGCTATATAAATAAAGCTGACTTGACTTGACTATAGCATAGACAGCATTACTGTTTGTCGCGATCAGATCCATCTAAGATTTTTCTGAAAGTCTGACATTTTCGTAACAGGAAATTGTGTGTTGAGTTGACCAATGAGGCAGGGTTTGTGCTTAACTGGTTTTTGGGGGAAAATCCTGCAAAACAACATTCATTTCCTGTAAATCGACTTTTTAAAGTGCATGCGAAGTCTTAAACGATTTATAGCGCTTATCCATAGACATGGAATGGATGGAATATAGCTGCTATTACTGTAAATGTAAGAAGTAAGATTGAGTTAGAGTTGAAACACCAGCACTATTACTGAATGCTGATGAAGCACTCTTTCATTCTACTCTCGGTCTGTTTCTATTCCTTTACATGTTGATCTTCAGGATGATTCGGACACTCAAGGCCCAGGCGGTAAGAATACAATGCTTTTGTGACTGATATTTGGGACATTTAGATGCTCATTGAGTTCGTTCTCATCTGTGATTTTTTTCATGAACAGACTTTAGAAGACCATGGGAAAAATCTGCCACCATGCCCAGGTAAACACTCATTTACAGACACATAGTGAGCTGTATTGAATATTGAATTGAGAACTTTTGTCTAAATCATGTAACAGCACTGAATCTCCTTTAGTCTGGTGTTTGAAGAACTCCAGCTGTTGAGTGAATGTGGACAGTGTGACTGTCCATAGGGCCATGTAGTTTAAAGTGAAGTATATATACAGTACATGTCTCAAACAGGACTAACTCAGCACCCAGAAGTCTGGAATCACCCTCTTCCTCTAGCCCCCTTTCCAGGTATTTTTTTTTGCTATAGTATGGTCTCATGTGGTCTAACACTGTCAGCGCCCGTGGTTCCCCTGCTTTCTCACACACACATTTACTTAAACGTGCAATGCAATGCAAAGTAGTAGGCCACTCAACTCCATGTAACCAAAGTTTGAGCGGTTTTGAACACAGAGCATTGCTTCATGCCCCAAAACACACGAATGCACGCACACACACACAAACAAACAAACAAACATACAAACAAACACTGTTTAAATGATTTGAAAGTCTCTTTCAAAAAAAAAAACTTTAATATTATGAAATATTATTATGGGTTAAGATAACTATTTTAAAATGCAATTTATTTCTTACTACTACAAAGCGGAATTTTCTTCAGCCATTACATGATCCTTCAGAAATCATTCTGATATGCTGATTTGATTTCGATGGAGACCCTAAAGGGACAAATATGAGATGGGAGGAAATAATGTATTATATAATAATAATAATAATAATTATATTATTATATATATTATTGTTGTTATTATTATTATTTTATATATATATATATATATATATATATATATATATATATTTATTATTATTGTTATTATTATTATTATTATTTTATATATATATATATATATATATATATATATATTATTATTTTATATATATATATATATATAATATTATTATTATTCTATTATTATTATTATTATTATTTTATATATATATATTTATTATTATTGTTATTATTATTATTATTATTTTTTATATATATATATATATATATATTATTATTTTATATATATATATATATATAATATTATTATTATTATATTATTATTATTATTATTATTTTATATATATATATATATATGTATATATATATATGTATTTCAATGATTTTGAGTTCCCCCGAGAAACTGCGTTTGCTCACAAGTTACTCAAATGTTTTTCAAGCGAATGCAAAGTTTCTCTAGAGAGAGAGAGAGCGCAAAGGCGTTATCATTTTTTTTTTTCATTCTCATATTCTGTTTTTTTTTTTTTTTTATCACCGTGTCCCTTTAGGGGTTCATACATTTCTTATTATTTTCAATGTTGAAAACAGTTGTGCTGCTTAAATTTGCAGAGACAGTGATATATATTTTTTTCCAGGATTTTTTGTATAGAAAGTAAAAAAAAAAAAAAAAACAGCATTTATTTGAAATAGAAATATTTTGTAACAATGTAAAAGTCACTACTGCCTCTTTTAATCATTTTTTAATGCTCCTTCTTTAATCCTCCTTGTTTAACTATGAACTTCTCAAAATTTTAAATATAACTCTATGTATCTCTGTTATATTAATGGGAAAATACCAGTATTGAATAGACCTCTATTAATTTTACTACAAGGTATACAAACACACCCATGTATATTAATGTATAATGTATACTAAAAAAGCATCAATAGAGCATTGCCTCACGTTTGTGCCATTAGCCAGTGAACACACACACACACACATGCACACACACTGTTGGTTGTTCAGGGAGACTGAACTTGACCCGTCATGAGCCTGGAGTGGATCTGAGTTTCTGATCTTCTGATCATCTTTGCTGGGTTCGCCACCTTTAAACGCGTCGGCTTTGGAAAACTCTTTGGCTTTCTGTAGTTTCTGTAGATCTGTGAAACACTGTCACAGTATTACATGCTTTATATAAGGATACTTTCATTTGTCTTCAGGCTGGGGTATATTGCTTTGATTCTGTTGCTATTCTCTTATTGTCCATAGGGGTCTCTGTGTTACTGACTTTATTACATCTGTTTCCAGCTGATCTGTGTAAGAGCCCATATTAAAGGGTTAGTTCACCCAAAAATGAAGTTTCTGTCATTAATTACTCACCCTCATGTTGTTCCAAGCCCGTAGGGCCTTCATTCGTCTTGTGTACACAAATGAAGATATTTTTGATGAAATCCAAGGGGTTTTTATCTCCCATAGAAAGCAACAAAATTACCACATTCAGGGTCCAGAAAAGTTGTAAAGTCATCGGTAAAATAGTCAAATAAGGTTCAACCTTAATGTTATGAAACGACGAGAATACTTTTTCTCCGCAAAAAACAAAAATAACGACTTTATTGAACTATTTCCTCTCTACCTTGTCATTCTCTTACGCGGTTTACGTTGAAGACGCATTGCAGAGCTTCAGTGTTCAACGTCAGAAGGCCGACTCTGTATTGGCCGGTGAACAGAGTGAGCCAGAGTCAGCCAATACCGAGCCAGCGTTCGGATGTAAACACAAAAGCACTGCACTGCATCAACTGTGTAGGAGAATGACGGGGTAGAGAAGAAATTGTTGAATAAAGTCGTTATTTTTGTTTTGTTTTTGGGCACAAAGTATTCTGATCGGAACATTACGGTTGAACCGCTGTAGTCACGTTGACTGTTAACCATTGTAATTTCGTTGCTGTTTATGGGAGATAAAAAAAAAAAACTCTCGTATTTCATCAAAAATATCTTACTTTGTGTTCTGAAGATGAACGAATATACGAGGGTGAGTAATTAATGACAGAAATTTCATTTTTGAAATTTAAAGCTCTCTTCACATCCATGACTTAAATTCTAAAACAAAAGATATTAACCTTCACACATAGTATGTAAGATTAGAATTAACACCCAAAAATTATATGTTTAAAATATTAAGTTAAAGGTGCACAAACTATCACTTTTGTGTGCATTCTTGCTTTATTTCCAGCTAATATTGCCCATAACCAACATTGGAAGAGGAGTTGATTATTCACTTTTTCAAAGTAAATACGTAGATCTAGAAATGAAGTGCAGTCATTGTGAACAGAAGCTTTTTGGCATTGACAAAGCTCCAATTGAAGTCATGGAAGTGAATGAGACTTTTCCTCTGAATAACTTCTAGAAGTCATTTTGCACTTCTTTTAAGCTGGTCTGTTGCCATTTGGGACGGTGTACAGTCTGTTGCTTTCTCCTTTCCTTTGTTCCTTTTCCCGTCTCTTTTTATCCATTTCCATTTATTAATTATTTGTCTCTTCCTATCTTTTCAGGATGAAACCTGTTAACCAATCATCAGAGCCTGAGAGTGGAGAAGGAGAGTCAGAGATGGAACGAATTAAACAGGTCAGAATCAAAGTCAATAAACGAATAGATAACCATACAGAAATGTCAAAAATACCAGTGTTTTATGGAAACTTTAATCTGGAAACAGATTCAAAAATAAAAGGGAACACTTAAGGTTCATTAGTTAACATGAACTGCACTTCTACAGCATTAATTCATCTTTATTAATGTTAATTTCAGCATTTACGAATACATTTATTAAAATAATGAGTTGTATTTGTTAACATTAGTTAATGCAATGTGAACTAACATGAACAAACAAATAAACTGCAACAAACTAACAAAGGTTAATAAATACAGTAACAAATGTATTGCTCATGGTTCGTTCATGTGAGTTAATACATTTAAAAGTGTTCCCAAATAAAAATGGTAATTGCGGTAAATGTCACAAATAATCTCAAAATTATATACTCTTATATAAACTCGCAATTGTGAGAAAAAAATTGATTGAGAAAATAATAGCAAATTTGTAACTCCCAATTCAAACTGACTTTTTTATAAACTTGCAATTTTGACTTTTTGTGCCCCAATTGTGAGTTTATATATCACAATTTTAAGAAAAAACTCACAATTCTGACTTTTCTTCATGCAAGGGAATAAAACGACACTCAGAATTCAAATTTTGGACAATGTTTTCAAAAGTTAAAAGCATTTTTTTTAAATTCCTTCTATCGGTGGAACACTAGGTGGCGTTGTGTTCAGACGTCTCGGGTACCTTCAGGACATTCTGATGATCACACTAATTTTTTGTGCTGATATGCCAAATCGTTTAAAAGATTGTGCAATTTATGACATAATTCAAAATGCCGGACCAGTGGTTCTTCTAATCCTGACAAAATGGGTATCCACATATTCGGCATGACACACGGAATCCATAGATACAAAGATCATGATTCTGATAAACTGTTCGAAAGTTTTTGGCCAAAGACTTTTGTTTTTTTTTAAATTTGATCATTAGATCATGGTTCTGATGAAGAAAGTTTGGAGCAGATTCAGCCTCTGAACCAATTTCAGGTTGAGCTAGATATAACTTTTGAACAGATGAATAAAAAATATCTGTTCAGTCATTTCTGTGCAGCTCAATCCAAAGATCACATTTATGTTGGACACATTTATAATATATACTGTTATATACTATATTTATAATATATATATATATATATATATATATATATATATAATATATATATATATATATCTAAATATATAAATATATAAATAATAATCAATTTGAATTACAGGGCGAGTTTTAACTAATAAGGTGAAGAACCTTTTTACGCATCAGACAAATAAATGAAAGATTATTTGTTATTAACTGACATTAGTTATACAACATCTAATGCAATTAGAAAATCATATAATGGCTGTTTACTTGATTCAATAACTGGAAAACTTTATCAATTAACTATTTATTTAATTGAGAGATACTTGAAATACTTTTATACAGTTTAATTGTGCAAAACAAACAAACAAAAAAAATTATTTTATTAAATATTGGCTGGTATTATTCACTGTTAAATGTTTTAAAGTCACCATGAAATCAAAATTGACAATTTTTTTTTAAAGAGATACTGCAGGATTTATTATAAATGATTAATCTTTGCTCGTCTTTTTTTTTTTTAATTCATCGTACTCCAAAAAATATAACTTCCCCCTCCTTCTTGCAATGTCATCTCTTCTTTTCTCTGGTCCTGTTTACAGCTGGTATTAAAGGGTTCGTTCACCCAAAAATGAAATTTCTGTCATTAATTACTCTTCCAAACCCGTAAGACCTTCGTTCATCTTCAGAACACAAATTACGATATTTTGATGAAATCCAAGAGGTTTTTTATATCCTTCATTGACAGGAACGAAATGACCACAGTCAAGATCAGAAAAATAATAAAAACATTGTTAAAATAGTCAACGTGACTACAGTGGTTCAACCTTAATATTATAAAGCGATGAGAATATTTTTGTGCAACCACTTTATTCAACACGTTCGTCTCTCCCCTGTCACTCTGCGACTCTATTTATGTTGCAGCGCTTTGTTCCCGTCCGAACGCCGGCTCGGTATTGCCCGGCTCTGGTCACGTGAGCAGCACGATGCATGGAGCCGGCCAATAACGAGCCACCGTTCAATAGCAAACCACAGTGATTTAACGATACAATTAATTCCTGATGGGCAAAATCCCGCCCTTTTTTTCTTTTTCTTTTTTCTTGTTCGAGGAGCGGTTTCACTCTAATATACGTAATTTCATGCTGACTTTAAATAAAATTTGTTCGTTAGCATCTTAGTTTTTGCTGTTGTTGAAATTTGTATTGATTACTGAAAGTTTTGTATTGCAACAACCCTATAACCAACATAAAGATATTATCATGTGAACATGAATGTGTCCATCTGATTCTTTAGGAACTGCTAGAGGAGGTGAGAAAAGAGCTTCAGAAGGTTAAGAATGAAATCATCGGAGGTGAGTACATCTTTCCCTTCCCGTCCCTGCTGTGTTTAAAATAAAGATAATTTTTCTTATTCATGTATTCCCATGTGTTCTTTCACAGCCTTTATTCAGGAGTTACAGAAACGAGGATCTACATAGTCCCACAGAATTGGATGGGAAGGGATCGCTCTGTCCTGAGAACCCAGGGATACACACACACACACACACACACACACACAATCACCCAGGGACTTAACCCTAAATCATTACCATTCAACCCAAGATGAGCTTTGTCGTACCTTTACCTGCCATCGTTTTCTTACACATTCATCCATTTCTTTTCTCTCCACATTTAGTTTTACATATTTAATTTTCTACTTAATGTTTTACATACCGTCACCCTCGCACTTGATTCCTGTAATACACAGTGCATAAACGCTCACCGCAAAACTTGCCTAAAGTTATTGTTTTCAGGGAATATAGCATATCGGTTATCCCAGTGACTGTAAAGGCCATATACAGACCCGCAAGATATGATGCAGTGCCAAGGAGGCAAAAACGAGAAGGATCTTGGAGAAAAAGACCTGCAATACACATGCTACCCACCACACGTGGCCGGACCACCATGTCAGGTTCCACTTTCAGCTGGGAGATTTTCATGCCTGATTTAGCGCCTCTTTTTGGTATAGGGAAAACAAGAACATATTTAACAGCGATTTGAGGCTCTGAGCTTCGTGTTTTGTGCGTGTGGTTGCATGTTCGCGTGTATGGATGTGTGGCCGCACTTGCCTCTGTTTATGGGTGCCATCTTGAATGTGGTCACCTGACCACCATTACCCGTTGGTGCGAAACAACTGTTCTCATATCTTCAGCCCTCATTTGAAATGTTTTTAAACTTTTGTGTTAAGATATGAAATACTATGGCCATGATCATTTTTGTCTGTTGGCCATGCCAAACTGCCTTGGAAAATACATATAAATATAAATAAATATATAAGGTATATATATTTGTTTTGAGGGAAAAGGATAGAAAACTTGAGATAATGTTTCTATTTTAATTGAAATAACTGGTGAATGGGGACTTATTGTGATTTATAATGTTTTCTTTTCAGAGATTATTTTCGATTTTCTGTTATCTTTTTTTTTTTCTATAGAATATAGGCTTTTTACACTGAAATATATAAAGAAAATTGCATAGAGACACTGGATTAGATGCCTTTATAGTCAAATACAGATGCTTCTTCTACTGCACTTGTGTCTGCCTCGTTTTTATTATCACCGTATATCCACAAGAAAAATGTTTATTTGACCTTGCCACAAAATATTTATGGCTTATTCATTAGGAGATTTTCTGGTTTCTCTTGTTTTTTCTGTCAATTAAATGATGTGGGGTTCATCAGATACTAAAATGGATATGATAATACAGGTTAATCTAGCGTGGACACATAGTATTTCAATGCAATAATATATTGTATCCTATATGACACAAGTATAGGGTAGTCGTGGCCTAGTGGTGAGGGAGTCGGGCTTGTAATCTGAAGGTTGTTGGTTCGATTCCCACGCCGGCAGGAATTGAAAGTGGGGATTGTGAATGAACAGCACTCTCTCCACCTTCGATACCATGACTAAAAGTGTCCTTGAGCAAGACACCTAACCCCTAATTGCTCCCCTTGTAAGTCGCTTTGGATAAAAGCGTCTGCTAAATGATGAAAAATGTACAAAAAAGTAAAACTTGCATGAAGGAACCGTATTTGCAGCACATGTATTGTCATCACACTTACTGGACATAATAAAGGCAATCTTGCTATGAAATCCAGGAAACAATTTCTTGGACTATATAAATGTTTATTTAGCCTTGGCTGAGAGAGCAACAGCAGAAGGATAATGAGCTGTTGTTTCCTGTTCTGAATGGACCCAAGCAGACTTGTCAACAACTGCTATCTCACTCTGCGTTTAGAAGCCAGCCCTGATAAACACATTTGATTTTAGAATGGAGGATTAGAATAACCTCAACAACAGGCCAAACCGAGCGCAATAACAATACACAAATGTTACAAATTTGCAGATAATATCTGTTTTTTTAGAAATATTTTTCTGTTTTCTTTGTCACGCATGTTTTCCAATTTCCACTGGCCCCGTCTTGTGGAAATAAAGAAGGTCATTAAAAGACCATGAACATATTGTGTTAATAAGATCATTCAGTATAAACATAACATATTTTTTTGAGTGTGATGTTGCTTTTATGCAACAAGATTTTAAACACAATTTTACCAGTTATCTACTTGGTGTATTATTGCTGCACCAACGAAAGTAAACGAAGCCAAGGCAGATCGAATTAAAGTCACCATGAAACCACAATGGACAATTTTTTTTTCTTTTTTGCAGTGTTTATTATAATTTATTTTTCCTTGCACATCATTTTTTTTAATTCACATGCTCTTGTAATTTGTAATCAAAAAATGTTAACCTCCACTTCCACTCGACATCTGTTTCAAGCTCAAATCGGTGCGCATGTTTTGCTACGGTTTCTGGGTTGAACGACATGCTTCCTGGAAACGGTGTGTAATGGGGTTTGAGATTTTTGTTTAGTGGGTGTGTCAAAAATGTCAGGCCAATCTGCAGCAACATGAATGTAAACCACGCGGTATTAAAGAGACAGCTCGCACAATGGGTTCAAGTAAAGTCTTACAAATGTGTCCGCTGCAGCTCGGTAAACGCAATAATTGAAGAAATTAGAAGACATGTTTGTTGTAAGAGTTTTATAGTAAAAATATAGCATATCAACATGATGACAAGGCAAGTTTATTTACACTCACCTAAAGGATTATTAGGAACACCATACTAATACTGTGTTTGACCCCCTTTCGCCTTCAGAACTGCCTTAATTCTACGTGGCATTGATTCAACAAGGTGCTGAAAGCATTCTTTAGAAATGTTGGCCCATATTGATAGGAGAGCATCTTGCAGGTGATGGAGATTTGTGGGATGCACATCCAGGGCACGAAGCTCCCGTTCCACCACATCCCAAAGATGCTCTATTGGGTTGAGATCTGGTGATTTTAGTACAGTGAACTCATTGTCATGTTCAAGAAACCAATTTGAAATGATTCGAGCTTTGTGACATGGTGCATTATCCTGCTGGAAGTAGCCATCAGAGGATGGGTACATGGTGGTCATGAAGGGATGGACATGGTCAGAAACAATGCTCAGATAGGCCGTGGCATTTAAACGATGCCCAATTGGCACTAAGGGGCCTAAAGTGTGCCAAGAAAACACCCCCACACCATTACACCACCACCACCAGCCTGCACAGTGGTAACAAGGCATGATGGATCCATGTTCTCATTCTGTTTACGCCAAATTCTGACTCTACCATCTGAATGTTTCAACAGAAATCGAGACTCATCAGACCAGGCAACATTTTTCCAGTCTTCAACTGTCCAATTTTGGTGAGCTTGTGCAAATTGTAGCCTCTTTTTCCTATTTGTAGTGGAGATGAGTGGTACCCGGTGGGGTCTTCTGCTGTTGTAGCCCATCCGCCTCAAGGTTGTGCATGTTCTGGCTTCACAAATGCTTTGCTGCAGACCTCGGTTGTAACGAGTGGTTATTTCAGTCAAAGTTGCTCTTCTATCAGCTTGAATCAGTCGGCCCATTCTCCTCTGACCTCTAGCATCAACAAGGCATTTTGGCCCACAGGACTGCCACATACTGGATGTTTTTTCCCTTTTCACACCATTCTTTGTAAACCCTAGAAATGGTTGAGCGTGAAAATCCCAGTAACTGAGCAGATTGTGAAATACTCAGACCGGCCCGTCTGGCACCAACAACCGTGCCACGCTCAAAATGGCTTAAATCATCTTTCTTTCCCATTCTGACATTCAGTTTGGAGTTCAGGAGATTGTCTTGACCAGGACCACACCCCTAAATGCATTGAAGCACCTGCCATGTGATTGGTTGATTAGATAATTGCATTAATGAGAATTTGAACAGGTGTTCCTAATAATCCTTTAGGTGAGTGTATATACCAAATTTCATACACAATAGTAATTAGGTGCTTTACATAAAATGAAAAAGAAAATACAAGGTATTAAAAAAGTGAGAACTAGAAATATAATAAATTATAATTGATTACCAAGAGATAAAAAAGATAATTAAATGCCAGGAAAATATTGGATCACAATAATTAGGAACCACAGTTTCCACAAATCCTTCACCCGATTGGGATGTTCTCTTTTATTCTGGACGGCAAGGGCAGTGACTGTAACACTGAGCGTGTTTTGTAGTATTAAACAGGTTTGTACCGATTTCATCAGGCTCCGAAAATTCTTCAAAAAGAACACAAAGAATGGCCTTCTCAGCTGCCATAGTTGCGTCATCAGAACAGGGTGTTCAATGCAACACCGCTTCCGTTTGAAAATCGTTTTGCAATGTTTTGTCGGGGCTGAACGCAGCCCTGATGTATATCTTCTCAGAGGGTGGGACTAAATATCGTCCTCTAATGACTGCAAACTGGCATTCAGATCTGCCTCCATTCAGTTAGCAAAGCCCAACTTCCTATGATCCAATCAATTCTCGAGGACGAAATCAAGTCCTGCCCTACAAGAGCTACTATACCTTTCTCTAAATAGTGATAGCAACACACAGCATGGTGTTTTGTTCCTGGAAGAATCATGTTTTTTAGAATGAGTAGGTTGAATGAACGATTCAACGAATCACTCATGGCTGTGTCCGAAAGCGCAGACAGTACACAGTTAAAGTCAGCATGAAACAGAAGTTGCGATCTTCCCTATTGTGATACATATCTGTGCGGGGCTCTGAACAGCTTCTTGAATTGTGTGGTGGGACTTGATTTCTCAGTCGGAAAAGGGTGGCTTGTCCTCTTCAGGTTGGTGGAGAGCTCCTGCCTCAAGTGGAGGAGTTCAAGTATCTTGGGGTTTTGTTCACGAGTGAGGGAAGGAAGGAGCGTGAGGTTGACAGACGGATCGGTGCAGCTTCTGCAGTAATGCGGTCGATGTACCGGTCTGTCGTGGTGAAGAAGGAGCTGAGCTGCAAGGCGAAGCTCTCGATTTACCGGTCAATCTACGTTCCTACTCTCACCTATGGTCATGAGCTTTGGGTCATGACCGAAAGGATGAGATCCCGGATACAGGCGGCCGAAATGAGCTTTCTCCGCAGGGTGGCAGGGCGCTCCCTTAGAGATAGGGTGAGGAGCTCGGTCACTCGGGAGGAGCTCAAAGTAGATCCGTTGCTCCTTCACATCGAGAGGAGTCAGCTGAGGTGGCTCGGGCATCTGTTTCGGATGCCTCCTGGACGCCTCCCTAGGGAGGTGTTCCGGGCATGTCCCACCGGGAGAAGGCCCCGGGGAAGACCTAGGACACGCTGGAGAGACTATGTCTCTCGGCTGGCCTGGGAACGCCTCGGTGTCCCTCCGGAAGAGCTGGAGGAAGTGTCTGGGGAGAGGGAAGTCTCGGAGTCTCTGCTCAGACTGCTGCCCCCGCGACCCGGCCCCGGATAAGCGGTGGAAGATGAATGAATGAATGAATGACTTGATTTTATCATCGTTTGCTGTTGTGATCTCATGACAGGTTGTCTCACACTAGTAAACGTCATCAGAGAAAAGATGTCGCTGCAAGAGGGAGGGGAAGTTATTTTGATTAAAGATTACAAGGACATACAAGTTATATCAAACAGTTATGATGTACACAGATAAATCATTTATAACAAATACTGTAAAAATATAAGAATTGTCCATTTTGATTTCATGGTGACTTGAAAGTATGCGCCATCATGTTGACATTATCATGTGACCTACCAGTGTCAGCTTCACTGCCATTCACAATTCCTCTCCCTTGTCCTCAAGGATAGTAAATTGTCCATCAGATGCATACTTCAGAAGAAGTAATTTGAGTACTTTTCACCAACTAATTTATGAATACTATACTAGTATAGAGAAGTAGGCATATTTGAATGCAATCACTGAACTACTGAAGAAACTGTTGAGTGAATGAAATGACTCACTACTATAAAGATTGTTTCCGCCTGTATCTTGCAGAAAAAATGAGGACAGGAACTGTTGTCTATTCTATTCTATTCTATTCTATTCTATTCTATTCTATTCTATTCTATTCTATTCTGCTGTGATGCAGCAAATACCAGTGACTATTTTCCCCACAGATTTCATCAGAATTTTTTTACATACGCCTTACAAAACACTACTGTGGTGGTACCATAAAACAATTATGGTATCTGGTAATACAATGGTACCGAATTATTACCATATTCTATTACCATGGTAATTATTTGGTCCTCCAATGCTCTTCAAAAATAGCAACAACAATGGTAGCACCAGTGCGACTTTTAATGACTGTTCGTAAAATTACATACAAATCCTTATATTTAGGCAATATGAAACCATGCTTAGATTGGAGTACAATATTATTCTCGAGGCTTTAACTTTGAAAAATGAATATTGCAGAGGAACTGTGACTCGTAACCAGCAGAGGGCGCTTGCTGAGTAAATATGTCTTATAGTTTTGAAACAGTAATCGATAAAACAATCCGCACATTTATGATTTCACTATAAAAGCATAACCTCGCTATCACCACATTAGTGACGGACAGCAACACAAAAAAAACCGAACCTTTTCAAAATTGCCTGTGACGTCGCACCGAGCTTGCGTTGAGGTCATTTCCTGTTTGTGCTCCCGTTGAGTCGTAGACGGAGGCCTATTCGTGATACAACCACCGCCGCAACATTGCTCACATACCTACAGGACGGGCACGACGAGGTTTTAAAAGCCTTAAACGCGTCAGATAAGCGTTGTGGGATGAGTTTGGGCGACCGGGCTCGTGTTTTGGGCCACTGAGGGTCGGTTTGTGAGGATAATCGGACGGTTGGGTGTTGTTATTTTTGGGGCAGCTGAGTGGTCATTGGCAGAGCTCAATACACAGCAGCTCGCGAGAGGAATAAATACACACTTCACGTCTCCAAACCCCCTCGTTTCACCCTCCTTACATGGGCTTTTGAGGATTTTTTACATTTCAGTTGACCAACACAACGCAGGAGAATAAAAGTGGAGGTAAGGGACTGAAAACGTGCATCGATGATTGATGGCTAGCGTGATGTTTAGCCTAGCCCGACTCTCTATATTTAAATTCCACTTAAATGTTTCTGTCGTGTTGTCCATTGTGATGCATTACCAGACTGAATCTCTTTACGAATGTGTTTCTTTGCCTTACTGGATAGCTAAACAGCATCTCCCGTCCTAACTTCGCATTTCTTCCCTTTACAAATCGTTTTAATAAACAAAAGAACGCGTATATATTACTTTAAACCCATGCTTGTCTCTCCTGCGGGGTCTTTGCATGTTGTAAACGCATCTTTGTGTCTTGACGGGAATCTCAGTCGACTGAGTAAAACAAGAAAAAGAAAAAAAGAACCGCTGAATTAGTGGTAATGAGAGTTTTGTTATTGATCAGGCCGTTTACACGTTACACAGATGCGAATCTATAGGACGAATTGACTGTATGCGCGATCAAACCGATGCCACTTTGCTTTTATTAATAGAGCTGCCATGCTGTTCCACGTGGAGCTCAATTCAGTTCTGTTTTGCGTTTTAAAATATTAATTTTACCGAAGGTTAAAGTGTTCAGATGTTTGGTAGAAATGAAGTAACGCTTCCATCAGCTCAGCGCGTGAGTGTAAATGAGGCCTGAAGGTTATTGGGTTCGAGAGGGGTCAGGTTCAGGACTTCTCGGTATGGAATTATTCCACTCGGCACAGAAAATGTGTAATCATTAGTTTGTTGAAATGGTCTTGTTTGTCTTTCTCTTGTGGACTTCAAAGTGCGTATGTGCGCGCGAGAGGGTTGTTGTTGAAAAGAGGAACAGACCGACCACTGACCGACTGGCACACCAACACTAGATGCACGGCACGTATATGCCAGCGATAGAGACGGTCGGTGTGTTTTTAATGCCAGTGCATGTGTTAAGCAGTTGTGTAATGGACTAGCTGGGGCGTCACAAGGTGGGGATTTTATTTTGCAGGGATAATCCAGTGTTGTGCCCATGGTGATAGGACAGCATGCCAGATCTGTGCCAGAGGCACTGCTATGCCAGGAAACTCCTCTGGCACAGACTGATATTACACTCACATCTCACAACAATAATAAAAGAAGCAGAAAAACAGCTTCTTTTTTGTGTGTTGATTGCTAAGGCAGTAATCTCTGTTACTATTGTTTATATAGTGGTTTGAACAAACACCTTACACTAAAAGTTTCCCCGTGGCATGCATTTTGTCGTGCACCGTATGTGCTTCGAAACAATAATGATACTTCAGATTATGTCTTGCTGAGCTGAGGAGAGGTGTTTTCTAGGTGATCGGCTATGAATAAAATTAGCAGAAAATTTCACAGACTCGCATTATAGGAGCCATTTCAATACGCTGAAAATTAAAGAGACTCAGAGATAGGGTTTTTGGACTTTGGACCACATTGCTAAAAAAAAAAAAATCATTTTCTGGTGAAGCTGGTAAACATTCTATTGCAAAAATGATTTTGCTAATCAGATTTCATTAAAATATTAGGTGTGTGTATATATATATATATATTACACACACAAATAAATAAATAAATAATATTATATATATATATATATATATATATATA
Organism: Zacco platypus; assembly: GCA_038088235.1. Taxonomy (NCBI): domain Eukaryota; kingdom Metazoa; phylum Chordata; class Actinopteri; order Cypriniformes; family Xenocyprididae; genus Zacco; species Zacco platypus. The sequence goes on along the minus strand of CM076075.1, from coordinate 2,774,110 downwards.
TATAATATATTATTTATTTATTTCTGTGTATATATATATATATGTGTGTAATATAATTTATTTGTTTATTCATATATATAAGCCAATAATTATTTTAATGTAATGGTCAAAAACAGATTAAAGGGCAATATAAAAAAATGATAGTTCAAACCATAATGAAACCTGTATGACTTGGGGTGCGTTCACACTTGTCATGTTTGGTTCGATTAAAACGAACCCTGGTGCGATTGCTCAGTTAGTGCGGTTCATATGTGAACGCTGCCATCCGAACCCTGGTGTGGACCGAGACCGCTAAAAAGATGGGTCTCGGTCCGCTTCCAAACGAACTCTGGTGCGGTTCGATTGATATATGAACGCAACACGGACCAAAGACATGCAAACCAACCAAAAACAGGACGTGATGTCACAAGATGCGACGCTACAAGTCAGCTGATTTGACGACGCGGAAAGATCGGTGTATCCAAAATGAGTCGAGGGCAAACGTGGAGCAACGAGGAGGTGAAGTGCCTCATCAATATTTGTTTCTGCACACAACGGAGGAAATCCTGCTGCTGTTTTGAACATTTTATGAGCTCTTCGTGAGTTCTCAGCTGGTAAAAATAAAGCATATGTACACGCATAAAATGATGGTGTTTAATCCAGAACACAGTGTTGTTTTGAATGTTCGGTAAGCGAGCTCCGTCGCCAAATATACGTCATAAAAGCCGACCAATCAGGTTGTGATCGTATCTCTATGCCTTTGGTTCGGTAACTTAAGGTTCACTGTTAAAAATGCCAGTGTGAATGCTCAGCGGACCAGGACTATATGTTTTGTTTTTGTTTTTTGGTCCGGACCAAACCAACCAAACCAACCGAACTACAAGTGTGAACGCACCCTTACTTTCTTCCGGGGAACTAGGGCTGCCCTCGACTAAAGATTTTTCTACTCCACAAGTAATCATTTATTTATGCCATTAGTTGACTAATCGCACATTTATTTAATTAAATATATATTGAGGAGAATACTAAACCTAAGCCTTTTATACATATAGGCGTAATATCTATTCTGTTCTCAAGCACACATAAATCTTACTACAAAAGTAACGATTACGAATAGGACTGGGACAATAAATCGATGCATCACTCCATTCTGAGATTTTCAGAATGCATCGCGAATTGAATCTGAGATTAGTTTTTAACAGCAGACTGTACTGTAGGCTAGTTTTTAACTGCACACTCAAATGCTCATGAAGAAGAGCGAATTATTTCTCGATTCGTAATGTGTTGATTTATTGTCCCAGCCCTAATTATGAATGCGTCAGGGGAAAAAAAAATAGCAAAGAGACATTGTATTTATTAATAGACTAGTGTTTTCTTAGTCAGGGTCATCTACAGAGATGAAGTTGATAATGCTGCCTCGCCATCTCTTCTGTATAGTGGACGTATTCTGGACAATGTTTTGACATTTGTTTTCTATACAATGAAAGTGAATAATGTTCTAATCAAATATGATTAAATGACGCTTTTGCATTCCCAGATTATTGTTATAATCAACCCAAACTCACAGCATATGCAGTTTGTTAACCGAGCTGCTGAGACGCACAACACGCTTGTAAAACAGTGCAACACTTTGTATGAAAAACAATCACAAAGCACGTCAGGTCAGACGTTATTCCCAAATGGACGTTATTGGGAACCCAAACACACAGCACGCGCTGAGATCAAGTTCGTGCAAAGCTTCTACGAACGGAGCTGCTCTGAGATGAAAAAAACTCATATTCTGGACCCATGTAAATAATTAAAGTGTCACGCTTCACCCTCAACTCGACACGGGTAAATCAAGGATTTTTAAAAATCGAGTACCCAAATTCAAGGAATTGTGACAACTAGGGGTGTGCCATATCATACCGTCCACGATAATACCGGTATAATTTTTTGCATGATAAAAAAAAGTGTCATATCGCAATATCAATGATATAGCGACGCAATGTTGTATGGCACGTTCACATTCTCATAAGCGCACAAGAACAACACCTGTATGAGAGTAAGAGCAGCATGTCGGCCACCGATGTCAATTTAGTACCTAAACAGGGAGCTACTTCAATAGTGTGGAAGTGGTTTGGTTACAAGAGGTCAGACCTCCAACAATTAACCACAATAAAGGTGGAAAAACAACAAACTTGTTTCACCGCTCTGCCTGTTTTCCTCATGACCATACCGATAGGAGACTGGTCAGAGTCACATCTTTCCGATTCTGAGCTGATCCGTTTTTACCAGCGGCACAGGCAATAACATCACGTTCTCGCTCTCTTCTCTCCGATAGTGGAGTGACACACAGCCGCTTCCTCTCTCTCACTCGTCTCATTCGCTCCGGTTTGATAGCGTTTGTTTGCATTGCGCATAATTTTAGTCATTCCCGCAAGTTTCACGCTCACACCAAAAGCATGCGCTCGACCACTGTCTCAAACTTCTGAGTCACTAAAATGAGTGGCTTACTATGCTAAAACATTCAAATACATACAAAAGTATGTCAAAATGTCTTGGCGAGTGTCCAGTTTTGGAACGCGTGTTGTGTAACAGTATATTGGGTCCGTGCATAAACTCTTAAAGTGACAGTAGTCCAATATTCCTGCTGTCTGTCATGTTAATCACAGAACAAAAGACAAAGGAAATCACTTTCTGCTCTCGACTAAATACGTTTTAATGGTAAGCATTAATCTGTATTGAATTTTTACAATGAAGACTACAGAAATGAATCACTGGATGTGTTATTTTACATTTGATTACTTTAATTTCTGTAGTATTTCTTACCTGAATAATTATGTATTTAATTAGGTTTTTTTTTCATCAATGACAGTAGCTCCTTGGAAAAGGTTGGAAAACGGCCTTCATTTTGTTTGCACTAATAAATGCTGCTGCAATCACCAATTTAAAGTTTTCCTCTTTATCGTCATAAATATCGTTATCGCAAATATTCTTGAAATGTCGTGATATAATTTTGAGGCTATATTGCCCACCCCTAGTGACAACCCTAAACATGCCACATGTCACAATGTTCACAAATCATATTGAACTACTTTCAGTAATTTGAGTTTCTGAAGTTTCAGTACTTGTGAAGCCTTAAAGGGATAGTTCACTAAAAAAAGTGAACTCAACCTCATGTTGTTGCAAAAATGTTTTTGTTGTTGTTGAGAGAACACTGAAGGTCCCGATATACTTCAAGTGAAATTGAGGAACGGATTAAAACAAAAAAATGCTCGAACACACAGCATGGATTCATTTTTTTCGTGAACTGTTCCTTTAATTAAATCTTAAATTAACTTTATGCAAAATTTTAACAATATTCACATTATATTAATAATGAATATATTAAACACGCTAAAGAACTGATCAGTAGTTTTTAAACTAAACGGCTTTAAAAGAATTACCAGCAATGCCTTGGCAACTACCCACAGTAAATACCTTGTCCACTTTTGCATGTACAAGTGGCAATTACTTGCTTTTCTTTTCTTCATGTGGATGAACAATTCTGCTCCCAAATTGTCATTTAAGCATTGCTTTATGCAGCAAAAACCGAGTGCTATGTGATGTTGATTCTGAAAACAGCAGGTGTCTTGTCTTGTTCGTTGTACAGAGTGGCGTGTTCACCTGTGGATCAGACTGGCTTCACCGCAGTCTAATTGGCATCTCCATGGTGATCGAATAGCGCTGTCGCATTTCCCGTCACAAATGGTTTAAAAACACTTTGTGGTAAATGAGGCTCTTCCTTGTCCCATGTTCATTAAGTCTGTTATGCTTTACTCACGTTTTCACAGCATTTTGTTATCAGGGTAAAAGCCGTGCAAATAGTGGGGAATAATGGTTATTTTGCACTCTCATCCAAAGCATCAATTAAAACTAGGGGTGTGACGAGACCCCTATCCCACGAGACGAGATGAGACACGAGATTGGGTTCATGAGACGAGATTTTTATAGTATTTTTAAGAAATCCTCAATAATGAAACGTATGAAGGGAAAATTAGTCTTTTATTCAACTGAAAATCATAAAATGCAAAATTGTTGGTGCATTTTGAAATCAACTTGTAATGCATGTCATTTTACTTCCATTTTAATGAATTATTTGCTGTAAAACATGCAAACACTGCTAAATGTTTTGCCACAAAATCAACCAGTTGTTTTCTGCCCTGTATAATTTCACATGAGAAATCTCACTGAACTTCTTTCTACAGATTGAACATAAATTAAACCGTATAAATAAAATAAACATATAAATAAAAAATTCAAATAACACTTTAAGTGTCACTTTAACTGCAGTACAAAGTTGACCATTTCCCAGTCACTATTGATTGTGTGGCTGTAACTGTGATAAAGCTCTGCGTACACCGAGAAGTCCAACCGTCAGCAGTGATAGTGATGCTTTCTGCCTCTTTAGGGGTCGTTCACATATCGCGCCTAAAAAAGCGTGTAAAGCGCGGCCGCGTCGCTTCCTCCTACTTTTGCAAGCGTTCGGGAGCTCGCGCTTCTGTGGCGTCTGTCGTTGCTATGCAACCATGAACTGTGCTCTCCAAGACCATGAGGAAGTTTCATCAAGGGATAAATTGATTTTTAGCCCTTGCTTTAGCTTTACTACTAGATATATTTATGGAGATGAGATATAACAACCCCCTGTACAGCTACGTTCGGCTGAGATTTCCATGTTTTGTTACGGAAAGGTCGAAGATGATCGGTTGGTTCTTGTCACATGACCTGCGGTTTTCATGTTTTCATCTCGCCGTGGCACAGGCGCGCCAGGAAAAAACGACCGCGCCGCTTCCATTTTGCGCGAATGAAAATGCGAGCGATATGTGAACGGCCCCTAAGAGTCTGTACAACCTTGGCCGAGGTGTACGGCATAGTTTTCTTACAATGTTTACATATTGTTTGTGTCTTGTGTGTTATTCTTTCGCCGTTTATTATTTCTACTGGAAAACCAAAATGTTTCCACACAAACGATTTGAAAGTGACGAGACAACTTTTCACCTTGACGAGAAAGCTCGTCACGTTTTAGTCTCGCGAGATCTCGTGGTACGAGATCTCGTCACACCCCTAATTAAAACCATTTGTAAATTCAAATTAAAGGGATAGTTCACCCAAAAATGAATATTATCCCATGATTTACTCACTCCCAAGCCATCCTGGGAGTATATGACTATCTTCTTTCAGACGAACACAATCTGAGATATATTTAAAAATATCCATAGTCCTCCAAGGTTTATAATGGTTGTGAATGGCTGCCCAAATTCTGAAGACAAAAAAAAAATGCATCCATTCATAAAAAAATTAACCCGTACGACTCCAGGAGGTTAATAAAGACCTTCTGAAGCGAATCGATGGATTTGTGTACATTTATTTAAAACTTAATACATACGCCACACGCATTCGATGTGCGTCTAAAAAGCGTTACCTTCCACGACGTGGAACACAATGCCGTGACTTTCTACACAATGACATGACGTAATGTCAAGCCGGAAGCTCTTTATTTTGCTTTCTAAAGTTTTAAATAAGGATACTTGTCTTATACAAATGAATATACAAATGCAATTCGCTTCAGAAATACTTTAAACCCTTGGAGTCGTATTGATTCTTTTTTGTGGGTGGATGCATTTTTATTTGAATTTGGCTTCCATTCACAATCACCATTGTAAACCTTGGAGGGCTACGGATATTTTAAATATATCTCTGATTGTGTTCGTCTGAAAGAAGATATAGTCATATACACCTAGGATAGCTTGAGAGCGAGTAAATCATGTTTTTGGGTGACCTATTCCTTTAAGTTGTTCCACAGGAAGATCATTTTTGTAAATGATGCCAGTTTGATCACATGCGAATGAATTTAGATAAATGGTTTTAGAGCAAATGTTGTGTACATATAATCACCACCAGCACAACGCAATACATTTAATTATGTTATACATGAAATGAATGTAATTTTATATCATAAATTCTTATATTTTGGTTTCATTATAAATGACTGATCCAAAGAATTATACATCTTAAAAATTCTAATAGCATATCTTAAAGTATCTATCTTTCTGAACTGGATTGCTTAATCTTTTTAGGAGTCGCTGACAGAGTTCAGGTCAGATGTGAGGTGAATATTGCATTATTCACATTAGCGCTTTTATAATAAAATTTGGTTAGTGGTCAGCTCATAGCCTTCATATAATCATCTTAAAGTCAAAAAACGCATTATCCACCAGCATCCAGCAGGATCGGACCCTGATCCTCGATCAGCACTTTATCCCACATGTGAAGACACTTTTATGTGAATAATGACTCAGCGTTTTAGATTCATTCATGCAGTGTATAATACCACTGCAATTTTCCATAGAAAGTCTTGCGCTCACCTTGTCATGATCGTTGCTCTTCTCCGGCCCCCAGCTAGAGTTCAATATTGGATGGAGTACAGGACACTCTGTTTTATTCAGTAAGATGAACAAATGCAATTCAGCTGTTCCTCTTCTGTTAAATGTGAAATCTTTAGAGATCGAGTCTTATCTGTTAGAGTGCTGAATGCTGCATTTATGTAAAGTTTACATTACAAACATTTCTGAACAGGTGGCATTCCAATAGCTATAGTCACGTGACCATTCGTGTAAAATCTTTTGAGTTTTGTGCTAGTGCAGTGTTTCTCGACTGGTGGGTTGCGGAGTTTGTTGTCAAAGAAACCACAATAAATAAAACGTAATTCTAAATGTTTTTCTGATGCAAAACTTTGATTTTGAAAGATGTGTGTGAATGCTGTTGACTCTTCATTCAGATGCAGTTAAGCTTGTCTGAGAAAAACGCGTCCTGATTCAGTATCTGCGGTCGGATGAGATGTCAGGCTGTACTGTATGTCTTTGTCGTTGTTCTGACGTTATTTTCGTAACTTTCTGCGAAATAAAGTCTCTCACCTCAGAGATGTTGTTCTGTGCTCGGCCGTGTACTCTGTGAATGTGGAAGTGCGCGCTGTATAAAAGAGCAAAGGAAATTACGAGTGTGCAACATCACGTTAGGTTCTCAATTGGTAAATCATTCACAATGCTTTTATTAAAGGTATTGTTCTCCAAAAAAATGCTTCCCAAATGTTGTTGCAAACCTGCATTTTCTTTATTCTGTGGAATAAATGTGCTCATACAATGAAAGGTCTAATGTTGTTTTCATTATTTTTTTCTTGCTTTTATTTGTTCATAATTAATATTTGCTCATAGCAAACTTCTGTGGACACACTGAAGCTCGAGTTACATGGAATGCAAGAACAATGCAAATGAAAAAATTCTACATAAACATAAAATATAGATATAAAATGCAATTTTCAAAAACTTTTAAAGACAAGTAAACGGTCTGTAATAATATAAGAACAAACAATCAAACTGCAAGAAATGGCACAAATAAACACAATATAATAAACATGTTAGATGCAAATTAATTAAACTAAATTTTCAGTAGTTGGATACGGATTAGGTAGATTATGTACATAAATTGAATCATGAAATGTAAAATAACACTGCGTGGTCTTAACTGTATAAATTAAATCTAGATTAATCTTTATTAATTGGTATTGATTAACTATAAAAACACAGACAGCAGCAGGAATATTAGTCTGCTGTCACTTTAAGACATAATGCATGGATATACTGATGTTACACAATTTTTTGTGAAATTGTCCATTCAAGTGCGAGACATGAAAGAGCTCAATTCAGTATTCATGTCCTGGGCTTTCTGTCAGAAGTGCGCAATCTGTATTTCGCATCGTCTTGCTAAAAAACAAAAGCAAATGATAAACTTTCGTGACGATGAGCCCTGCATTTAGATCTAGCGCATCAGTTCTCTTTACGTGGCATGTGTGAACCGCTTTGTCTCACGTCGAGTGTGCATGTGACAGAAAGCGACAGAGGGCGCTCTCAGCCAAGCGCTGTTGTATTTTTTTGCCTCTAACTCAATCACAGGTGACTGAAATCATGCAGTGTACTAGCCATTGGCTAATTAAAAAATTTAGTCTGCTAGCGTGAAATTTAGTTGCAAATGCAAGTGATTTACTCGCATTGTAGAGAGTTGGTTATAAGGAATAGAAATGCAAAACGTCTTTAGTCTGTGGTGCTTCCTTTGTTGTACTGTGTGGTTGACATTGGTTTATTTGTCTTGATCCCAGGTGAGTCTGGCTCTGTGGTACTGAACGTCTGCCTGACCCGAGACTTGACGCTCCCCCTCCCCCAACCTCCCTGCCACCCTGCCCTACGCCCCACGTACCCCTAACCCAGCATGAACGACGTCAGCATTGTCAGAGAGGGCTGGCTCCACAAGAGAGGTGAGTATTTCATACTCACTCGTTCATCAGAACAGTCTATATCATGTTTTTGCAGATGGTAAACACTGATTTGTTGTCTGTCTCTGTCTTTTCCTTGTTTCCCTTATAACGATTTTATCCTCCTGCCATCTACTTCCTTGTATCTCTTCCTCCTCCTGTCTCCAGGTGAATATATTAAGACTTGGAGGCCCCGGTATTTCATCCTAAAAAGCGATGGCTCTTTCATCGGCTACAAGGAGAAGCCCGAGACGTCAGACCACAATCAGCCACCTCTTAACAACTTTTCAGTCGCAGGTCTGCTACAGTCTGCTGTCTCTCTCCATGCACACTAGATCGTGTAGTATTCTAAAATGTGGCTCCCTTAGTTGGTTGGTTTATCACTTACCAGTTATCGTTTACAGAAACTATTGGCAAGGAATGTATGATGTATGCACCAATATAGATAATTTGATGATATCAACAGTTTTTTTTTTATTTGTTTGGTTTTATTAATTGATATATATCTGCTGATATTGCATGCATTGTTTCTGCTTATTTTAAGTTTTGTATCACTTGCTGTCATCTAGCAGTTAAAGTTGGCTTGAAACCATAGTTGGGACTTGTTTTTGTTCATCAGGAATTGATTGGCTCATTGTTGTTTGCTATTGCTGTGGTCTCATGTGAGTGGCAGGTTGTCCCGCCATGGTGCCAGTAAACACGTCATCAAAGAAGAGAAGAGGGGAGGGGAAGTTTAAAAAATTTAGGGCATGAGAATTTAAAAACTGTGCACAATTAAATAATTGAATAAATAAAAAAGAGTGCTCAATTTTGATTTCATAGTGACTTTAAAGGGATAGTGGTAAATTATGGCAAAAACTTTGTTAGGCTGACCAATACCAAATGGAGCCAGTGTTCAGGAACAGCTTTTTGAAAATGGACTTCAATTTTACAAAAGTAGCACAGAAATTACACAATTCATCTTTAACTAAAGTATGAATACGAATATTTGAAAAAGTATAAACACTGAAACTGTAAACTACAGTTCTACCAAAAATGAAAGAACTCATGAAAAAATTACTTGTTTCATTTTATTATTGTTATTATTAATATTATTTTCAGTCTGATGTGTTTAAAACTATTCCGTCAAAAAGAACCACCCAATCGAGACAGCAAGAGGCACAGATGAAATCACAGTTCGTTCTTAATATATGGTGTTTAGAAATTTGTGACCCATTCAAGAAATTTCAATCCAAAATACAAGTTTTTAAAACTGTAATATCCTTTGCAGAGTGTCAGCTGATGAAGACTGAACGACCTCGGCCGAACACGTTTGTCATCCGCTGCTTGCAGTGGACCACTGTTATTGAGCGCACCTTCCACGTGGATAGCAATGCTGAAAGGTGAGATGAACTGGAGAGTCCTGCTGGAATCAGTGTCTTTGTTTTGGATGAACGAATGAGTGAAAGGGAGAGAAATCTTAAGATGGAGATGCTAAATGGTAGGGCTGCCCCCTAATAGTGGACTAACTGTCGACCAAAGTTTATCAGTCGCTTAGAAGCAGGAAAAAAAAGTCACGCAGTCTGTGTTGGACACATTGTTAACAGCTGTGTGGTAATTACAGTACATAGGGCAGGACATCCAAACGCTCACCTATCGTTAATCGACCTCAAATATGGCTTATTGTCTGAAAAAAAGTTAGTAGCAACTGTACATGGCTGCTCGCTCTAACATTAACTTAGAAAAATGTGGGCTATTCAAGTGTTTGTTCAGAGTGTGAAAGCTGAATATTAGCGCACTTACTGCATGACAGCTAACATGGAGGCGCCGATGCGATCACTTGCACTTAAATGTTTTTATTATGTTAGAATGACAGGTCCCCTTACCTGTTAAGTTGCCATTTTGCGGTGGAACGTTTCTACAGTAGCCGTAAACGGACAAACTGCTCTACAGAGCACGTTTCGTCATTATGTTGTTCTTCTAAATCGTTTGTGTCTTTAGAGGCAGCTTGCATCGTTACTATGTTGAATACGCACAAAGTAGTAGTAGTAGTAGTAGTTGTAGTAGTAGTAGTAGTTGTCGTCTGGTTTATTAGAAGCCGTGACCGTTCTTTGTTAGAAGTAAGAAGAAACCTCATTCCTTTACTGTCTACTCTCTGCTGTCTGAGACCGTCACATGTCTTGCAATGGCCAGACGGCCACTGCAGCTTCTCTGTGTGCTTCGCAAGGGAAGGGTTTGCACCGTTGGTCACCGCTAGATGCTGCTAAAATTTACAAACACTGCACTTTTAAAATTCTCTGTCATTTTTGGTCATACAGATAAAAGTAATCCTTCTTTTGAATCTGTAAAGAGTCTACTTTTATTTGTGTGCTCTCACATTAACAACAGAATGTTGTGCTTTTGTAAAATAATGAAAGCAAACTGGGTGCGCTTTCTCTGTCTTGATCGCGCCAAAAAAAAAAAAGAACTGAAATTCCATGAAAACTTGCCTCATAGACATGAAAAATATATCTATACAAAGTGAAAAAACAAACCAATTCAAATGGAAAACAAATATTCTAAGGTTATGTAATCCTTATGAAACGTACATATAGACGAGTCATCATCACCTTCATCACTGCAGTCAAAGATACAGAAGACGCTAGTTTATAAATTAATAATTAAAATGTTAAAGCAATCCCCTTACAATCTCCCCAGACGCATTCATAATCGTTACTTCTGCTGGTGCTCTTCAACGCTGATTAGGCTATGATAGCATTAAAGGCTCATTATTATGATTTTTATGGTTTATTAATAAATCGCATAAAATGAGCTACTGGTCGACCAGAAAAATCTTTAGTCCAGGGAAGCCCTACCAAATGACATTTACTGGGAACGCAGATTTAGTTGTATTAACCACATTTTTTGCAAATCGAAATCGGTTATTACTCACTGCCTGTTGCTTATAATGAACTGTAAAATAGGTGAAACATTTCAGTGGGAACAGGAATTGTGTTTAGGTCATTTTGTGACTAAAAAGCTCAATTCTTCCAAAGGATGTTAATCACCTACATGAGATTAGCGTAGGGTTCCTCTTGTTGTTTTGTGTGAGCCTAACCTCCTTTGCTACTTAGATTAAATAAATGACTAATGTCTAACATGATTTCATCTTAATGTCTATGCAGAGAGGAATGGATACGTGCTATCCAGGCTGTGGCCAATGGGCTCAAGTCCCGGGAAGAGGAGGAGCCAATGGACATCAACTTTGGCTCTCCTGGAGACAACAGTCTGGAGGGGATGGAGGCTGCAATCGCAAAATCCCGCACCAAAGTGGTGAGTTCCTTGCCTCAATGTGTAGCCACGTTCTGGTTGTTTGATGATTCACATGATTCACTTCTCTGTTAGTAACCGCCTCATTTTACCGCTGTCCCAAGAAACCAGTTTCTTGCATAGCTGTGCACCTTTCACTCTCTCTCTCATCTCATCTTGTATCAATATTTCTTATCCAGTTATCATAGCCATGTAATATACAAGATAAAAAAAAAAAACCTCCATTATTATGAGATCCTCCTGCACTCTGTTGGTTCCCTATCACCCTGTAATAGTTATACAATGCGTGTCAGAAATGAAACGTCCATTACCATATCCTCAGCACTTGCATACAAATGAACAAAACCTCTAGGCCTTAGCGACAACTACAGAGTTTGCGTTTTCAGGATTGTAGTCGGTTCATTCTTTTGTGAGAGCTAATTTATCATGCATTTTGATCTTTTACATTTTACAAACAGCTATATTACATACTGCATGAAAGGTAATATCCAAAAAAGCATAATGGGGCACTTTTTTAGTTTTTTTTCATTTAATTGCACTATTTTGTTATGAAATGATTCAGATCTGCATCACTGCAATTCTTACTGAGGTTTTATGACTGAGTAGAGTTCGTTCATGTACAATAAACTGGATTTTTTTTTTCTTCCTCAGACGATGAGTGACTTTGACTATTTAAAGCTGCTGGGTAAAGGCACTTTTGGAAAGGTGATTCTAGTGAGGGAAAAGGCTACTGGCATGTACTACGCCATGAAGATCCTACGCAAAGAGGTCATCATTGCTAAGGTGGGCACCACACAAATCAAAGTTGCTCCTGAATGGTTTGTTTCATAATCATGACATGACATTTTTTTTTTTTTTTTTGTCTATTTCAGGACGAGGTCGCACACACAATCACAGAAAGCAGAGTGTTGCAGAACACACGGCACCCCTTCCTTACAGTATGTCCATCTCTGTTAGGGTTTTTTTGGGTTATTGCACAATTATCTTGGTTTTAGGTTAGTTAATTCACATTTTTTCAATCTTTCTGACTGCAGACACTAAAATACGCCTTCCAGACACGAGATCGTCTGTGTTTCGTCATGGAGTACGCAAATGGAGGCGAGGTTTGTGACATCCTCTTGCTCCTTACAAAAACAAACTAGTAAAGCTTTCACTATTTTGTCTCTTTTAAAATTCTGTTTTGTCTCCGTTTCATGTGTTTCCAGCTGTTCTTCCACTTGTCTCGAGAGCGTGTGTTTACGGAGGATAGAGCTCGCTTCTATGGGGCTGAAATTGTTTCAGCATTGGAGTATCTGCACTCTAAAGATGTCGTCTACAGGGACCTAAAGGTTTTCTCCTTTTTATGTGCTGTGTAACTATTGTGAAAATAATTAATGAATTGTGTTTGAAAAGTATGTCATGTAATTGTGTCATAGACCACAAAGACATGAAGTTCCTTTTTTACCACAAATGACAGATTTCCTAATTCAGTTTGAATTGCGTATCTCTGTACAGCTGGAGAATCTAATGCTGGATAAAGATGGTCACATTAAAATCACAGACTTTGGCCTGTGTAAAGAGGGCATTACTAATGAGGCCACCATGAAGACATTCTGTGGGACCCCAGAGTACCTTGCTCCTGAGGTACTGGCAACTCACTCCATTAACATGTTTTCTCAGCAGATTTATAGATAATAGTTTGGTACCAGACTAGTGGGAAAAACTCTAAATCAGGCTCATTTCAGAATTACTCATTTTCCGACCCATTATAATGAAATCTTTGTGTTTTAAAGGCACAATATGTAAGATTTTTGAAAAAAAAAGTAAATAAATAAAAATTATATATATATATAGTTAACTTATGTATTTACATTATCCCAAATGTTTACAACAATGTTTAAATCCAAAGAAATCAGCTATTCTAATCTGTGTAGCGGCCTATTGCATCACCTGCCAATGACATCATAGCCATGTTACCCTCGATTTCCAGTTTTACTTGTGTAGAACTCATGGAAACACCAAAGACACTTTAATATATTATGTGTTTTATTAGACAGGTGAGTAACTGTTTGGATATTGATAGAAAACTAATCATTATATAGCTCAACATGGTTAGTCTTATTGTTTAAGTTTTTTTTTTTTATTTACCTGTTTGCACCATGAGGCAACACTATTTTGTCAAGTGGATAACATGGCATAATAAGAAAGACCTTTATTTTTAGTAACAGTAATACAGCATTTTCTGCACCATAGAATGTGTATTAAAATTCATTACATGCTATTTAGCAACACAAGTCATCCAGCTTTTATTAATGATATTCTAATCGATCTAGCTTACTGCAGTGTGCAACAAGTGTCTCAGCTAAGAGTAACATTATAACATAACTTTCAACACAAATGTATTTTTAGTATCATCAGCTGTGGAGGTAAAGACAACAACTTCCATGATTCCGTTATCAATTACGGCATTGTCAAGCTACGCCTTTGTTATTGTTTGAATTAGCGACCTCTAGCTGCTAAACTTACATACTGTGCCTTTAACGTAGGAAATTATTTTGTTTTTTGGATGTTTTGAACTTCACATTGAAAGAAGAGCAGAAGCTAAAATGCGATCTTATTACAATACATGTCAAGAAGTACTAGATCAAGGTTTAAGAAAATATTTTGCTCGCAGGTATTTCTTCTAGTTAAATGGTTAAACTAAAAATGTGTTTGTGAGTTATGCAAGTATCATTTCATGTAAAAAATTTAGTGCATTATACATGTAATCTTTTTAAATATTAAGAGATAGAAAGGAATCATTAAACATTGTTCATTGAAACTACAAAACCAAAGGTGAAGCTATTGCTCTGTAATAATATTGTTGTAGTAGAAAAAAAAGTTCATTTGAGAATTTTATTTCTCTTTTGGCTAACAGAAAAGGATGATTTGTAAACAAAGTATGTTTGTTATTCTGTGTGTTCCCGGGGTGTTATTGACCACAGTTCATCAGTGCATGTTGTGCCAAAGAAGAAAAAAATAATCTTCGTAAGCATTCATTATTGGTCTTAACCAAAATCTAAATTGCTAATTTTGGTTTAAGCTACTATTGTTGCCATGCAGTCTTAGAAAGTCTTTCCAGTATTTGACAGTGTAATTTACTGCTTGTTAAAGGTGCAGTAAGCGATTTCTAAGAAAAATGTTGATCCCTGCATCTGTTTTCAGGGCTACCCACTCTCTAACTCTTGTCTGATCATAACCCTTCTTGTTTTAATTATATTTCTTTTGGCCATGTTTGATCATTTCTAAGCCCTCTATTTTTTTAGTCTTTCTACTAATGTCCCGCTTGCTCTCACTCTCTCCTCCACCATCATGAGCCCTCTATTGCTGATTGGATACAAGAATGCAAACATTTCTAACAAACATCACAAAATTGTTTCTCAGGAATATCTTTCTGCACCTTTAATGTAATAAAGTTATGGCAATAATTCCAAATAAGCTGTTTCTTTTGGGAAAAGGGGGGGTACACTAGAAGGTGAACCCGGTATTTTTTTATCTTTTTCACATTTAGTGTTCTTGTCACTCAGAAATACTCCTAATTATGAGAGTAAAATGGTTTTTGAAAGCCATTTCATGCTGTATTAAGCACTTAATATACTATCCTAATGTTAAAGAATTTTTTGTTTCAGCTTCATGTTTTCTCTTTCTTTCTTTCTTTCTTTCTTTATTTCTCTCTCTCTATATATGCTTCCTTTTTCATCTTCTCCTTCATTCTTTGCTGTAGGTATTAGAAGACAACGATTACGGCCGTGCGGTGGACTGGTGGGGTCTCGGAGTGGTCATGTATGAAATGATGTGTGGTCGGCTGCCATTCTATAACCAGGACCACGAGCGTCTGTTTGAGCTCATTTTAATGGAGGAGATTCGTTTTCCCAGAAACCTCTCGCCGGAGGCTAAGGCCCTGCTGGCCGGCCTGCTCAAGAAAGACCCCAAACAGAGGTAAGAGCAGCATCTGTTTCTACTTTTGTTGTAAAGAGGGTCTTGCGTATGTTTTAATGTGAATTTGGTGTTTTGAAGGCTTGGAGGAGGTCCTGATGATGCCAAAGAAGTGATGACACACAAGTTCTTCAATTCCATGAACTGGCAAGATGTCCTTCAAAAGAAGGTAAGAGTTTAAGACTGTGAGAGAACCGATTCATCCGATGAAATAATCTGTTAATCACAGTACACTGTTAATGTTTTTGACACATGCTCTCATTTGATTTTCATCATGTTCAAGAACTATAACCTCAAACCAAACGTATTTATTTGTAGTTCATTAGACATTTAACATAAAATTAAGAACTAGGGATGTCACGGAATTATCGATTTCGTGGCATCACGATAGTCGCGATATTACCGTGGTCATGTGACTGTATGAAACGACGGGTCTTCCGGGCAAAAAGTTTTTTCAGAAAGCAGTTCTGGTATGACGGTTGGGCGAAGTACGGGGAGCGTGTCCTTTTAATAGAGACTTCTTTACACAGAGGTATTATCGTACCATGAGATTTTGATATAGTTACATCCCTACATTGTACTGATCTTTGCATGTGGCTAATGAGGGACATGTGAAAACCAAGCGTTCTCTAGAGTTTTTTTCCCTCAGACTAACCTCCCACCCTCCTGTTTACTGCAGCTCATCCCACCCTTCAAGCCCCAAGTGACCTCAGAGACAGATACACGCTACTTTGACGATGAGTTCACTGCACAGACCATTACTGTCACGCCACCTGACCAATGTGAGTGCCTCAGTCCTTCCTCATTGCCTGTCTGTCATTACTCTGTGTGTGTCTGAGAAATCGATTAATATCAGAGTCAGTCTGTGGTAAATAACTCCAAATAATGATTGGAATATATATATATTTTTTTAAATTATTTTTATTTCATATATTATTAGTCCTGCATATGTCACCAGAGAGTCTGTCGTTCTCGGCGGAAGATCCAGTTATGACATGTTGATTAAACCTGACATATGAAAGACATATCTTTTCAATCAGATATTTATAACAGTAGAACAGACTACTTACCAAAAATGAATGTAAATATCAGTTGTTATATTTTGTTGTACTCAAATAATATTATCTCTAGGGGTGTAAGGGATCGTGATCCATACGGACCAGGCCCCACGGTTCGGCACACGTGTGATTCGCGAATTCATTGCAAAGTTTAAAGATCATAGAGTGAAAGTTCTTGGATAATCGGAGGGCATTTTGATAGAGTTTTTGAAGCACCTTCAAGCAAAAAGAACCACAACCCGAAGGGAGACGTTTTAGAATTATACTAAAAGGCCTTTTAGGGTGCGTTCACACTTGTAGTTAAGTTACCGAACCAAAGGCATAGAGATACGGTCACAACCTGATTGGTCGGCTTTTATGACGTATATTTCTCGACGGAGCTCGCTTACCGAACATTCAAAACAACACTGTGTTCTGGATTAAACACCATCATTTTATGCGTGTACATATGCTTTATTTTTACCAGCTGAGAACTCACGAAGAGCTCATAAAATGTTCAAAACATTCAAAACAGCAGCAGGATTTCCTCCGTTGTTTGCAGAAACAGAAACTTCACCTCCACGTTTGCCCTCGACTCATTTTGGATACACCGATCTTCCCGCGTCGTCAAATCAGCTGACTTGTAGCGTCGCATCTTGTGACATCACGTCCTGTTTTTGGTTCGTTTACATGTCTTTGGTCCGTGTTGCGTTCATATATCAATCGAACCGCACCAGAGTTCGTTTGGAAGCGGACCGAGACCCATCTTTTTAGCGGTCTCAGTCCACACCAGGGTTCTGATGGCAGCGTTCACAGATGTTCAAACGAACCGCACTAACTGAGCAATCGCACCAGGGTTCGTTTTAATCGAACCAAACATGACAAGTGTGAACGCACCCTAATTTACTAAAAAAGTATAAACTATTAATAACTATTAACTTAGCAAGTTTCAGTCTTGATAATCTAGAGTCCTTAGAAATTTGGGCTTCATTGGGTTAAACATTACAAGGTGTGCACGGATGAATTGTTCACAATAAGATCTATAACATTCATTTAGACAGAGATTAATAGTTGTGAGATAAAAATGACTGAAATGAGTCACTTAATGAACTGATTTGGTCTTTGTCTCCGTTGCTTGCAGATGACAGTCTTGATGCGGAGGATCCAGATACACGCACACACTTCTCACAGTTCTCCTACTCAGCCAGCGTGCGGGACTGACCACATCCCCCAAACCCCCCCCTCCCCGCCACTCTCTCACCCTTACCAGCAAACCGGACGCCCCTCACATACACAAACGCAAACTCGTACAAGGACACGTGCACCAGCAACCCGAGCCTCCTGAGGTAGCGGGTTCTAGGCGGGAGTACGGCATCTGTGAATGATCCCGAACAGGTGGTACCCTCTGGTCAGTCCTGGTTTTACGATTGGCTTTCCATCCAGCCAATCGTAGCCTGACACTACACACTGTAACACAATCCACCAATCACTGAATAAATCTCAACCAATCAGGTACCATCGAGAAACACAGCTCAGCACCAGCAGGTTTCAGGACACACGCTCACACTTAAAACACTGGACTACAGGACTAAAGCCTCTTGCAAACACAAATATTGAACACGCTCTAAATCATCTTGTGGGGACAAAAGAAGTCAAACAATTTGGACTTTTTTTCCCCACTGATTGTTACAGTTTTAAAGCCATATTTCTGCAATTGTACAAGTGCTCTTTCTGGAACTAGCTGTTACCAATAGTGTTTTTACAGCGGGAGGACCGATGATAGGGTAACACCGAAAGGAATAGTGCTGTTTCTCTACCTGGGTAGCGTACCGAATGCTGTGCATGCGTGTGCGGACGGACGGATGCGTGTTCTCAGATCTTCTACTTAAACTGTGTGTCTTTTTGTTTCGATTTTTGTACATGGGCATAATGTTGAGTAGTAGGACCGGGGTGGGATTGTTAGGGGTTTGGGAGGCTCACACACTATAGATGTGAAAATGTTTGTGCTTTAAAGGGAAGAGAGAGGAAGACAGGGAGGTTGTGGTTTCCTCCCCAACCAGGAACCTTGAAACCGGCTCTCTGGTGAGGCCTTTTTTTTTTTCTTTTTTTTTTTTCCAGTTTTCATCTGCTGCCCCCAGAGGCTTGATGTTCCATGGTCAGTGTATCATAGAAACTCTCCATCATGTTGTTTTCATTCTCTCAAACGTTTTGCAGGCATTGATGTTGAAGTTTAGAGACAAACGTACAGGCAATGACAACCAAAAAAAAAAAAGAAGAGGATTTAATGTCCTGTTATTTAACTGCAATAGCTACTGCGTCAGTGTGACTGACCGCTTAAAGTAGCAAACGGTGGAAACGTGAACCTGCGTGCCCACGCCATTGTTGTCGCAGCCTTGACACTTTTTTCCCATTTCTTTTCTTTTTTTTTTTTTATTAGTGTAGTAAGAAAAAAAATGGTTAGGATGTCTGAGAGGAAATGTTCAACTTCATCTCCAGATGTGTAACGTTAGGTGTGTGCTTCTCCAGACGGAAACTGTCAGAACACACCGCTTTAGATGTGTGAGGTGTTATTTTCTTCTTTTGCCTTTTTAAAGAATCTTCATGTAAGGAACATCAAACTGTTTTTTTTGTTTTTTTTTTCCATTATTTTATTTGGATCATTTTTTCATTTTTTTGTTCCATTCACCCAGTCCCTGAAATGAAATTGTCTTGATAAAATATATATATAAAAAATATATATTACAATAGTAAAGGCTTTTTTTTTTGTTTATTCGTTCGTTTGTTTCATTTTTCCATTTGTGTGAGTGTGTGTGTGCTTCATTTGTGAATGTGGGGGTGTGTAATAAGGTAGTCACAGTATATATTTGCAACGGGAAATGAAAAAACCTCCTTGAGATATGACGATCTTTCTTGTTTAAGCTTGATATATATTATCATCCCTCCTACACAGACTTACTCACACAGGAAGGTCCTCACTGTTTTCAAAAGAACTGAAGTGCTTCTACGGGTCTTCAACGCATCATGCCCAAAATGTGCTGTCTAAGGTTTTGAAACAGCCCTTGTTGCCTTGACTAAGAGAGACCGCTAGATGGTGCCATTTGCCTGTGTCATTAAATAAATGCATCGCTCCGGACATGAATAACATTTGTGCGCACTCGTTCACACCATTAATGATGCTCATATAGTTTTTAAAAGAAACTTTTGGGTGGAGACATGAGGGGCAAAGATCTGAATTGGTCTGCTGTAGTGGTTTCACCCATCTTTCTTGTGTGTATATACCTACTTGTAGGACAAATCAGCTTTTGAAGTGAAATTATTTTGCAAATTTAACCATCGACTGTTCTGTTATGAATGTGATGAACAATCACGAATGTCATCATTGATGCTCAGTGTGCTTTTTTTTTTAGTGCTGGGGATGCAAACGTTGGGGAAACTTGAAATATTACAGCAAACTTTTTTTTTTTTTTTTTTTGCTACAGAGTGCTATGGGTTATGCTTTGCTATTAGGACATTCATGCAAGTAAATTCTTTTACCAAAAACTGTATGTCTGCCTCTTTTACTAACCCAACAGTGTGTGATATTAACCTACGGGACGGCAAATGTTTTTGAGACGCTGTTCCTCTGCCAGGGCGAGCTCAATGGAGAACACATTCAAATACCACAAATTATTGAATACTTTAAACACTGTTTTTTTTTCATAATGGGAGATAAGACACCTTTTTATAGAGGGATAATGTTGCATGATAATTTGCACCTAATGACACTGCAAAAATCTTTCATAGCCAATCATTTAAAAATACGGGGACACGGTTTTTGCTTTTCCCCAATCAGCATCCAGGACCGGAACTATCCGTTTATAAACCAGTGATATTTTGAAGTGGGTGTTCCTGTAGAGCGATGGCTCTCAACCAGGGGACAGGTGTTCACTAGGGGGCGTTACAATGGTGTAAGAGAATTTCAAACAAGACCAGATCGAAAATAAGAGTAAAACTAAAATATCAATCTAATTTGGCATCTGGTTCGTTGCCATCAACAACTAACTGTCTTTTATTTAAGAACTAACTTTCAATGCTCACGGCAAATTTTAAATGTATGGTTTCTAGACCTAATATAATACCAAAATAATTACTCTTATCAATTAATCGTTAACAGCATCTGGTAAAAATTAATTGGTCATAGGAATCCTGAAGAACACTCAATTCTTGAAACTTATAGAATCACAATTTCAATTGTTTTAATCTGTTCAGTTATGTCTTAAGTAACCTATATGGGTCTTTGAATGTTGTGCTGGACAATGAATCGCAGTCGATTTGAATGATTTCTTTGCTTGTGTCCGTGGCGCTCAGTGCCCAAACAAATACTAACCTCTAACCTTACATTCATCATTCACTCAAAAATGAATATTCTCATTTACTCACAGTTCCAAACCGATATGACTTACTTTCTTCAGTGAAACATAAAAGAAGTTGATCTCAGGATTCCCAGGATTGGTCTCCAAAACCGTGTGGTTACCAACATTCT
This sequence comes from Zacco platypus, assembly GCA_038088235.1. Classification (NCBI taxonomy): domain Eukaryota; kingdom Metazoa; phylum Chordata; class Actinopteri; order Cypriniformes; family Xenocyprididae; genus Zacco; species Zacco platypus. The sequence continues at coordinate 2,753,004 of CM076075.1, read as the reverse complement.
TCTGCAGATCATAAGTCATACCGGTTTGGAATGACATGCTCAACTGCCTACTATTTACCGTTATCTGATTCTCTGATCAAAATGTTGTTCTTGCGTATGTCATGTCACTGGAAAACGTGGAGGAAGAATCAAAACAAGTTAATTACTTCATGAGTTGTTAAATAACATCTAAAACTGGGTATTAATATGCTGTAATTATATGCAGTCATCAAAAATGCTTCTAGTAGTAAAAGGCTACATCCAAAATTAAAACCTCGATCCCAAAAGCTTACACGGGACCTAAAACGCATATAAAGCTGGAAAAGGTACAAAAGCATTGCTAATAACCTGAGTGCTTATGAATTCATGCGTGGTAATACCTTTTCTTCAAATGTGTGAAAATTAGGATGTCTGCTTAGGAGAGGATATCATTCAAATGAGAAACAACCAAAAGACCTCCAGAAAACTCTACAAACTCCTGAAGTCTTTGTTCATGTGTCCATATCTGAACAGGAATGGTTTTCGTGAAAGAATGACATTAAAGGAGCCGCTGTTGCCATATAATATTAAGGCTCGTCTCCGGTTTGCACAAGACCGCTTGGATGTGCTTCTGGGAAGATGATCTGGGCTGTGTTTCCCAAAAACATTGTAAGCCTAATTGATCGTAGAAGCATTGGCACCAATGGAGCTTCGATCAATTTAGGTTTACGATGCTTTTGGGAAACAGCAAAAGTTGAACTTTATTTAGAGGAAAAAGGCCATTGCACACCAACAAGACTTGATCCCAACTCAACATCTGGTCACTTTGTAGTTCTTGAAGGAACAATGAATTCAAAAGTGAATCAAGACATTTTACAGGAGAACGGCAGATCATGTCTTCAAGCTTTATAGAGGTTGGGTGATGCAACACCTGAAACACTGAAGCAAATCAACTAAACAATGGTTGAAAAAGTAGAATATGTGTTTTTTTGTGTCCTGATCTTAAGCCAATTGAGATGTTGGCATCACCTAAAGAGGACTGTGCTATCAAGATGACCCAGAAATACTGGGAAACTGAAACAGATTTATAGGGAGGGATTCAAAATTGGTCAAAAGTCTGTGACACGAAGCATTTGTTGGAGATTTTGCTGCTAAAGGAGGATCTATTAAATTCAAGAGTTCGCTTATTCAAGGAATGATTACTCATTTACACGACACCGTTAACTACTAAAAACTAAAAACTTTTTATGCATTTTGCCTGTTCATTCACGGTGTTCTGAAAATGCAAATGTTTGAAAAAACTACACCGTTAATGTCTCCATGTAAACTACAAAAACGTGAATTTGTGAAAACGATGATATCAAGCACATGCGTATCATATGTTGCTGTCCACTAGGTTACGTGTTTTTCTTTACAAAGTGACATCGCCAACTACTGGCCTGACACGAATAATACAGCGTTTTGTCATTTTTGTGGATCCGTGTGAACGGGGATTGTTTTGACAACGGTGTCTGTACGCGAAAAACGCAAAGGAAAAACCTGTTTCTGTTTTTAGTGCATCCTTGTCGTTTAAACGTATTCGATAACAATGTGAAAAATACAATTGATTGTGCTTCATTACTTCAGTCAGATTATAAATGCAATTGAAATTGTTCATTCTCAAAGGGATTATAAACTTATTCTTGTTAGAGAAATGAATTTGAAATATATTAATATAGAATAGCGTATTCTTAACACGGATGTCCCAGGCACATTCTGCAAACATGGCACACTTTTAAATATAAACATGATTAAATCCATATTTTCGAAGCGATAACTATTAGATATTTAAGATAAACTAACAGTTGTATTTGACGATAATGAACGTTTAAATTATTTATTCTATTATTTCTTACGTGAATTATATTATTTTAATTATTTAAGTGATCTTGGAGAAATGTTATGCTGACATTGTGTTTGTTTGGGAAAAACAGTCATAGCAACTCTTGCCATATATTTGGATAATTTCACACTTCTGGAGACTTGCATGCTTAAAGAGCGAGCTAGTGAAACAGGGCGGGGCTTAGTGAAGGAGCAATTAGTAAGCTTTATTAGTGCCACTGGTGTTAATTAGCTGCTGCTGCATGTCAGTGTTGAGCTGCAGTCAGTGTGTGCAGGTAGCTGCAGTGTCCCGGTGAATCATGGCTCGAACTGGGTTTTGTGATTCCAGGCAACTGTTGGACCTTCATATGGTGAGAATGCATATCTCCTCTAATTTCTAGACCTCCTGCGTAAAGTGAATAATGGCAAAAATGTGACAAGTAAGAGCATTTTAACCTATCAGCAGGAAACGTTGTATCAGTTCACCAGTATCTACATGGGCATACTGAAGTTAACAAAAAAATCAGATTCCATGCGGGTATGACCTCAATTTGAAGGCCAACCTCGAAGACAAATTCCCATGGTTTTCCTGTAGAAGTTGTTTTTAGAACAGCAATGTTTAATTTGTGAGTGTGGCTAACATTCCTTAAAGAAGCCATTTGTTCTACAGTTATACCTCAAATACGAACATTGAAACCATCCTTTGAAAAATGCAAGTAGCTCATGTTGACCAAGGGTTTCAATGGTTTTGGAATTTACATAATCATTTGTTGTAGACTAAAGCCTAGAATAAGTCATTGTGTGGCATAGTGTTATCCACAGACACGTGGATTGACAGGCGATCTGACCAATCATAACCCAGAATCCGCCATGACAAAGAGTAAATAACACTTGATAAATATTAACTTCAAAAATTGTGTACTTGCATCTTTCTGCGCTTGAAACAACATTCCTTCTGATGTTCATTCATGTTTATTTGATGCTATAAATGAACTAGTATGAAGAGATGATCGGTTCACGAGGAGCTACAGCGATCTGTCACCACACATTAAACACACACTAGACGCTATTTATTGATTAAACTTCTTTAAAAAAATTTCATATCAAAAGTAACCTGCTCTGTCTTGTCTGTCGACGTGTCGTCAGTGTCCTCTTTGCTCTGCCATGTGTTTTTGTCTCCGTGAGAACATGATGTGTGGCATGAGAGCGCATGGCTTGTCGGACAAAGCAACAGCAATTGACTTTGCGAAGGGTTGTGCTAACTTTCTTCCAGGGTTTAGGACTAAACTAAACGTCTCTTTGCATTCATACAGACCTTATATATTTTGATTTAAATGACTGCCGTGTTAATTTACTAATCTGAATAAATGAAATCAATTTGTACTTCAAAAGACTGAGGACAGACAAGCGCCTCTGCGGACGTGGACAAACTCCTGTGTTCTGAGGGAGCGCAGGGTGTTTGCGGAAAGGGAAGAGGTTGGGTCAGGGCAGCACGTCAAGCCTTCACAGGAGAGTCGATGGGTAACTGCAGCTTTATGTCTGAGGTCTTTAGTCCTGCTCCTGGAGACACACTGTCCCGCAGAGTTCAGCTCCACCCTTAATCAAACACACCGGGAGCTGCCAATTAAGCTCTTCAGGATCTCTTGAAAATGCACAGGCTGTTTGGAAAAACTTTGCAGGACAGTGGGTTCCCGGGAACATAGTTCTGCCATTCTGCTGTCACAGTATTTTTTTTTTTCTCAAGGTTCAAAGGCTTCCCATATCTGCAGAGGACGGGATCATAATGGACTATGCTCCACAAGACGAATCAATAACTTCAGGTGACTCGGACAGCTTGTTTAACGGTGCTTTAATAGTCAAAGTCCATGATTTGGTACATTTTTCTCAATTTAGTGTGTTTGAGGCCAAGTTTCTTCTGCAGAGCATAATGTAGCAGAAAAGTATAAATGTCCATGCACTGAAGTTAATCCAACAACTGCAATGTTTTGGTCGTCAGGCCGGAGACCCCATTTAAATTTAGCTGTTCATGCAAATACAGTGACTCAATGTTAACTTGCCTTTTTATTTTTTTTTATTTAAATGCCTGCTGGGTTTTTGCGTCTTCTACTAAAGTTGGTTTTTGCCTTCGTAAAGCTTGCTACCACATTACGAGGCTGTTGCTATGCAGTTGCTAGGTTCTGGGTGGTTGCCTGACCCTAAATATAACACCGGTCCATCCACTTTAGTTCTGAGATATTTTAACTCCTTGTTCGCCAAGCCACTTGATTCACAAATGGAGTTTGGCTGTCCTAAAGTTTAATTCAATCGGTGTAAATGGGTATTGGAAAATGTCTGCCAGGACATTATACGTTTAATTTCACAGATGTTTCCTTAAACCATAAAACAACGCAATGCACCACGTAATTTGAAATGTTGGTAAGGTAAAAAAATTAATATGGAAAATTCTGTCATTAACAATATACTGAGAAGTCCGTAAAAAAAGAGCTTTTTTTTCGTGTGTGATTGAATACCTGACTATATACACTGATCAGGAATAATGTCATGACCACCTTCCTAATGTGTTGGTCCACCTTTTGCTGCCAAAACAGCCCTGACCCGTCGAGGCATGGACTCCAGACCCCTGAAGGTGTGCTGTGGTATCTGGCACAGAGATGTTCGCAGCAGATCCTTTAAGTCCTGTAAGTTGTGTGGTGGGGCCTCCATGGATCGGACTTGTTTGTTCAGCACATCTACAGACGCTCGATTGGATTGAGATCTGGGGTATTTGGAGGCCAAGTCAACACCTCAAACTCATCGTTGTGCTCCTCAAACCATTCCTGAACCATTTTTGCTTTGTGTTAAGGGCACATTATTGTGCTGAAAGAGGCCAAAGCCACCAGGGAACACCGTTTCCATGAAAGGATGTTCATGATCTGCGACAATGCTTCGGTAGGTGGTACGTGTCAATGTAACATCCACATGGATGGCAGGACCCAAGGTTTCCCAGCAGAACATTGCTAAAAGCATCACACTACTTCTGCCGGCTTGCCTTCTTCCATAGTGCATCCTGGTGCCATGTGTTCCCCAGGTAAGTGACCCTCCCGGCCATCCACTTGATGTAGAAGAAAACGTGGCTCATCAGACCAGGCCACCTTCTTCCATTGCTCCATGGTCCGGTTCTGATGGTCACATGCCCACTTAGCATGGGCACCCTGACTGATCTGCAGCTATTCAGACCCGTACGCAGCTCTTTGAGGTACAGTAGCTCATCTGTTGGATCGAACCACATGGGACAACCTTTGCTCCACGTGCATCAATGAACCTTGCCTGCCCTTGACCCTGTCGCTTGTTCACACTGTTCCTCGGACCACTTTTGATAGATACTGACCACTGCAGACCAGGATCGCCCCACAAGAGCTGAAGTTTTGGAGATGCTCTGACACGGTCATCTAGCCATCACAATTTGTCCCTTGTCAAACTTGCTCAAATCCTCACGCTTGCCCCATTTTTTTCTGCTTCTAACACATCAACTTTGAGGACAATGTTCGCTTGGTGCCTAATATATCCCACACGCTAACGGGTGCTGTGATGAAGAGATAATCCGTGTTCGGTGGTCATAATGTTATGCCTGATCGGTGTTTAATAATTATGAATGCACATGAATAATGGTAATGGAGGTGCTTTGTTTTGAGAAGACGACTAATGAAGAATGTTTGCCATCAAAAACCTGTTGTATAAAACTTGTGTTTTTGTGCTGATGTTCTGAAATACAAAAGTTTTATATCCTTAATTTTACATATTTATTAATCGTGCAACAATGCTAGATGTCTATGAAGAGGAGGCTTTGCGAAAGTATCTGAACAGGTTGCCGGGTCCACCTAGTCTGCGGGAAGTGATGCCCAGACTTCTGCGCAGAGAGGTGGAAGTAGCCATCAGCAAGCTAGGGCTCATCTATGACCAGACCTACGCATGGGACATCTTTACAGACATGATGGTGAGAATGCAATGCAAAGTACTCTTGATTTCTCCTCGCTGTGGTCATGTACTTGTTTTTCCTGCTTTTACAGAGAAGTCAGCTACTTTGCGCTCTCCCAAATGCTGACCTGCCCAAGCCTTTAACTGACACGACCAGAGCCATTTTGGTCGACTGGCTAACTCAAGTCCATGTAAGTGCAATGGATGAGAATTTGAGTATGACTGGTTTACTATATAATACACTACTGGTCAAAAGTTTGGACAAATTAGGTAGATTTATATACGTTCTTAATTTTTTTTTTTTGTGTAGTCTCTTATGTTCAAGGCTGCATTTTAATCAAATGCAATAAAAACAATATACAATTTCCTGTTTTCTATTGGAATATATATACTTTTTTTTTTTTAAATGTATGATGGCAAAGCTGAATTTTCAGAAATCATTGTAATATGCTGATTTGGTGCTCTATTAATGGTTCTTATCAATGTTGAAAAATGTCAAGTTTTTGCTGCTTAATATTTTCGTGGAAATGTGTTTTTCTTCCAGAATTCTCTGAATAGTTAAAGAATGCAGTTTATTTGAAATGGAAGTGTTTTTTAACATTATACATGTCTTTAATGTCGCTTTTGATCAATTTAATGTGTCTTTGCTCAATAAAAATAGATTTTAAAAATAAAAAAACCCTTCCATGAACTTTTCAATAGTAGTGTATCATGGTTTCCACAAATATTAAGTGACAAAAACAATGTTTCAACAAGATGATGATAAAAATAATTGCCAAATCATCATTAGAATGATTCTGAAGGATCATTTGACACTGAGACTGGAGAAAGCTTTTCCATCACACGTAAAAATTTACGTTTTTAGACTTTTATGAAGTTATTTTTTTAACGGTTAAAGGTTAAGTTTTAGTTATATTAAATATTACCATTGTTTTTTTTAATCAGAAGTTGAGCATAAGCTCAAACTTTCAAAAACATTAAAAAAAAACCTTAATTCCAAACTTTTGACCTGAAGCATATATATAATTTTTTTTTTTAATAGGTCAAAATGTGTTATACATGATGGACACTTGTTTTCACCTCAGGAAGTGTTTCAGTTCTCAGAGGAAACCTTGTATCTGGCGGTACACCTGTTGAATCGAGCTCTACGGCTCACAAAAGTGTCCATTTCTGGCCTGCAGTTGCTGGGTGTGGTTTGCCTCTTTCTGGCTGCCAAGAAAGAGGAGTGTCTATTACCAGAGGTACTTCAGTGTTCATAAAGAAGTTTAATGGAAACGTGATCTCAATACTAAGGGTCAATGTTTGCCAGGTGTCAGAGCTCTGCTATCTGATGGAGAACGCCTACAGTAAGAAGCAACTGCTGCGGATGGAGAGGAGAGTTTTAACTGGACTGAAGTTTGATCTCTATTACTGTCCCCCACTTCACTTTCTTCTGATCTCTGCTTCCATTGCGCGCTGCAGCGACAAGGTCAGTGAAGTCTTAAACTGTAAGTGTACAAAAACCCCATTATCTTGTCCGTTTCACATTTTTCCAGTTTCAGTGTTTGACTGTCTGACTTGGTAGATTTACTCTTCTCTATTCCATTTAGTGTTTCAGCAACCTGATAACAGAGCTCGTTTTCCCTTTTTTTTGCTCTAATAAACGTGTAATTTAATCCCAAATCATAAGAGCCGAGTAGTTGTCGTTTGTTTGACTAAACCTTTCTTAGAAAAAGCAGTGGGTGTGGTTGAGTAACTGCTGTCATATGGTAAGTTGTTGACACGTTCAGTGTGGTCTTGCAATGAAATGGTTTGTTCAGGTGGTGTGGATGGCACGATACCTGTTGGAGCTCTCGCTCCTGGAGGGGCAGTGTGTGGTGTATCTGCCCGTCCAGCTGGCAGGTGCTGCCCTTCGTCTGGCCAGAGTCATCCTCCAGGAAGCTCCCACTCCAGATGGAGAAACCGCCTGGTGCATTGCCTCTAGTATCCATACAGGAAGGTCAGAAGCAGCCCTTTTGTACTAAGCTTTTACAGATTGATTTCTGGGAGTTTGAGCTTTAATTTTGAACGCATTGTTTTGAAAGACTTTAGGAGACTCCAGTGACGTACACCACCAGTCTAATGATGATAATTAAGCATAACTTGTTTTAAAGTCTTATGCTCACCCAGACTGCATTTATGTAATATAAAATGCAGTAAAAAGTAATATTGTGAAATTACATTAAAACAATCTTTTCTATTTTAAAATGTCTTCCTGTCAAAGCTGGATTTTCAGCAGTCTTTAGTGTCACATGATGTTTCCTCCTGATGTTTAAAACCAATTTTGCTGCTTAATAGAGAACTTTTTTTTTTTAACTTTGAATAGAAAGTTCAATGAAAGCATTTATTTGAAATGGAAATCCTTTGACACATCTTTACTGTCACTCTTAACCAATTTAATGCATCCTTGCTAAATTATCTTTTTCTTTAAGTCTTAATTGCCCAAAACTTTTGAATGGTAGTGCAAAAACGGTTTTCAACATTGATAAATCAGTATTTGAATGACAGTGAAGACTGGAGTAATGCTGAACATTCAGCTTTATGATTACAGGAATAAATTACATTTGAAAATATTCAAATGGTAGAAAGGTTTAAAGAGAAGTTCTTTTAAATTGTAAGTTCATAATATGGTTTTACTGTACTTTTTGCTCAAATGTTGCCTTGGAAAGCTTGGAATCCTTTCAAAAACCTGTTTATTCCATACTTTTGAGTGGTAGTGTATGTGTAAGAATAATGGGATAATATAATTTCAAGAACCTTTTCCCTTCAAAGTCCTTTTTGTTTATCAGTTATTAAATTAAGTCATGTGGTACCACCCCAAATAGTTCTCACACTATGACTTTCATACAATTAAATTCCAAAAAGCAGAGCATTCTTTAAAAAGCAGAATAACGTTCATTTGATTTACAATTCACTTTAAATGGTTGATCCACCCAAAAACAAATTCTGTTTTTTTTTTTTTTTTAAATTACTTGCACTCATGTCGTTCCACACCTGTAAAGACCTTCGTTCACCTTCAGAACACAAATTAAGATTTTTTTTTTTTTTTTTTTTTTTTGAAGTCCAAGAGGTTTCTGATCCTCCATAGAAAGCAATGTAGTACTTTTCTGGACCTTGACTGTAGTGAAGACCTCATTAAAACAGTCTACGTGACTGCTATGGTCTTAAATTTTATGAAGCGACAAGAATACTTTTTGTGTGCAAAAAGCGACTTTATTCAACACTATCTTCCGTGTCATTCTCATACGTTGCTTACGTACAGCACTTCTACGTCAGAACGCAGATTCATTATTGGCCGGCTCCTGCGTCAGCATCGCACGCATGCGCAGCTTTGGCCGGCATTCGGACTTAAACACTGATATTGTTAAATAGTTATTTTTGTTTACAAGCATTCTCGTCGCTTCGTAACATTTAAAGTCGAACCTCTCCAGTAATGTCAAATGTTTTAACGATCTCTTCATTACCTTTATGGACCTTGAAAGTGTTGATTTATATTGCCGTCTGTGGACGAGTCATACCTGTCAGATTTCATTAAAAATCTTAATTTGTGTTCTGAAGATCTAAAGGTCTTACAGGTGTGGAACAACATGAGGGTGAGCGATTAATCACAGAACTTTCATTTTTGGGGGAATGAATCCTTTAAGTCTTCATCTCTTAAGTTCTTTTCTATTTCTGCGGCAGTGAAGCGGCTGTCCTCAGTATAATGCAGATCATGGCGACGGCGGCAGCGAGAGCACACGCTCGTGAGACCCGTGCCACTTTCATCAAGTTCTCCACTCATCAAACCCTACATGTCAGCATGCACCCTGCCCTGAAGGCCGCCCCTGGCTTACTGGGCCCTCAGACGTGACGCTCCAGTGAGGCCTAATGGGGCCGGAAGTGTTCAGGACAGTGCTACTCCGTAGAGGGAAACGAATGTGGCCAGTGACGAGTATGGTTGCGCTGGACATCGGTGAACGTCGGGATACCTCTGCAGGAGAGCTGGTTACTCTTTTTGGACTGAATTGTTTTCTGTAACTTTTTATAGTAGTCTTATGTCACTTAATGTAAAAGGATAAAAAAAGAAATGTGTATTTATGTCTATGTAGCTTTTAAGTGTTTATCAATGCTGTAGTGAGAACTCGACACACTGGAATCGGTGTTATGGTGTCTTATGAAATCAAAGCACTTTGAAACATTTACTGTTTTTAAGTGTTTTTGAAAATGTGTGTTTTAAGGTTGTGAAAAATAAAATGATGTCTGTTTTGGAAAACTGCATTTGGGAATCCTTGCATGACTCGTGTGTCTGAACATCACTGTATGAAGTGACTTGTGTTTGTAAAAAAAAAAAAGTGTAGGAGGTTCAGAGCACTCCTTCTCACATGACACTCTCAGCAGGGCCATCATGTGCGGAGTTGCCAGATTTGCATGAGCGTTTAAGACTGGCAAAAACTAGCTTTATAACGTTAATGCAAAAACACTTTAGATTCTTGTAGGTTTATGACTATTGTTGCTGGTTCAGTTGTTAAATGTGCAGCTCAGAAACCTCACAAAGCCAGCGTCGCTGTCAGATTCCATTAAAAGGGATTAAATGCATGTTACATATAGGCTTGGTGACTATGGCAAGCCGTTTTGACTTTTATTCATTTTCAGGATATGAACTTGTGATAACAATTACATTTTCACTAGTTAAAATCTTAATTTTTGATATCAAGAATTAGATTTCCATTAGTAACAACATTAATTCTTGATATCAACAATTACATTTCCACTAGTATAAACTAATTCTTTATCAAGAATTGTATTTTTACTAGTGAAATCTCGCCATAGGCTGCCATTCAAATTCAATTGTTGATATCAAGAATTAATTTCTTACTAGTTGAAATTCCAGTTTCACATATCAGAAATACAATTCTTACTAGTAAAAATGCAAATGTCTGATATCAATTACATTGTTACTAGTGCAAATGTCTGTTCTTGATATCAACAATTGAATTTCTACTAGTAAAAATATTCATTTCTGATATCTGAAAATGAATTCCTGATATCAATATAATTTCTAATATCTAAAATGGTTTTCTTACAAGTAACAATCACATTCATGATATCAGAAATTTGCATTTTTACTAGTAAGAATTGTATTCCTGATATGTGAAACTGGAATTTCAACTAGTAAGAAGTTAATTCTTGATATCAACAATTGAATTTGAATGGCAGCCTATGGCGAGATTTCACTAGTAAAAATACAATTATCAAGAATTAACGTTGTTACTAGTGGAAATCTAATTCCTGACATCAAGAATTAAGATTTTAACTCGTGAAAATGTAATTGTTGATATCACAAGTTCATATCCTGAAAATGAATAAAAGTCAAAACGGCTTGCCATATGGTGACAGTGTTGCTGCTTTCATTTGTCTATTTTGCTGACATGGCCTGTAAATGTACTGTATGATGAAATAAGAGGAGCAGTGGTAAGTAGGCTGTGCTTGATCTCTTTCGTCTGCATAGTATATTTAATATGTAATTAATCTGCTTTGCAAGTGAAATGTCAAACCCTCAAACTGCGAGAATTGTTTAAAAGTAGAAAAACCACGGATTTGGCAACTGCTGTGTTTTTTCTCTTTATGACGTCACCTGAACCGAGCGCAAATTTTTCAACGGGCGCCTGTGCACAGTACCGAACATGTGCGCGCGGCTCCTCCACTCTCGCCCTCACATGTCCGCGCACACCCGCGCAGCTTATTGGCTGACCCGAGCGCGCTGCGTCATTCCGCCCTGCAAAAACCACGTGGCGCTGTAGTAGAACAGCTGAGCGCTCGAGATCTGGCACATTTGAGAGGCGCGTGTGAGGCACAAGGAGATTTCACGGAGCGAAACATTTTCCACCGCGCGCCTTGGAGTTTTGCTCTATAGTTGAGTCTGACGCGCATATTTTATTGATTGCCAATATGTTTCACACGTTGCAGTCTCATCGATTTCAGACCTATCAGTTTCAGTTCCTGCTTGGACATTTTTATGGCCAGCTTTTCACATTCGAATTATGTTCCTGTAACACAAAAATATGGCTCAAAATGCAACCATAAATGATGAAAGAAAAAAGTCATATTTTGATAATGTATTAGTTCTTAACACCACAGACAAGATACCTAAAACCTTTAGATATGGATTCATTTCTACTTTAATTGTGAGTTAGTCGAAAATGTTTGTAGAATTATTTGTTTTCATTGTTTTAATCAGATATCCTAAAGCTAAACTATAACCGAGAGCATGAAATAGAAACGCTGTATAAGCAACACGAAACCATAAACATGCAAACAGTGAAAAACGTGTGTCAGACGTGTATATTTTCACTAAAATGCACAAAGTATCAAGCCTTTGTATTTGTGTCGCATGGCATTTCTCAGCGACCAATTCGTGATTTCACTTCTAATAAATGACATAAAATATAAACTCCAGAGAAGAGTGAATAAAATGATGCAGAAAAGCTTCAAATAAAGCAAGAAACTTTAAACATTCACACTTTGACCTGCCTACGTGTATTTCACTCAGTCAGTATTACAAAATATCGAACACATGGACAGCCAAATCTAGTTACACTAATGCGTCGTTTCTTCGCCACTCCTCCGTCTGGTTATATGTCTTGTCCGTTCAGTTGCGTCCTGTCATCCCGTCTCGTTCCTCCTCTCCACGTGCCAGCTCACAGGATTGGCCATGCCACTTATTCCCCTGCGTCACTCGTGTTTGGGGCGGGATTAGGCTGCCGCTATTGGCCCGATGGAATGTCAATCACCCTGGTGGGCGGGCTCAGATTAAGTAGGGCGGGGCTTACTGCAGGTGGAGTTGTCATTCGGCAATTTTGAAGTACTGGCTGGAGGAGGTTTAACAAACCCGAGCTGGAGACTATCAGAAAAAGTACAGGCAAAGGTAATGTGGCTCGGTGGTCATCATCCTTGTCAGCGAGATGACGGGAGGCACAGATTGCCCCTGGACAGGTAGTTAGGAGTGTGTGCACCCCTGGACGGAGAGCAGACGAACACTCGGGACTAGTGCTGTACATTACTAAGGTAGGCAGTGCTGGTCTGTTTATTTATATTTTAGTTTTTCTGCGAACAAGTGCTGTCTTTTGCGCTTTACCCACCGGGACTGATAATGTGTGTGTGACTGACAGGGGTTTCTAAGCTCCAGCTTTGTTTGCAGATAGCCTAAAGGTTGTCTAGGCACGTTGTTTTAACGGTGTGTGTGTGTGTGTGTGTGTGTGTGGTGTCAACAGGAGGAAGTGGAGACTGAGCTCGGCTGTTGTAGTATTACATAACAGTCAGGGGGGGGGGGGGAGGGCTCTGAGCTCCGTGTGTGTGTGTGTGTGTGTGTGTGTGTGTGACTCAATAAATAACATGTCTCAGACCAAACCAAGAACTATGAAACTATTTTGCAGTGCTCATGATAATTTAATGCATTTTTTTTTTACTATAATAATGATTTAAATATTTTCAGGAAATGCGTGTTATATTTAAAAACCCAAGAACTGTTGACCGTTTAGTTACATGAGAAATACGGTAATGTACTTTTCTGTGACTGCGACCGTTTTAGAGCAACTTTTCCCGACGTTTTATGAAACAAAATCGCTGGAGCAAAACTAATGGATAACATCTCTATGACGGGAAGACCAACGTACGGGATTTATTGGCTTATTGCTGTTATAAAACCGAAGGAATAGGATTATGACAGAACAATTGTAGCCAAATAGTTATAATCAGAATATAAGTGTTAGTTACAGCATTATAACTGTAGACTGTAAATGCATGCGCATTAATATGCCTCGTTTAAATCCTCTGGGGAAGTTCCTATTATGAGGTTGAAAAATTGTAATTAGGACATGAGGGGCTTTCAAGTTATTTTAATCATAGTAATGAAATCAGTCATAACATCTAATTCAAAATTATTCTTTTACATGCTACAGATTTTTAGCACTAATGCAAAATGATTAAGATCAAATTAAGCACATATTAGAGCTAATTTTTGCGTTATATATATATATTTTATCATTCACATGCTGTAGTTTTTTTTTCTGGCAAAGTTTATCACTGTTCTTCTTCAACAGTAGGCCTACACAAAATGCGTTATGGAATTGGCTGGTTAGCCCCTGCTGGTAGATGCCAGAACTACACCATGGCGGCAAAAATCATTTTTCTCCATTCAAACGTAACTATGTTCTGACAATACATATTTTCCCCGGCCAACATATACAATAATATGATGAAATATTTGTGATGCATATGTATACATTATAGATATAACCTAGATGCCACTGACATTTTTTTGAGGTGCGAAATTGATTTCCCCATTCTTCTGCTTTTTTGACGAGAGATCACATGCCAACTCATGAGCAAAGATGGCAGCATTTAGCAGCATTTGAAGGTGTGTTCACGCCATGTCATAATTACGTAATTACGAGATTCCAACTTATAAAAAATGTTCACGTCCTTGTACAACTTGTAATTACAACGTGTAAACTGGGAATTTTCTGAGCGCTCCTACTTGTACCACATGCAGATTCATTTACGCATTGTGAGTTTTGCCATATAAATGCATAATTCCCAGTCTGGGGACGTGAACAGCTCAGAATAGAAAGTCATGTGTTGACATCTTGAAATTACATTAGTTACGACATGGTGTGAATGCAGCATTACAGCTGCAAACACAATTAATCCAATCAGAATTAGAGTTGGAAGCATCTGTTCTATAGGTGAAGTATCTTTGATCTTATATAAATTGCCCCCCAAAAATGTAAGGACAGGTCCCATGCAGTCCCGTGTAAATTAACATGCTGGTAAAAAGCCATATTGGTCAATGAGAGACATTACACTAATTACAATAAACAATTGTGTATTTGCAGTGAGTTAATTGTTTTCAGGTTATACATAATGTATGTGTGCAGTAGTTACAAATATTTAGAAAAACGCTACATTTTGTGCAGTAGCATTGTAATTGTCCTTACAGAAAAGGCTGGACATTCAGAAAAACTAGTGACAAAATGTGTTTTGAATTTAAAGTAAACAATTTACATACATTTTCTGTGGAATAAGTGCTTTTTAAAATCCCATTAGCAGCTCACAGAACACAATACACAATTGGATTTGTAAATAATACTTTTCTTCTTTTTTTTTTGCTACCTATTTTAAAAAACATCTCTCCTATAGACAACTGTTGATCATTTCCATGGTTCAACCTTTTGTGGGATCAAGTGTAGATTTTGTAACTCTTCATGTTGTTAGCGCTCCCGATCAAACATGTTTGTATGTAAGAGCCTTAAGAACAAACTCCATGTTAGAAATGGGTAAATGCATTCTGCTTGAGGTCACTGTCTGCCCAGCTGTGTCTCTCTGTTTCCAGGGCCCGGGATGCCCAAGGAACCAAGGGGAGATTCCCAAGGTTGTGTAGGGGAGAGGGAACGCACCTCTCGTCCGGCCAGTAAAAATGCTAAGGACAAAAGCAACAGTGCTGCCCTTTTGGCATCTAGAGCAAGAGCAAACACTGAACAGGAAACAAACGGACGGAACTCCCGCTGCTCTGAGAAAGACTCCGGTTACTCAGGTGAGTATTGATTGACAGTCCTACTGTAACATTCACCCCTGAAAAGACTTTTATTACTAGTATGACAAACAATAAAACTGACTCAAAACCCCACATGTATTAAGAACAGGAATCATCCCAACATACAGTATATACAAAACCACAAAGCACTCTCACAAGGTTTCATTCTCCTTCATTGCAACACACACATACACACATATATATATATATACTCAGTAACTTTGTCAATAAATCAATCAATATACTTTGTCAATAAATCAATCTCACCTGGTAGTCGAATTGTGACTGAAAGTTCTGGTGATTGGAACTCCTGTGATTAAATCACTGTAATGAAAACAAATACAAAAAGACACGAGTATATTTTTCAATTAATGGTGAAAGTAATCTAATAAAAGAGTAGAAGTCCGTAGTCATTGTAAATTCTTTTACTCATACATTCCCTAACTTGCCATTCAACCTGTTTCAAAAGCACTTCCTTGAATATGTCAGCACATCCTACTGAATATTGTAAATACATTGATATATAACGCTCTCACATTGACAGCATTAATGCAGAAAAACAAGGAACAAGTATGCATACAAAAAATAGCCTCATCCCATGTTATATCCCTCTGTCTATATGTTGCCATGCCACACCACACACACACACACACACACACAGACGTACACACATTTGTTTTGCAATCTTTGTGAGGACATTCCATTGCCGTAATGGTTTTTATACTGTACAAACTGTACATTCTATCCCCCGACACTAACCCTACTCCTAAACCTACCCATCACAGAAAACATTCTGCATTTTTACATTTTTAATAAAACATTGTTTAGTATGTTTTTAAAGCTATTTTAAAAATGAGGACTTTCCTCATAAACATGTTTAAGTCATAATACCAGTGTAATACCTATGACATTCAACAAACTTGTGTCCTCATAAACCATGAAAACAGGCACACACACACACACACACACACACACAGACGTACACACATTTGTTTTGCAATCTTTGTGAGGGCATTCCATTGCCGTAATGGTTTTTACATTTTTAATAAAACATTGTTTAGTATGTTTTTAAAGCTATTTTAAATACGAGACCTTTCCTCATAAAACATGTTTACGTCATAATACCAGTGTAATACCTATGACATTAAACAAACTTGTGTCCTCATAAACCATGAAAACAAACACACACACAAATACACACACTGCAAGTTTTATCTGCATTTTTCATCAGCCCGCATGTTGTTCCAAACTTGTGTGACTTTCTGTAGAACACAAAAGCAGATTTTCCATACAAGGAAGTGTCCAAAGGCTAGTAAAGTGGTCATATGATGCTATTTTAAAATTTTATTGTTTAGTTTATTGGGTGTACTAGAATAGGTTGACATGCTTTAATTTAAAAAAAAAAGAAAAATTATTTAAAAATAATTATTTTCACATACTGCTGTATATTATTGCTGCACCTTTATTCTCAGTCTGTCTGAAACGCCCTGATTGAAGTCCTGTTCTGATTGGCCAGCTGACACAGTGCATTATGTTTGGCCAAACACCTCAAGCATGTGTCAGAAATGAGACAGCCCTTACCATTATCAGGATCTTCAGGTTCCTAGGCTTCTAAAGCAATCGTTTACACAAACAGTTAATAATGTCATTGGTTTTACCATATCAGTCTGAAAATGCAGATCAACCGGAGCTAACATTGCACAACATTAAGCACCCTTTAAGCACTAAAAAAAGAAACTACAACAACAACATAAAAATAGTCCAAATGACTTAAGCTTTGTATGTTTGGAAAAGAGCAGCTCGAACATTCTACCTGAGTGTGTAATAGAAGACTCATATGGGTTTAGAATGACACAAGGGTCAGTAAATGATGACTGAACTTTTACATTTGTGTGACGTTTTCCTTGAGCATACGCGTTAAAGTGTGTGAACACCCAAAAACCACAACCACATGTACTTGTTAAGAATGTCATTTTAAAACCATGGGCAGCCATGGGAGTTGTTTCTCCATTTGCTCCTAAGAGCTTCTACTATTCTGGAAAGGCTTTCCACTAGATGTAGGATCGCAGGTATTTGCTCCCAGTCAGAAACAAAAGCATCAGTAAGGTCAAGCCCTGACGCTGCGTGAAAGAACCTGGCTCCAAGTCAATCTCAAAGGTGTTCATTAGTAAACCACTTTTACTGGTTGCAGTTAATGACTGTAATGTGATATGCCCGATTCAACTGCAAATGTTTGATAAGGAGATTGAATGGCTGTATGACTTTTGCAGCTGAAAGAGTCAAACCTGTTCATTGGAAGTTGATGTACTTCTGACCATAGCTTTATGAAGCTTAAATAACATCAATGATCCTTCATTTCACTTGTCATTGGTAGACTGAGACTTCCACCCCTGTTGTTTTTGTTTTTCTCATGTTTTCCACCCTGTTCCTTTTCTTCTATCTCTTTTTTTCTGTTCCACCCAATGCTCTTGCTCCTCCTACTGCTCTGTTTCTCTCTTAGACACTGGCTCAGATTCCTTGCAAACTGATGCAGATGACCAGCAGAGCAGTGTGAATGAGCCTCGGGTCTGCAAAGGTTTGGGTGGGGCGGCGCAAGGCCCCCTACGGGGAAGCCACATACTGGTGTCCGGGACCCCTGAACTCACCCCCATATTCATCATTAAGAACGTGGTGTTGAAGCAGGTGAGTCAGTCCAAGTGGAAAGAGTAAGAGGCTCTGTTCCAAAACATAGTGAGTTGCCTACACATGTAGCCGACATATGCCTCATGTGAGCACTATTCCTGCTGATGCAAATCATTCCAGGTCAGTCACTTATGAGGTTTCTCACAATGACAGTTAAAGCCCAGGTATGCTTAATTTTCCGTGTTCCACTCAGTCTCACGCACAGTTGAGCATGGAAGCCTTTCAAAGTATACTCTATTACGCTCAGTTGGATGCATTTGACGTATGTATTCATGTAGAGTTGAATCAGACACAGCTGACTTTAGGCTGCTACCTTCTAAGGCAGCTTCGTTTGTAGAAAGTAGACAAGGCAACTCACTATATTTTGAACCAAAGCTAGAGATAAAAACTAATTGGAAAAGATGGAAGAGAAAGAGGTAAGCATAAGAGTTGTCCGAAGGTCCTAGGTGTTTGTGAACATAACAGTGGAAGTGAACCACATAGAAAACAACAAATCCTAAAAAATAAGATATGAGATAAGATATGCTGCAAAAGAAACAACTTACTTGATATTTCCTATTGTGAAATTGCTCTGTACAAGAACGATTTCTCTCTCTTCTTTTTCTCTTTCCCAAGCCTGGGCAGTCTGGTCAGGACCACATCCTTCCTTCATCTCTGTCATGGGATGGAAGTGCTACAAGCAATCAAGGTGCCACCCATGTTCTCTTGCTACAACAGCCTGACATCAATCAAAGCACCCCAATGCACACCCTCAAACCTCAGTCACAGAGATCTGAAAGCAAGGGTACAAAGAAAAGTAAAAACACTTACCTCCCCATCCTGAACTCCTACCCTCGAATCGCACCTCACCCTAGTAAGAAAACCCAAGAGAAACCTGCAACCAGTAGGGGAAGTAACACAGAGGAGCACAGCCTGAGTAAGAGAGTGTGCACAGAGGAGAAAAGAGAGGAGGTGTCCACAACCACACAAGCGACTCAACAGCATCTGCACAAACAGCCAGACAACAACTTGCTGTTGCACTCTAAATCCCTTTCACGACCGCTGTCTGTGGGCCGTGAGACACTTTCTGCCTCTCACCAGCAGAGGAGCCCATGCCGCCCATCTAGTCCCTCGGCTTCTTTAAGTGTGAGCTCTCCGTCAGTCTCGAGCACCCAGACTCCTTCCCCACCCTCTTCCAACGACCTTATTCAGTCCAGAAAAGAGCCCCATAAGCATTGCCAAGGACCGAAAAATGACACTGGCAAAGGGTCAAACACCCTCAAAGGGACAGCACGGCATCGTCGCTTCCTCAACACAGTGGAGATCCTGAGCCATTCGGGGCTGCTTGACATCACCTTACGAACGCAGGATCTGCTGCGGCAAAATGCCGCCACCGAACGAGACATAGCCCAGCTCCGCCAACATGTCCATCTGCTTTTCCAGGCTGCTCAAGCAGGTGTTGATGCGCCGGCTGCCTGGGAAAAGCTCCAACAGGTCATGGCTGAGTCTGGACACTATCCCAGCCTCAAGTGCCTACCAACAGACAGCAATGATGGAGGGGACCTGTCTCAATCAAAGCTGGAAGTCGAGACAGCCACTACCACGAATCCTGACATTAATGTGGTGTACAGACATGGAATTAATGGGACTGAAGTGGTGGCGCCCCCATCTCCTCTCCTAGCTCCCATGCCAGATGCAGAATGCCAGCTAACAGGTCAATATGATTCTGGCAATGATAGCACCACCACTTTTGAGCAAATTAGAGCCCACAGAGGAACTGCCAGTCCGCTGGATGATCCTATAATGCCCCCAGACAGCTCTACACATGGAAACCTGCTTTAGACTACACCCAGAAACATGCTGAGCGCCAGGCCTTCCCAGCAGAGAAACAGCAAGGGAAACTTGACTTCAGACTCAAACCTCGGAGATGTTATGTCATTGGCCCAAGATTCAGTAGTCTCCGTGGTAACTCAGGGCTATGCTCAAGGACAGCAGCTCAAAACTGTGCTGTGAAACATCTTCCTGTTTGTCACGTTTCTACTCATCTGCATCAGCAATCACCCAAAGTGTCTGATGAGAGATATGCATAATTTAACACGCATGCTACAGACCGCCACTTGTTAGTTTTGTTACCTGCATCAGCTATCCGGCCCCTTAACTAAATCAGGTTTTCAATGGCCACTCGCAAATGTGTTTTTGATGGCAAAACTTCATGCATTCGATCACAGAGTAATCACACATGGTTTTATTTTGATTTATATCACAGGCAAGTTGAATTAGCAGTTGCCGACACAGTTTGTAGCGTGCAGTGTTTTTAAAGAACATGTTCACCTTTGACCGGGGATGGTATTTTGCTGAAATGTGGGATTATTTCCGATGAGATCTGTGAGGCCTTATCACTTAAAAGAGCATGAGGATGGTGCATGAAGATTCCAAAAGTCAAAGCTTAAAACTGTAAGCAAAGACACTTAGAATTGTGTGAGAACTATTCTCACAATGGTCTTGGTAAGGTCCATGAAGCTTGTGTTCTTCTATGCAGTACGCACTTCATTAATCTGCTTGCTTTACGTCTTCATCTTGACCTTGGACCAACTGGCAAAGGGTCAAACACCCTCAAAGGGACAGCATGGCATCGTCGCTTCCTCGACACAGTGGAGATTTTGAACCAGTCTGGACTACTTGACACCACCTTAAGAATGCAGGATCTGCTCAAGCCTTTTGGATTGGCTTCCCTCTGAGATGAAGGGTCAATTTTAAGTGTTTATGTGAGCTTATTTCCCATTTGTTTGATCACAGAAATTAACGTTCATGTATTTGTGAGTTTGCTTGTGTTAATGGTGTTTTGTGCCAGCCTTAATGTGCTCTGCAACATCTTTATGTTTCTTCCCCAATTCTCTACTACTGCACCAAGCTTTTTGACACATTTTGATATTCTTGACATAACACTAATATATTATTTGTTGTTGTTTTGTTATATTTCCATTTATTTACTTATTGAGTATTTCTGAGTAATCAGAGTCACTGATTTGTGTCTAAGGAAGCTGTCAGGCTCACATAGGGATTTTGCAGAATTCTGCTGTCATCCACAAAATTGTATACATTATCATATTCATTTATGAAATATTTTGACTAATTTGATTATGCTTTCAGAGTTTAGTACTTTCAGCTTAGTTTAACATATTTTAATTCATTATTCTTTCAGTATCGCAGAATTTTCCCTTAAAGGAAAGGGGATCAGTAAAGGAAATGATGAAAGAACTGCAGCTTCCATCTTAGAGTCATTCTGTATGACAGATATTTTTCTTCTACCTTCGCTCTTAATTTTCTTTTTATAGATATTGATGGTGTGTTTGTACATAGTAATGATCGTAAGTCCAAATAAATGGCAGTACAGTAGGGATGTTCTGAGGTGTGTGTGTGTGTGTGTGCGTGTGAGAGAGAGATGGCCAGGTGAAGCAGATAAAGAGTTCGTGTTTGAAATGAATGGCGTGTTACGACATGATGGATATTTGTGCTTCCTCGTGTAGCAGCACAAGCAGTATGTGATGCAATTCTAATGCATCTAAAGAATAATTCTCTCAATGTTTCCATGCAGTATGTTTGCTGAAGTCAGAATAGGAACACTATTACACTACATGCGGATTCAAATAAAAAGCTTCATTAAAAGGCTTTTGGTTTGTTGTGTGTACATTTAATGCCACTTTTGTTTCTCTTGGGAATATACTCGGCCCCACTTTTTCCCCAAACAGGTTCTATGAGCCGTTTGAGACAGAGTTGCCTTGAGGTTTTTGAATCACATGGCATTACTTTAATTCTGCCTGCGGTGCTCATCAGTTGTTTTATGAACAACTAGATGAACAACTTAGATGAACAAGACATTTGTATGCAACTTATATTAACTGTCTAAAACCCTGCAAGGGCCTGAACTGATAAAAAGCTGTATTAACCCAATCCCCAATCTGACTTTCTTCATTTAAGGCTAGTTGAAGGTCAGAGTGGGGTTTTTTGGCAGAGCAGAGGTGGACTGAATCACGTTTGGCAATCCATTCTCTTATCTGTTGCTCCCTTCTAATCTAAAGTTTCACATGTAAATTGGCTGAATCCGTGAGCTGGAGCGATGATGTGTAGAGTTGCTGCGGACGACTCCATATCTCATCAGTTGCCTGGTTTGTCTAGTTACTGTGGACATATCTGAGGCTATGTCTGCAGTCTCCCCTGGATAGCTCTGATCTTAGTGGTCTAAGGCACTTATTGAGTAAGTATTGACTTTGGGGGTTTTTCCCGAATGCCTTTATGCACTAAGATTTTCGAGGGAGCAAGGCTATGGTAAACTAAGCTACTGAGTTAAAACAATACAGCAATAACAATTAATAAAATGTTATAAAACCATGTAAAAACTATATATATATATATATACACTCACCTAAAGGATTATTAGGAACACCATACTAATACTGTGTTTGACCCCCTCTCGCCTTCAGAACTGCCTTAATTCTACGTGGCATTGATTCAACAAGGTGCTGAAAGCATTCTTTAGAAATGTTGGCCCATATTGATAGGAGAGCATCTTGCAGTTGATGGAGATTTGTGGGATGCAGATCCAGGGTAGAAGCTCCCGTTCCACCACATCCCAAAGATGCTCTATTGGGTTGAGATCTGGTGACTGTGGGGGCCATTTTAGTACAGTGAACTCATTGTCATGTTCAAGAAACCAGTTTGAAATGATTCGAGCTTTGTGACATGGTGCATTATCCTGCTGGAAGTAGCCATCAGAGGATGGGTACATGCTGGTCATGAAGGGATGGACATGGTCAGAAACAATGCTCAGGTAGGCCGTGGCATTTAAACGATGCCCAATTGTCACTAAGGGGCCTAAAATGTGCCAAGAAAACACCCCCACACCATTACACCACCACTACCAGCCTGCACAGTGGTAACAAGGCATGATGGATCCATGTTCTCATTCTGTTTACGCCAAATTCTGACTCTACCATCTGAATGTCTCAACAGAAATCGAGACTCATCAGACCAGGCAACATTTTTCCAGTCTTCAACTGTCCAATTTTGGTGAGCTCGTGCAAATTGTAGCCTCTTTTTCCTATTTGTAGTGGAGATGAGTGGTACCCGGTGGGGTCTTCTGCTGTTGTAGCCCATCCGCCTCAAGGTTGTGCGTGTTGTGGCTTCACAAATGCTTTGCTGCAGACCTCGGTTGTAACAAGTGGTTATTTCAGTCAAAGTTGCTCTTCTATCAGCTTGAATCAGTCGGCCCATTCTCCTCTGACCTCTAGCATCAACAAGGCATTTTCTCCCACAGGACTGCCGCATACTGGATGTTTTTCCCTTTTCACACCATTCTTTGTAAACCCTAGAAATGGTTGTGCGTGAAAATCCCAGTAACTGAGCAGATTGTGAAATACTCAGACCGGCCCGTCTGGCACCAACAACCATGCCACGCTCAAAATTGCTTAAATCACCTTTCTTTCCCATTCTGACATTCAGTTTGGAGTTCAGGAGATTGTCTTGATCAGGACCACACCCCTAAATGCATTGAAGCAACTGCCATGTGATTGGTTGATTGGATAATTGCAGTAATGAGAATTTGAACAGGTGTTCCTAATAATCCTTTAGGTGAGTGTGTGTATATATATATATATATATATATATATATATATATATATATATATATATATATATATATTATATAACCAGTAAAGGTACAACTCTGTGGAAACCCTACTCAACTAATTAGAATACATTCACACTGTCTACCTGAGTATGTCAATTTAGCTGATATGTTCAAAATGGACAAATTCTGGCATATCTCTCTTATCTGAGAAAATGTCAGATTTAAATCTACATTGATCTATTGATGTTTTCAGACTGTGGAAAAACTAGCAATTGAGTGTTTTCAATCTCATCTGAAATAAGCCGTGCTGGGAGTGACCCATTACATATCACATGCATTACATAATCAGATTACTTTTTTGCTATAATGAATAAAGCATTATAAGTAATGTGCATTATGTAATCAGATCGCTTTTTTCATGTAACGAGTAAAGTAACGCATTAAATCACATTATGTAATCTCATTACTTTTTTGATATAACTGCAAATTACACTCTAATAACACAAATACATTTATTTACAGCCAAACAATTTCTGCAGATGAAGTATTTTCAAGAACAACAGTCACAGTAATACTATGAATTGTAGCTGAAATATAGCGAGTGATGCATGATTTCCAATTTAGTGGACAAATGATTAATCAGAATTTCCTCCCAATCTGAAATCAACACTCAGAAAATTTAACACTGATATGACTCCTAAGATTTTTCTTGATGTTACAACATGTTTTCCTCTACATGAGTTTCCATGGATAGAATGAATGGATGGTTATTCCGGAGCAACATAGCTTTTCTAACAAAATACAAAATGGCTTTTTGAATTGCTGTCCACTGTAGTGACCGCTATGTGTGGAAGGGTTAAGTAACATTAAATGAGCAACACATTTATTAACATTATTAAATAAAAATCCTGTCTTTGTTAGTTCTTGTTAGCTCATTTACATGAAATAATTTTAACAGATACAGCTTTTAAATTTTAATAGCGTAAGTCTGGAAGCTATTTTGAACCAATAATTGAAACAAAAAGCAGTTGAAGGATGACGTGCATATTTCAATTATTTATCTTACTCCAATATATTTGTTATTCTTTATAGGAAATTGCCTCTTCGAATGAAGAGGAATGCTGAGCATGCAGATTTCACTCGACAATTCCCATTGGCCTTTTCTGAAAAAGTCAGAGATGTTTGGGGTTCTCAAGCGACTTGTGTCGGTATTTCGACACAACATCGAAGTGACTGACAAACAGGGAACTGTAGTTTTCATGAAAGCCCTGGAGCTGTCAAAAGTCCAAAACGCGTCATCTGGTGGACATTTGCTGATAAATAAATGGGAATTTGTAACATGGAGAAAGAGTGAACATTGTTCATTTACTTATACTACCGACATTGTAACACAAAGTGGGTTAAAAATCGCTGAAGTTCCACTTTAATTCACATGTATAGCTTTAAAGGGATGATGTATTTGGGAAATAAAGAGCTCCACTCATATTCGCTCAGACCTACAATATTAATAAATGATGAAATTACATTAACATTAAGATTAAATGTATTAAGTATTTTTTACATTGTTGAACTGACAATGTAGTTAAATAATATTAACAAATGTTACCAAATGGAACATTATTGTAAAGTGTTTAACATGTTAAATAGAAAATTTAACTCTTATTATATTTAACTATAACAATTTTAACTTTTGCATCTCCAGCTGGTTTGGAAATGTCACAGTGGATCAAAATAGTTTGCTTGAATATATATTGCGAGTAAACTACTTGGCATCCCTCTGATAGGTATAGAACACATTTGTTGGATTGTTTTGTCATTTTGATTTTGCGATTTTTTTTTTTTTTGAATTCTGTGTGATTTTAATATTTATGTACATGTTTGTTTTCAAAATTTCCCCATGGGGATAATAAAACTTTCTACTACTAGGCTAACTAAGTCTGTTATTAATCTCAGATTAAAATGAGTGTCATTTGTTTCCCAGAAATCTTGAAACACCTTTAAATCTGACATTGCACAAATCATTTATTTTAATATGCATTTTCATACATTGTCCAAACAATATTTTAGCTCTAACTGTTCATGTTTTTATAATAAAAAGTTCAGCTGTCAATGAAGCAGATTTTTGATATTATTTTGAAAAAAATAAAAGATATATATTCAGACAATGATGGTGCAATGACATACATTTTGCAGATCAGGCACCCTTGAGTGCTTTTGTCAACATGGATATCTAATTAAAATACAAAGATTACTAAAAATAAATTGAAATAATTAGCAAGGCTGTGCATCTCTTAGTTTGTGTTGCTCCTGACTAAGTCGTCCATCTCTGTGATGAAGGTATTTTCTTCTATTTCAGTTTGTTGCTTACAGATAAAATGGAGGCTTGTGTCAGGACTACACAGATGATGCCAACGCTGTCGAGACAGTGAAACAGTGAAACAAACTTTTGATTTGTTATGTGGTTTAGCTTAGGTTAATAATTAAACCTACATCCCTGGACTGACGAGATCTCAGCAGATTATTCGCCTCTTGTTCATGTTTAATCTCACCTGTTTTAGGCTTCCTTTCTCAGTAAACAGTCGAATCAGTGCCCATCCAGGCACCAGCAGAATGGAGGACAGAGCCAGTAACCAGCCTAGTGTGTACGCCCAGTCCGGGTACACATACCAGCGGTTAAAAGTGAGAGGCTTGTACTTCACCATTGAACAGACAAAAGACACCTGAAAATGGAGAGAAGAGAAAGAGAAGTTGTGACGAATAGATGGAAAAGAAAAAGGAGAATGAAGTCAGATGAATGTGAGAAATGGGATGTACAACTACTGTAAATAATGACCTGGGAGATTTGTTGTCTTTTGACAAAATATTAAACATGAAGCTCAAAGAAATGAATGAAATGCAGAGACACTCACCAGGGACACGAGAGGAGTCAGGTACTTCCAGCACAGCATGAACATGTAGTTGGGTCGAGTGTTTGTCATGTCTTCAATGATGTCAAACATTCTCTCAGCCCCTGTGGTGTTAGGGAAGAATTGAGCATTACTGGCTTTTAGATACTGTCATTGTTGTCTCATATCATAAATCATTTTTATTTAAATTCTAGTTAAAAAACATTAATTCATAATTTAGTTTCTTATGATCATTTTCAAAAATGATCAGGGACCCTGACAAGAAAACTTCTGTTTCTCATTTCTTAATGTTAGAATCCTTCAGAAGGCTATCTACACACAGCCAGAAACAAGGTTTGACTAATATTTAACACTCATTAGTTACTGGTGTTCCGAATTTGCGTAGTGTTCAGAATTCAGTATTTGGTCTTGGTGGACTAGATCTGCTACACATGCTGCTGCAGAACAAGTATGGACTAGCCACTGCCATTAGAGATACACAAACAATGTTGCAAGCATGTAAGATGCATGAATACACATACATAAACCCCATAGTAGATCTAGGCAGGTGGAGCTGGGGAAGGTGGAGGGTTTCGGAGGAACTTATAGCGAATACTGAACCAGAAATGTTGAGCGAGCAATCTCATTGGTTGCTGAATCAGCAGAGGCCAATCAGCTTGTGCCCCCTGGTATTGGTGAGACAGTTTGCAGACTGCAACCCATGACTGAATAAGATATCTTCTTTTCTCCATATTACCTTATTATAGAGAGGTGTCATTGTTGACTCATAAATGTGGGCAGTCCTGTTCAAATGTATTAATCTGGCTGATATCAGAAGGTTATGATAATACAGAACAAGCTGTTCTAAAAGTGTCTTTTACACTGTTCTGAATACTATTATACTACATTCTCTTTACATACTGTCTTCATATTACAGTACTTTTTTCTCAGTTTCTGTAGCTTCTGTGCAACTCACCAAAAACCCAACCCATGGCCAAAGACTCAAATACACAGACGAAAAGAAGACAGGCTCCACTGCAGGCATAGTAGTCGAACAACTGGAATACATACATCCCCCCCTGTAGGTGACAATGCGAAATTACAACTCAAACAGAACAAATGTGCTGAAGTCAACACAAAGGATTGGAATGCATACTGTATACTGCCTACTATTTTCAAAAGTAGTAGCTTGTAACAGAATACAGAATACAATGTTAAAGATATGAAAGTACGTAGCAAGTTATACAAACACAAACCTCTGTAACCATGACCAGTTGGCTGAAGAAGCAAAAAAGACAGAAAAGCAGAAGGAATATTTCTCGACGTCCAGCTTTGCGCAGTACCATGGGGTACAGGTCCATCACTGATGTCATGAAAACTTCCATCGCAACAAACTTTGGGGGAAGCAGAACACTATTGAATTAGAATTGTGAAACACTTTCAAGTGCAATAGATGAGGTTTTGTATATTACATCTGTTTAACAGCTTCCCAACTTAGGAAGGCTTTAACATGTCAGTATACCCCTTAAACATGGCTCGTGATTAAGATTTTACACCTCTGTGTGTTTTAGCTCACCTGTGTATCTAGTCCCAGCAAAATAATCATGATGAAGAAACAAACAGCCCATAATTGAGGGAAGGGCATCATTGCTACTGCCTGTGGATAAGCTATGAATGCTAGTCCTGGACCTGAAAGAAAGACAGAGAGAGGATCTTTCCTTGAGTATTCACTAAAGCTTGAGTAGTTACATTTACATTTTACATTTTTCATCAAAAAGCGACTTACAAGGGGAGCAATTAGGGGTTAGGTGTCTTGCTCAAGGGCACTTTAGTCATGGTATCGAAGGTGGAGAGAGTGCTGTTTATTCACAATCCCCACCTTCAATTCCTGCCGGCATGGGAATCGAACCAACAACCTTCAGATTACAAGCGCGAGTCCCTCACCACTAGGCCACGACTACCCAACTCGAGTAGTTACCTCGAGTATTTACTTACTTAAAAATCAATACAATGTTGCAGTACCTGATTCTGCCACCTCCTCAATGGCGACGCCCTGCTTTTGAGCCATGAAGCCCAGGACTGAGAAGACAGCAAAGCCAGCTACAATACTGGTGCCGCTGTTCAGCAGGCAAAGCCATAAACTGTCCCTGATAGGGAAAACATAGATTATACAAGTCCTTGGTTCGAAAATCTGTGTGCCTAATGTATATGCTATGAAGAATAGTTAATGTGACTTCAGGACGGGACACACCAACCCGACATCAAAGAACTAGGTAACGAAAGCCGACGGTGTTGTGGCCTCACATCAGCAGCATCGGGGGAAAAATGTGTGCTTAAACACACCGAAAGAACTTCAGCCGACTGTCTAGTAGCACGCACGCTCTGCGCCTGCGTATTATTCCACTCCACTCATGTTATTATGAAAATATTCGTGCATTGGAGAGCTCAGGTATGACAGAAGGTTGTTCTATTTTTACGTCATCTGTGCCGTCATGACTTATTTGCTTGCTTTCATAACTTTTGCATATGTTCTCGTGAACTGACTCGTTTGCTATACTGAACAGCCAATCAGAGTTCTCTCTCTCACTGACGGCCCGACGCCGATTCCACATGTCGAATCAGACATGAGCTGTGTCCGAAATCACTCCCTATCCACTATATAGTCCACTATATTGGGTGTCGGTCATTTTGTAGTGGTTTGCGAATTCTGAGTGAACGACTTCATTCCCTACATTCGCTCACTACTTTATACCCACAATTCTCTCTGATTTCGAAGCATTATTTCCCAAAATCCAACGCGGAGAGGACTGAGAGCGGGATTGCGAGCGAGTGTAATCCAGAGATTACTTTACCGCTTTCTTATTTCTGCTTTAACATTTATTTCATGTTAGTTCTATTGTTTTCCCTTTTTTATTATTATTAATCATTGCTTGAATAAAACCTACTAAAATATTATTATATAGATGCATTTTAAAAATGAAATTATATTAATAAGGTAAAAATAAATATATTATTTTTAAATTGAGCATTAACTCAATTTAATGTTTCTAACAGCAAGGTGTTTTAATAGTTTGTTGCATTGTTGTTAACTCATTAAACTTTAAGAGATGATAATTTAGTGGATGATTTTAAAAATATTCGTTAATCGTCTGTAGCGTAACGTAATCGTGGTGGCCTGAGGAGGGCGCTCAACCACCACGTCATCTGTGAGCGCGAGAGCTTCTAACAAACTAAAAAAAACTTTATCAAAAATAATAAATACATGAAATAATGTACACTTATTTTTGTTTACAGTTTTTTTATAGTATTTAATGATTATGAACACATTAATCACGACAAACCAATTATACATTCGATGAAACTACAAAGTTGGCACGGAGTTATGATTACACAATAAAGTCATTATGATTCTTCTTATTAACATTATTTTATAACATAAGTAACATGTAGGATAAAAGTAGTTTCTGCGACAGCTCCAGCTCTCCGACGCACAGTGTATACGTCAGCTCACTTCATTTCGTTCACTCTTAGCAGATATAGTGCACTCAAACGTCGTACACTATATAGGGATTAGTGAATGAGGGAACGAGTGAGCGGTTTCAGACACAGCTAAGAACTTCAGCCGACGGTGCGGAACACACTGAGAAAACTTAGTCGGCCCACAAACGGCTCGACGGCTGGCTTGATGTGTTCCGGCCTTTAGACACCCCATACCCTGAAGTAAGAATACCTTTGAAAAAGCGTTTAAACAATGGCAGCAGTATACATATAAGAAAATATTTTCAGATAGTACCAAACTAACCTGTAGCAGTTGTTGTTATATTTATTGTAGCTGCCTAATACAGTAAGACTGGCTGTACCCAAAGCATAGGAGAAAAAGATCTGAGCTCCTGCTTCCATCCAAACCTAAACCATAACACATCAGGAGTGAGGACTTAGGAAGGTAATATTAAAGCTAGTCTGATGTCTGCAAAATTTCATTTTTATTTTTTTTTGCTACTTGTAACAAGAAAATACCATGCCTTTTACTGGTTGTGAATTAAATAGACTTCACAAAAACATTTATTTATACATTAATATTAACTGATCTAGTCTTTGTATAACAGTTATTAAGCCTGATTCCAGGAAAGGGAATATGGTTGATTACCTGTGGGTCAGCGAGACGGGCCGGTTCAGGGTACAGGTAAAACATAACCCCCTGCAGAGCTCCAGGAAGAGTCAACCCACGAATCAGCAGCACCAGTAGCATCACATAAGGAAATGTGGCTGTGAAATACACCACCTACAGTACAGGGACAATATAAGAAAGGGTAAAAATGATGTGCATTTGCATAATACTAATAATAATAATTTGACTAATTTCAGCAAACTGCAAAATGCTATACTGACAATGACTAATAATGAATGCAAACATAAAGTCATATAAAAATGCTTTAGAAAACAGACAAGGCCCAAGAAAAATAGCATTTTGACATTTTGTGAAATGTTTACTGTTAAGATTCTAAAATTCTCTTCAATTATATTCTTGCACACCTTGCCTGTAGATTTGACTCCTTTCCAGACACAGAAATAACACACGATCCACATTGCGATGAGACACAGAAGAACCTCCCAGTTGATTTTACCGACCTCCTCAATACCTCCAGAGAGAGTTAGCACTCTGTGTCTATAAAATGTGATGAGATAGAGCAACAAAATGGTTTTATAATTTGCTAAAAATGTGGAATGTTCTTGCAGGATTTGATTATCAAATGTTATCATAATGTTATTTATGTCTATTTATTTACTTCCAGAACTCGGCAACGGAAGAGGTTGAATTAATCAGCGTTGTCCAGTTGAGGGTCAGATTCTTTGCAGCAAGATTTACACAATTATCTAAAACAGAGAACAAGAAGAAAATAGTTTGCAAACCCCTGGTTTAGCATATTTAGATATATTTAGCAGATGTTAGGTGAGTTTTGTTTCAAGTTATCACCTGTGTTCCAGGTGTTGTCGCAGCTGTCCCACGGGAGTTGGGAGCTGAAAGAAAAGATGAGGTAGAAAAATGCCCAGGCCAGAATGATGATGTAATACATGCAGCTGTACAGAACAATCAGCTGTCCTGCAAAGCCAATACCTGACAAAAGCAAACAGAAACAATGATCACCAGGGGAATGTCAACAATTTTCATAGGGACCATTCAATGATGTTATTGACCCATGAAAATGAAATTATTTTTATGTAAGCAAATTAAGTAGTCTCAAAGTGAGTTAATAAATAATAGTTTATATATAAACTAATTTATATATACACTGTTTACATATAAGTTTATATATAAACTAATAATAAAGATTTCACATTTTGACATTTATATGAATTGAAAGCAAAGAAATCAAGTTTAGAAGGAAAAAAACTATTTTGCTGTATAGAACACAAATAATATGAATAAATCTGTCCCATTTTAAGTCCAGTGAAGAAGATGAGATGCAAAGGCTTGATCAAAGTCCAGCATATTTATTAGACAAAGTAAACTCAGATTATCCAATACTCAACAAAAACAGAGTGAAACAAGAAACAAGACAAACTGAGGGACTTCAATACACAAGAATAACAAACTAGACATGAACAGGTGGGAGTACTTGATCAATAACCATAGAAACAGAAAATGAAACAAAGGAAATAGAAAACAATGATAAACATAATAAAAGTTATAAAACTAGAATCAAAAGACATCAAACAAAGTATAATGTGACAAAATCGGACATTCTGTGTTTTCCCTTTTTTCAGTGTACATTTTCAGAATTTCATGTTTACTGTGATGTATTTTTAAAATATATTTTCTGTTAAGGACAAAAAATTAGATAAATAAAAATAATAATAATAAAGACACTAGACAAATAAATAAAACCCACAATAATTTCTTCGTTCAGTAAACCTAGCCATTATGTATTCTGCACATCAACAGCGAAAATACTCACAAAATTGTACAAAATTGTTTGTTTTATTTATTTATTTTTTTCCATGAGGAATGTTATTTGTTTACGGTTTTAACCATGATTTTCATTTAGACTGTAACAAAGTTCTTTAGAACGGGAAGAAGGAGGCGGGAACCGGCGAACGTTCTCAAACTTTAATCATAAAATAAACTCACAATAAACCAAAAAGCATAAGGGCGGCAGTTCCTCACGGCGACTGCCGCCCACACCAACAAAATAAAACACAACATAAATTCCAGGCCTGGTCCTCTCTCGTCCTTCCCTGTCGTCGCTCCTCCTTTATGCTTCCGGAGCTCCTCCGTGGGAGATACGAGACCGGTGCGCCGAGCACCTGAAGCTCGTTAACACTCGCGTCACCGGCCTCGCGCCGTCCCCCCACGGCTCTCGCCCGCCGTGCTCGTCACATACCCCCATCGCCCCTCGCAGGCCGGGGGGTACCCGCGAGACTGCGCTTACTCCCCCCCCGGGGGCCAGTCTCGGCGGCCGCAGCGCCTGGGGGTAAGGACAGACGAGACGAGAGAAAAGGAGACGGAAGCACAAGGAGCGACTAGGACGAGAGAGTGGAGAGAGGAAAACAAAACAAAAAAAAAAAATTCTTGGTCCGGCTCCCCGACACACTGCCGCTCGGTCCTCAGCCCGCCGAGAGGCTCTTCCTCGCGGTGCCATGCGATGGCACTGGACGCTCGGTGGACGGCCCGATCCTCCTCCGCCCCCTGGCGGCCGGCGATGACTCCTCCACATGAGGGCAGCCGGCAGCGAGCCCGCCGTTCCCTGCTCCTCCCCGCTCCGGCGGCAGGCAGCAGGCCTCGGCCCACGGCGGACGGCGGCTCCTCCCCTTTACGGCGGCAGGCAGCAGGCTTTGGCCCCCCGGCGAACGGCGGCTCCTCCGCTCCCTCTTGGACGGCCGCCACCCCACCTCGTCCCAGGGGCACGGCAGCGAGCTCTCCGTCCCACCCGTTGCTCAGACGCTCCAGCACCACCGCTTCGGGCAGCCACTCGCGGTCTTCACTCCCGCGCTGCCCGATCTCCGCAGCACCGCGATCCCCCTCAGCAGCGAGGGCTCTTCGACAGCATGTCCCTCCTTCCTCCCGGGTTTCGGCACCAGTGTAACAAAGTTCTTTAGAACGGGAAGAAGGAGGCGGGAACCGGCGAACGTTCTCAAACTTTAATCATAAAATAAACTCACAATAAACCAAAAAGCATAAGGGCGGCAGTTCCTCACGGCGACTGCCGCCCACACCAACAAAATAAAACACAACATAAATTCCAGGCCTGGTCCTCTCTCGTCCTTCCCTGTCGTCGCTCCTCCTTTATGCTTCCGGAGCTCCTCCGTGGGAGATACGAGACCGGTGCGCCGAGCACCTGAAGCTCGTTAACACTCGCGTCACCGGCCTCGCGCCGTCCCCCCACGGCTCTCGCCCGCCGTGCTCGTCACATAGACCAATATAAAAATGCACTTTAAAGAAATGCAATCTGTGCCAAATTTCACCACCTTTAACGCCGTTCCAGGGGATGCCATAGACTAACAAGAAGAAGAAGAAGAATGTTGACTCAATTGTACCTGCCTTACATTTAGGCTACTTTTGAAAATGTGACTGGTTGTCTGGGTAAATCCCTCCTACTCAAAGAATGCAGATAAAATGATTTAAAAACTGTTTAAATTTTTTGACTCACCCTCCGCTAGAGGACAGAGGCGATGCCAACATGTAATTCCCCCTTCCTGTGTGTACTGTCCCATTGCCGTCTCTAGCAGGAACAGAGGCACCCCACAGGTAACAACAAAAACCAGGTAGGGTATCAGGAAAGCCCCTGAGAACACACCAGTACAATAAAAGATTATTAAAATGCCAGAAAGGCAAAGTAGATCAAACATTTTTGTAACCACTAAAATAATGAAAACAGCAAACAACATTTGTGCATTTCGGCTGCCACATACCTCCTCCATTCTTGTAGCAGAGGTAAGGAAACCTCCACACGTTACCCAGACCAATCACAATCCCTGCCACAGCTAAAATAAACTCTGCTTTACTACCCCAGTGCCCTCTCTCCTCTATTTGTCCTTTGATTTTGGTCATACCTTCACACTGTTTGACCTGGTCACTCTGATTCTGCTGTCTAAACTGCTGTAATTTCACAGTGAGACTGTTCTAAATTCTGCTTAGCTGTACATTTATTTAAATGTATCAAGCTATTCATTGACTGATGCTCACCAGCGGAAATGACAACCAAAGTACAAAATAAGTAATGGGGTGAATCTAAAGCAGATGCAGTTATGATATATGATATACCTTGGGCAAAATTTGCATTTCAAATTCTAGTTTTGAAGAAAATTGTTAAAATATGCAAAAACCTACAGCATTCAGTTGTACATAGTGTGGAATGGGGCCCATATAATCCAAGTCCACTTGATAAATACCCAACACCCCCACAAGAACAAACTTAAAAATGCATGGCAATATATTATAAAAAGGCAACCCTGATTTTCAGTTTGAAAATACTGTATGAGTAAATCATTATGCAGCCCTTCTGTTCACTGCTACGTATTGGTATTATGGTTATTTTCTCTCTTTCGTCCTTCGTAAGGAGGTTTCAGATCCCACTCAACTGTCTCAATTGAGTTTACGTTAAGTTTAAGAACTCTGTTACATTTCCACCACCATGTAAAAAAATAATTAATCTTAATATCTTATGTAGCTTCTAAAGGGCATTCCTAAATATGTGAATAAAAGCTTAAAACAAAATAATGACAATTTACTCATTACTATCCTTGTCGTGTCGAATTGTCAAGTATGGTGACCCGTACTCGAAATTGGTGCTCTGTATTTAACTCATACAAGTGCACGCAGTGAGTAGTAAACAAGTGCACACACACAGTGAACACACACCCGGAGCAGTGGGCAGCTATTGTTGCAGCGCCCAGGGAGCAATTAGGGGTTAGGGTTAGGTGTCTTGCTTTAAGGTGCCTTGCACCTTAGTCATGGTATCGAAGGTGGAGAGAATGCCGCAGAGAGCCGGTCGCAGACGCGGCGCCCAGCCCGCAGCCAAGGCAGGTGGCAAGCGAACCAGGAAGCGGTCCTGAGACGGGTGACCAGGAGGAAGTTGGAGCTGCTCTTCGGGAGACGGTGAAGGCACCGCTCCCTCCCCCGGAGGAGGGCCGGGTGGAAAATTCTTGGTTCCATTTCCGCCCACATTGGTATTGGTACAATGGTATCCACATTGTTAATAAAAGAGCAGTTTACTCATCCTCTGGGTCACAAGAGGGCGCTTTTGGCGGTGTGTCACGCTATGCCTGGCCACCCTCAGCCCCCTCTCATTTCGCCAGCAGAGGGTAGTGTGCTGGTTGAGGCCGCTACTGTTGGGCCGTCTCCCACGCGCACTGTCACTCTGCGGAGCCAGACCACACTTCGGGCCGCGCTGCCGTCCAAGTCAGGTCCCTTGGCTCTGCCTCGCTGCCCCACCGTGGGTATGTCTGTTGTGCCGTTGGTCCTGCTGGTTCGGAGTCTGGGAGCCTGGCTAGCGCTTCCCAGCCCGTCCCGCTGGCTCATCCGCACGATCAGACTCGGCTATGCGATTTAGTTTTCCCAGCGTCCCCCAGTGTTCAGGGGCATCCATTTCACTCACGTGTCTGCAAACAATGCTCCTGTGTTTCAGGTGGAGATTGCGGTCCTCCTGGAGAAGGACGCAATAGAGCCGGTCCCTCCAGCCGATATGAAGTCAGGGTTCTACAGCCCCTACTTCATTGTACCCAAGAAAGGCGGTGGGTTATGGCCAATCTTGGATCTGCGAGTCCTGAATCGGTCCCTTCACAGGCTGAGATGATTCAAGATGTTCAAGATGTTGACGCAGAAACGCATTTTCGAATGCATACGTCCCCAAGACTGGTTTGCAGCGCGTTCTTTCATGTCTTGATTCTTCCGCGACATAGACCTTTTCTACGGTTTGCGTTCGAGGGTCGGGCATATCAGTACAAGGTCCTACCCTTCGGGCTGGCCCTGTCACCCCGGGTCTTTACCAAGATTGCGGAAGTGGCCATTGTTGCGCTCAAGGAACAGGGCGTTCGCATTCTCAACTATCTCGACGACTGGCTGATCCTAGCTCACTCGCAATAGCAGTAGTGCGAACACAGGGACCTAGTGTTAGCTCACCTCAGCTGGTTGGGTCTTCAGGTCAACTGGGACAAGAGCAACAGGTGTCCGCCATCTCCTCTTATGGAGTCAGAAGCATCTGAGGTCGCTTCGTGCCATTCACATCCCAGGCGTGCTCAACCGTGCAGCCAACGAGCTCTCACGGCAGCCTCCACTTCCGGAAGAATGGAGACTCCATCCCCAGGCGGTCCAGCTGATATGCATGACCTGATCGTCAGGTTCCTGAGGGGATTGTTAACATTAGTTAATGCACTGTGAACTAACATGAACAACTGTATTTTCATTAACAAATGTTAACGAAGATTAGTAAATACAGTAACAAATGTATTGCTCATGCTTGGTTCATGTTAGTTAATATATCAACTATTGTTTAACTAATGAACTTTATTGTAAAGTGTTACCAAAATATTGATACAATCTACCTTTTCCAGCTACAATTTAGCTGAAATATGTAGACAGATGACACACATAGAGTCAATTGTTCTCATCACGAAAAGATGGATATCAAAATCATATAGCTACTGTCGGAAAAGGTTTGAAATATGCAGAAGATGATGGAAAACCAAACAATGTCCAGGACTCTGAGTGGCAAGTAATTTGGGATGCCTTTGTCACCCATGACAGGATCAAACTGTCGAGATTAACTGTGGCTATGGTATTTTGACTGAAACTATGATTAATAAATGTAACGGACGTAGGCCGGTAAGAGCTCTGCGTGTAAACCTCTATCCCCTGATCTGAAGAGTTGGTCTAGCAACTGAAGCCAGAAACTGCTGTCTTTAGCCTTCTTGTTAGAGTGCCTGACTCCCATGCCGGTGGACCTGGGTTCAAGTTCCGCTTAGTATGGGTAGTTCAAACAGGAGGGGTTACATAAAAACAAATAATAAATTTTGGCTCAATCTAAAAGACATTACACATCTTCAGGGTCCAAAATGAAAAAGGCCAAAGGCAATTAAAAACTGGCTTACGCATGTATTTATTAACTGGTAACACTTTAGAAATTACAGTATAAAACAAAGTTTAAGGTTGTCTAGTCACAATATGAAGTCAGCATTTGGAGACATTCTATGTCAGGCTGGGCAATGTCAGCTTCCATTTAATTTCAAAACAGAATCATAACCATCTACACATCCATGCAAAAGGTCTACAAAATGCACACAAGAATCCAGAACTATTACAACCGCACACATCCACAAATCCTCCCCATCTAGGCTCCCCTTAGTGATTCTCAGCCATTTCCACCACTGGTTACATCAGTGGATAATGACCACAGTAGCCTTATTTTTGAGTCTGAACAAGTGTTCAGAAGGATGGTGTGACACTGACAAAATGTTCCTGTCATCAGCTAAAACTACTGTTGTGCTTTTTGTGGGGGCAAATATGGAAATAGCTGAAGTCATAAGGTTGAAGTTAAAGGATGTACAGAACGCAGTGTTTTGGGAAGTTAACCCAGGGAAATATTAACTAGATTGCATGTAATAATTAATCCAAAAAAGTTTACACGAGTTTCATAAAAAAAAAAAAGACGGATTTTTAGTTACTGCAAAAGGGTTTTAAGTTATTTATATCCACTGAGTGGGTTCTAAACACATGTTCAGTTTTCTCTGAAACAGATACACTTGATTGTGGCAACAGTGGAATAATACTTGTGACAATTCTTTGAGCCTAACATTATATACTGAGTGTGCTAAAGGATCTGGGTTTTGTGGAGAAATTTGATTGTCAAAGAAGAAAATATGTTTAGTGAACTAAAAGTCAATTTGGCAATAAAAAATGTTTATCTGAATGTTCGCAGACATCCTACTGAGCCACTGGTTAGTTTAGCTCCAACCAATTCAGTTAAAGGGCGCTATTATGCCCCTTTTCACAAG
Organism: Zacco platypus; assembly: GCA_038088235.1. NCBI lineage: Eukaryota > Metazoa > Chordata > Actinopteri > Cypriniformes > Xenocyprididae > Zacco > Zacco platypus. Next base: position 2,714,480 of record CM076075.1, on the reverse strand, counting down.
ATGTAATATAAGACTCTGGTGTCCCCAGAATGCGTCTATGAAGTTTCCATTCAAAATACTCCACAGATAATTTATTTTAGCTTGTCAAATTTGCTTCAATTTATGAGCAAAAACATGCCGTTTTTGAACTGCTGCTCCCCATGTGCCCCTGTGCGTTCACTAATTTTTCATAATTTTTCCAAAATTTTCATGGCCAGCAGAATATTTTTGTTGTATGAATATCTTAACAATATCTCAAAAGATAGAACAAAGGCTTTACTTTTAAATAAACAAACAACAAATAAGTACCTACTTTGTCTCTGCTAAAAAAAAGTATATCCTATATTGTATGAATGTGTGTGGTATGCATGTAATCCGAATGTACTACATTTGTCATGTTGTCCTGTGACCTACCAGCGTCAATTGTGTCACTTAATTTGCCATTCCCAAATCAATCAAGCAAGAGTGGGAGAAGATGTGTGGGACAATCTGGCTGGCGCTGTGTCGGCTCCAAACATTGATGTGCCTGCTCATTCAAACATATAAATTCATTCATTATTTACTCGCTTCAAGCTGTTCAATCCCTGTGGATTTTTTTTTTCTGAACATAAAGGGTGATTTTGGACAAGTTTGTCATGCTGGTTTCTTTTTCCCACATATGCCGCCGTTAACTTGCCTTGCAGATCCTGCTCCACCACCGAAGCTCTGCAGCAAATACACAAAATCAAGAATCATAAAAGTGCTGTGATAACTCGATTTGAAATTACAATAATTGAAAATATATATTTTTTTAATTAATTCTGTATTATACTCACTCAGAGCCTTTGCCTGCAGCATTCCTTCATCAGTCTCTCTCCACTGGATAAACACACGTGTTCATCTGTCCCTGTAACATCCAGACAAGATTCAAGTTACTCTGTGATTTATGTGCTCAATACTACATTTACATGTTGAGGTAGTTGCTGATGTGTTAACTGACTTCTTATACAATACAAATGTTACTTCATTTAGCAACAGTACAAATGGTCAAATAAAATAGATAACTTATGTCTAGTTACTTTTACATTTGTTTATTTACATTACTTACATTCATGTAATGTAAGCAGTGTTGAATTCTACATAATAGCACACATAAATCACTCAGATGTCTATTTCATGTTGTGATGTGCTCATCATCTGCAATACTTATGAATATCTCCCTGTCAGATGTTAAATAAACATTTAGTAAGCGTCTTCATGGTGTATGTGGTTCAGAATTTATGTAAATCCATTTTGGTGACCTAGAGCTCCGCTGTTAGCTATACATAATAAAACGTATTTTTACAGCAAAATCACAACTATACTATACTACCTAGCGTCTTTACACCTTCAACACTTCAACAGTTTACTCTACAGTAGTTCAACAATTGCGATTTTAACACAAGGAACCATGTTTTTGGTTTTCAGTTCTCACATTTGAAAACATTCACGCCTCTTTCTCCTCCGAGTTTGATTATGACATATCCTCTCCCGTGGCCTCCTGGGATCGAAAAGTATCCATCGGATGAACACTCAAGAATCTGGGTGGAAGCAGTAGGTAATCCAGGAACTTCTCAACTACTCTTTTATGACTACTAAGGTTTCGGACATGCTTATTCCCTCGCTTACTGCTTTTCCTCTACTATATAGTAGGCAAGTAGGCGATTTCGGACGCACTTTAAGTAGATGTACGTCGAAATAGTTGAGAAATAGTACATTACCGAGGTAATACTCGCCTACTATTTTATGTCTACTAAGGTTTTGGACATTCTTATTCGCTCGCCTACTGCTTTTCGCCTACTATATAGTAGAGAAGTAGGCGATTTCGGATACAGCAACTGTTTTTGGCACTAAAGACTAAAGCTCTTTAATATACAGTGTGTACGGAAAGTATTCAGACCCCCTTAAATTTTTCACTCTTTGTTATATTGTAGCCATTTGCTAAAATCATTTAAGTTCATTTATTTCCTCATTAATGTACACACAGCACCCCATATTGACAGAAAAACACAGAATTCTTGACATTTTTGCTGATTTATTAAAAAAGAAAAACTGAAATATCACATGGTCCTAAGTATTCAGACCCTTTGCTCAGTATTTAGTAGAAGCACCTTTTGATCTAATACAGAGTCTTTTTGGGAAAGATGCAACAAGTTTTTCACACTTGGATTTGGGGATCCTCTGCCATTCCTCCTTGCAGATCCTCTCCAGTTCTGTCAGGTTGGATGGTAAATGTTGGTGGACAGCCATTTTTTGGTCTCTCCAGAGATGCTCAATTGGGTTTAAGTCAGGGCTCTGGCTGGGCCATTCAAGAACAGTCACGGAGTTGTTGTGAAGCCACTCCTTCATTATTTTAGCTGCGTGCTTCGGGCCATTGTCTTGTTGGAAGGTAAACCTTCGGCCCAGTCTGAGGTCCTGAGCACTCTGGAGAAGGTTTTCATCCAGGATATCCCCATACTTAGCCGCATTCATCTTTCCCTTGATTGTAACCAGTCGTCCTGTCCCCGCAGCTGAAAAACACCCCCACAGCATGATGCTGCCAACACCATGCTTCACTGTTGGGACTGTATTGGACAGGTGATGAGCAGTGCCTGGTTTTCTCCACACATACCACTTAGAATTAAGGCCAAAAAATTCTATATTGGTCTCATCAGATCAGAGAATCTTATTTCTCACCATCTTGGAGTCCTTCAGGTGTTTTTTTTTTATCAAACTCCATGCGGGCTTTCATGTGTCTTGCACTGAGGAGAGGCTTCCATCGGGCCACTCTGCCATAAAGCCCCAACTAGTGGAGTGCTGCAGTGATGGTTGACTTTCTACAACTTTCTCCCATCTTCCGACTGCATCTCTGGAGCTCAGCCACAGTGATCTTTGGGTTCTTTTTTACGTCTCTCACCAAGGCTCTTCTCCCCCGATAGCTCAGTTTGGCCGGATGGCCAGCTCTAGGAAGGGTTATACGTCTTCCATTTAAGGATTATGGAGGCCACCGTGCTCTTAGGAACCTTAAGTGCAGCAGAATTTTTTTGTAACCTTGGCCAGATCTGTGCCTTTCCACAATTCTGTCTCTGAGCTCTTCAGGCAGTTCCTTTGACCTCATGATTCTCATTTGCTCTGACATGCACTGTGAGCTGTAAGGTCTTATATAGACAGGTGTGTGGCTTTCCTAATCAAGTCCAATCAGAATAATCAAACACAGCTGGACTCAAATGAAGGTGTAGAACCATTTCAAGGATGATCAGAAGAAATGGACAGCACCTGAGTTAAATATACATATGTGTCAGAGCAAAGGGTCTGAATACTTAGGACCATGTGATATTTCAGTTTTTCTTTTTTAATAAATCAGCAAAAATGTCAAGAATTCTGTGTTTTTCTGTCAATATGGGGTGCTGTGTGTACATTATTGAGGAAAAAATGAACTTAAAGGATTTTAAGTGACTGCAATATAGCAAAGAGTGAAACATTTAAGGGGATCTGAATACTTTCTGTACCCACTGTATGTACCCAAAGTAATGCCAAGGAACTTGATGCCTTGAACCTTGAACTGGATATTCACCAGAGACACAACCTGCTTGAACTGATCAATCATAACTGATCAATCATTGCAATTTCCAGGCAAAATCCCCCTCAAAGGCATTAAATCCATACGATACCTTGGAAAATTATCTAAAAGAAACCTTATCAGGCTCCACAGGCCTAATGCCAAGCAATACAGAATGAGATAAACCAAACACTTGCCATGGGAATAATGCTATGGGATTTACTCTGGGTGCCTCCTCCTTATTTTCCCCTCAGGCTCAGTTCCTTTTTCACCACAATGGTCAGGTACAATGACTGCATTATAGCTCCACCTATTATATGATCCACCTAGCAAGTTCCACGTGGGGAAACAACATATTCTTTACCCGAAGTGGGAAATCCACCTTTTTCTTGCTGAGAATCAAAGTCATCCCCACCGGTTCGCAATAGGTGCCCGGAGAACCAGGACTGAATCTACATCAATTGTCCCCTATAGAAAGACTCTTACCAGAAAGGGGATATTGGGGCCCTCTCCTGGAGCCAGGCCTGGGAGAATAGCTTGCAGTAGAATGTCTGGTGGCTGGGCTCTAGCCCATGGCCCCCAGTTGGGCTTTTGGATGCTGACAGAATTATTGTAAATTACAGTTAGATTGGTTAAATTGAGATTGGTAAAAAAAAAAAAAAAAAAAAAAGACTGCAGAACACTGGCCCTACAGGACTAGAGTTAAAGAGCGCCGCTCAATGGCTTTCAACTGCTGGATCTATCATAGGGTCAGGTCTTCTATAATGAAGAAGAGTCTGTAATGAGTTTTAGATAGCAAGGGTAGGATCTAAATTCAATGTATTTAATGAGTAAATAATCACAAGGATACTAGAAACTCAGGAACAAGAACCAAGACCCATAAACCGGCCCCAATTTACCAAACCTGACAATGAACAGGAAACAGGAAATTGGGAAACCAAGACACAGGTGAGAACAAAGAGGAATGGACAAAGGGAAACAATAAACATACATGTTCTGTGCACTGTGCAGTACTTCCTGATGAGACGCAGAAACATTCATACATCGTTTAATCTAAATGAAAGAATTGAGACCAGAAATACAGATTTCTTCTGAAATAACCTGTCTGGTTTAAGCACATTTAGGTCTGACTCTGACCTGTGTCTTGAGGAAATAGTACCTGTTGCTTGAGATGAAAAAAACAAACAAAACATTTTCGGCTTTGTTTCTGCAGGGTTTAATTACTGGAATAAGAATGAAAAGACTGATTACAAAATACAACTTTTTCCTTTTCAAAGTCCGTTTTGATGTTCCTCTGTGTTCGTCTTGACTAAGTCTTCCATTTCTGCAGTGAAAGCAGTTTCCTTCATTTCAGCCAATTGTTTAGAGGTAAGAGGAAGCTCTGTATCAGGACTACACAGGTGACGCAAACGCTGTCAAGACACACAAATACAGGGAAACAACAGTTAGGTAGTGCTATTTTTTATTATTTTTTTTAAAGCAGATTAGATTCTCTTGGTTATTTGAGTAGATTAGCATTGGTTAAATAGTTATACATTTGCATCCCTGTTTTGATCTCATCTGAAATCCCAGAGCATTTGCTTTTCAAATGTCAGGGATAAATATCTTTTTATCCTCACCTGTTTCAGACACCCTTTCCCAGCACACATTCGACCCAGTGCCCATGCAGGCACCAGCAGAATGGAGGACAGGGCCAGTAACCAGCCTAGTGCGTACGCCCAGTCCGGGTACACATACCAGCGGTTAAAAGTGAGAGGCGTGTACTCCACCATTGAACAGATGAAAGACAACTGTGAATGGACAGAGAAATGATGAATAAAAAGATAAATGGAGAAAAAGGATAGCAAGAGCTGAGTTTAACTGAGGTGGTTATGGTTAAGAATGCTTCAGGAATTCACAACCAAATAATATCCATTAAGACAAGACAAACCCAAACTGATGTTTAAAATGCAGAGACACTCACCAGGGACACGAGCGGAGTCAGGTATTTCCAGCACAGCATGAATATGTAGTTGGGGCGTGAATTTGTCATGTCTTCAATGACGTCGAACATTCTCTCAGCCCCTGTGGTGTGTAGAGGATTTAGCTTTAATGGCTTTCCAGCATTGCCAGTGGATTCTGTTGACTTTATTATGTTATGGTCTGAACCTGTGTGTGACTCACCAAAAATCCAACCCATGGCCAGAGACTCAAATACAGACAGGAACAGAACACAGGCTCCATTACAGGCATAGTAGTCAAACAACTGGAATACGTACATCCCCCCCTGCAGGCCACAATAAACCATTACAGCCAGGGCCAGATTAAAGTGTTGCAGTGGTAAAAATTTAAAACACAGATTAATGAAATAAAATTGCTCAGTCATACAGCTCTGGGAATTTTTATAAATTTAAATAGGTTTCTTTTAAACTTAAACTTTTCTAAACATTTTCCAAGTAACAGAGAAACATTTACAATTAAATACTTGCTCTCTTTTGATTTTCTTTTATAATTACAAGGACCAAACATTACATCCTTAAAGGTGACATATCATGTCCCTTTGTAACAAGATGTAATATAGGTCTCAAGTGTCCCCAGAATTTGTCTGTGAAGTTTCATCTTAAAATGCCCGACAGATAATTTACCATGTCTTACCATGTCTTAAATCCCCCTTTTTGGGTGAAGGCAAAAACATGCTCTTTTTGCATGTGTATCTTTAAAGTTGGCATGAAACAGAAGTTGCAACCAGCTTTTCTGAGTGATCTGAGTGAAATGGCTTCTTCAATGAGAAAAATGTGGGAAGTGATTAGATTGTAGGATCTTTGAGCTGCTGCTCCCCACCCCCTTTGTGGAAGAGGGCTGTGCATTCTAGCTTGTGCCTCGGATAATAAAGAAAACTAATATGAGGCGCAATCTGTCGTCTCTCTCTGAATGAAGTCCATTCTGATACTCCTCAGAAAATGAACTGTGACTTAGAGAATACTTATCACACGAGCATGAGACGCGTCTAAAGAAACGTTAAAATGTCAGGTTTTAAATAATATAAATCAAATTGAAAACAAATATTCTCTGTTTATGTAATCCGGTCGAAAATAGAGAGATGTCAGTTGTTCGAGAATGGCCGCTTCATTATCCGCGAATGCGGCCATGCCCACGCGGAGCGCTCAGCAGTCAAACACAAATTCTGAGGCAATCCATGCAAAGAGTCAACAATGCCCGCGTCAACTCGAAAAAAATAATGGCTCAAGCTTAGTCAAATTTGTGTATTTTTCATCTTAAGATGCCGTGAGGGGGGTATTATTGTTCTTGCCCAGAACAGAACCATACAACCAATATAAACTCTTTGCAATTGTCAATCATATTTGATGATAGTGGTCCTGACAGAAATGTATAATGTGCATTGACGAACAATATATAACATTTCAAGAAATTGCTACAGCAGTGAGAAAGATGAACGTGCATGCATTATTTTAATTTGTGTAGAGCTGCACGATTCTAAAAATTTTTTTTTTTAAATAGAGATCATGATTCTCCCACGATTTTGAACAGACAACTAAACAAAATAACATGTAGCCTTATTTACTAGAGGAAAAAATATTAATTGCTCTTTAAGCAATTAAAAAAACAACAATAATTAATTAAAATATTAATTGCTGCAGTCTATTTAAAATATTTCATTTAATTGAATAACTTAAAAAATGGTTTTGAATGAATGATTCAATAACTCACTCATAACTACACTTGTTTCATTACTGGATGAATCAATGTTTTTGAAGGAATCTTTTGAATGAATCATTACAATTAATTGTGCAGCTCTAATTGACCCTTCGCAAAGATCCGCCCCCTTTACTGTTGCTATGTCCGACAAGCTATGCACTCTCACGCCACACATCATGTTCTCACACAGTGAAAAATACATCGAGGAGCAAAGAGGACACTGACAACGCTTCGACAGACATATGAAACAGTTTCATATTTACAGTTTTTGCCCATTGCTTACACACTAAACCAATGCTTAGACCAGTCTCAATACCTAAACTTCTTGTAGCACATCTTAAACACAGTGTAACCACATTGTCAACTTTGTACTTTGTTTGCAATTACAGCGATCATACGTTTCCTGTAGTTCTCCAGGTTTGCACACACTGCAGTAGGGATTTTGGCCCACTCCTCCATACAGACCTTCTCCAGATCCTTGGGCAATACAGACTTTCAGCTCCCTCCAAATTTTTTCTATTGGGTTCAGGTCTGGAGACCTGGACCTTGAGATGCTTCTTACGGAGCCACTCCCTAGTTGCCCTGGCTGTGTGTGTTTCAGGTCGTTGTCATGCTGGAAGACCTAGCCACGACCCATCTTCAATGTTCTTACTGAGGGAAGGAGGTTGTTGGCCAAGATCTTGTGATACATGACCCCATCCATCCTCCCCGTCAATACGGTGCAGTCATTCGGTGCACGGTGATGTTTCCACCTCCATGCTTCACGGTTGGGATGGTGTTCTTGTGGTTGTACTTATCCTTCTTGGTCATTCTTCCAGATGATCATCCAGATGGTCAATGGCAAACTTCAGACGGGCCTGGACATGCGCTGGGTTGAGCAGGATTTTAATCCATGATGGCGTAATGTGTTACTAATGGTTCTCTTTGAGACTGTGGTCCCAGCTCTCTTCAGGTCATTGACCAGGTCCTGCCGTGTAGTTCTGGGCTGATCCCTCACCTTCCTCATTGATGCCCCTCGAGGTGAGATCTTGCATGGTGCCCCAGACCAAGGGAGATTGACCGTCATCTTGAACTTCTTCCATTTTCTAGTAATTGCTCCAACAGTTGTTGCCTTCTCACCAAGCTGCTTGCCTGTTGTCCTGTAGCCCATCCCAGCCTTGTGCAGGTCTACAATTTTATCCCTGATGTCCTTACACAGCTCTCTGGTCTTAGCCATTGTGGAGAGGTTGGAGTCTGTTTGATTGAGTGTGTGGAGAGGTGTCTTTTATACAGGCAATGAGTTCAAACAGGTGCAGTTAATACAGGTAATGAGTGGAGAACAGGAGGGCTTCTTAAAGAAAAACTAACAGGTCTGTGGGAGTCGGAATTCTTACTGGTTGGTAGGTGATCAAATACTGATGTCATGGAATAAAATGCAAATTAATTATTTAAAAATCATACAATGTGATTTTCTGGATTTTTGTTTTAGATTCCGTCACTCACTTTCTCAGGGAACAAGGGTTACAGTCGTAAGCAGAGACATTTTCTTACATTAGACAATTTGTTCAAATACGAAATTACCTGTTATCATTGGGAAAACACTCTGTTCAAAACGCAAAACTCATCAGGCAATTGTACGCACTTACATACACACCTGAAAAAAATTCTACTTTTGAGTTTTACAGAAGAACGAGTCTGAGAAAATGACACTAAAAATAGAAACACAAAGATTGCAGTGTTTTATGTAAAGCCCATCAGTCTGTTGCTGCTGATATGAAAGAGTAATTCAGATGCTGCTTGTGTGTATGATTTTGTTGCAAGAATTTTATTTTTAGAAAGGAGTGATAAGTTTTGATTGCAGTGTTTCATTTGGGCTTAGATGTGAGTTGTTGTGTGAGCTTGTGTGTAGAGTTTTGACATAATAAGCCAAATTCTGCAAAAAGTGTCAAAGCAATAGGCAAAAACTGTAATATATCATAATTTTTTAAAAGAAGTTTAAACAATAAATAGCGTCTAGTGTGTCTTTAGTGTGTGGTGACAGATCGCTGTAGCTCCTCGTGAACCGATCATCTCTTCATACTAGTTCATTTATAGCATCAAATAAACATGAATGAACATCAGAAGGAATGTTGTTTCAAGCGCGAAAAGACGCGAGGACACACAATTTTTGAAGTTCAAGTTCACCAACGTTAATCTACTGCTTTGTCAGACAAAATGGCGGATTCTGAGTTATGAAACTCTTTGCGAAGGGTCAATTATGTCAATTGTTTTATAGACATTTCTTTTCCTTCATTTAAAGATAATTCCCCAAAATTTAAAAGGTCTAAAAAAAGGTCTTAAAGGCATCGTAAAAATAATCAGTCGAGCAGTCTAATCCAAATCCAAGTCTTCTGAGGAGAGATGATGGCTTTGCATGATGAACCGATTTAAAAAAATGAAAGTGAGTGTGGCCAAGTATTTGTGCTCTGCATTTCACCCATCCAAGTGCACACACAGTCAGTACCGTCGCAAGGAGAGGCTACTCGGTGCAGAGCCATGGGTGGAGTATAACCTCCAGCTCCCCCTTTCTTGATCTACTGTGGGCATGATGGGTGGAGTTGCATACTTCAACCACACCCTAACCCAGGGGTGTCCAATCCCGCTCCTGGAGAGCCACTATCCTGGAAAGTTTAGCTCCAACCCCAATTAAACACACCTGAACCAGCTAATCAAGTTTTTTAGGCATACAGGAAACTTCCAGGCAGGTGTGTTGTGAGAAGTTGGAGCTAAACTCTGCAGGACAGTGGTCCTCCAGGACTGAGTTTGGACACCCCTGCCCTAAGCCTACCCATAATCATATTTCTCCACCCATTAAACAGGTTAAACTCCATCCTTGAGCTCCAGAGAGGTGGAGCTGGAGGTCATTTGGCTCTGCAGCGAGCTCCACTTGGTCGCAAGGGCTGTGCCAAGTGTGCAACCACTTAGAGTTCATGTTTTTGTTCTTCGAAATACTATAATAGTTAAAAGACATAGCTAAAAGTGAGACTACGTATATAATGACTGTATTACTCTACTTGTTTAAAATGCATTATGCAGTAACTTACAATATTGCTCAAAGCGTGTGCGTGTCCATGATTCACGCATATACAAGTCAGTCAGTGCGGCATTGCACATCAGTCCATTTTAAATTCTGATTTTGGCTGACCTCTGGAATGGGTCAAACCATAGATATTACCTGAGAGGTTCAAGTAACTACGCTAGATATCCGCACTCACTCAAGGATATGCATTTTATTGCACGGACGGAGAAACCATGGACACCTGCAGGATTTTATCTGACTGTACACACAAAGGGTTTTTTATTTAACACTAAAAAGTTTTTTTCGTAAGTTGAATATGGAAGATGGACTGTTGGAAGTTAGATATATATATATATATATATATATTTTCGCTTTGGAAGGTCTTTATTAACCCCCCGAAGTCGTGTGGAGTACTTTTATGATGGATGGAGGCACTTTCGTCAGCCCATACTCCTTGATTCCTTTCACCGCTAATGTAAAACTCAGATGCGTCAGGATATTTATAAATATATCTACGATTGTGTTTCTCAGAAAGGAGAAAGTCACATACACCTAGGATGGCTTGAGGGCGGGTAAAGCTTGGGGTAATTTTCATTCGAATGTGAATGAATCCTAATCTTTCTCCCACACAAACACACTCTCCTCTTACCTCTGTAACCATGACGAGTTGTCCAAAGAAGCAAGTGAGACAGAAGACTAGGAGTAAAATTTCTCGTCGTCCTGCTTTGCGCAGCACCACAGGGAACAGGTCCATCACTGACGTTATGACAGCTTCCATTGAAGCAAACTTCAAAGGGAAAGTCATATAGGTTTGGTATGACATGAGGGTGAGTACATGATGTCAGTATTTTCTTTGTTTTTTACAATTAACTCCAAAAGATCCCAAAGGATTTTCAGATTTGTCTTTACACTCCAAAAATCTGAAAATGACTCTAAATAAAATGTTTGAAGTTCATGAAATCCAATATTTACCCTGTTTTTTTATTTCGTCAGTATTTTTTTTTTTGCTCTGCACATATGCTTTTTTCTGCCACTAATTAAAAAAAAAAGGTAATTGCGACTTTTTTTGCATGTTTTGCAATTGCGTGTTATTATAAAGTCAGAATTGTGAGATATAAGCTCGTAATTCTGAGTAAAAAAGTATTTACAATACTTTATAGTACGCAATTGTACTTTATATTTTGCAATTCTGACTTTATAACTCGCAATTGCCATTGAAGTTATAATTGTGACTTTGTGTCACGCAATTCTGAGGAAAAAAAAAGTCAGAATTCCGAGATAAAAAGTCACAATTATATCTATTCTTTTTCTTTTTTTCCCCCCAAGCTTCCATTTATTTGCACTTAACTACATTAATTTACTCCATCAAAATTATTATGCAACACCAAAAAGTCAAAGTTCACTTTTTTGGTCAGGGACATGGTGGATGCATTGTTGTATTTATTGTAAACATATTTTTGTACATGCAGAGAGACAAGTCAAAATTATTGGCTGCGATAATTTACAGCATGCCACAGATATGACGTATAGATATTAGGCAGAAAATACACTGGGTAATATGAGGCGCTTAACTATGCCAATTTTAACTAAATACTAAATTTAGTGCTTTAATAAATATTTTTATAACAAAACTATAAATATAATTATCAAATGTAATTATGTTCTTAATTACTAATTTAAATGCTAAACCTAAATATGAAACTAACATTCAGAGTACATGCAAGACATTTATATTTAAAATTTTATATTTTTCAATTACAGTTTTTAGTTCAAGGTATTACAATTTATGTGTATCTGATACCTGTGTATCTAGTCCCAGCAAAATAATCATGATGAAGAAACAAACAGCCCATAATTGAGGGAGGGGCATCATTGCTACTGCCTGTGGATAAGCTATGAATGCTAGTCCTGGACCTGAACAAAGAAAGAGAGATATCATTTCAAGCTTTCCGTGTTCTTAGTCATTACTTTAGTACAGTCTCGGTTTGCAACATTTCATTATGCTTTTAATTGTCTTATAATACCTCCTGTGTTTTCATGAAATATTGCATTACCTGATTCTGCCACCTCTTCAATGGGGATGCCCTGCTCTTGGGCCATGAAGCCCAAAACAGAGAACACAGCAAAGCCAGCCACCAAACTGGTGCCGCTGTTCAGAAGGGAAAGCCACAAGCAGTCCCTGATAGACATAAAAACACATATCATCTACCATTTGCTGGCTGAGTATCAGAAGAAACAGTATACGTACATTTCAAGAACATCTCACTCATATAACTAATAGTTAATTCTTGTTGTTGACTCATTAATACTAACCTGTAGCAGTTGTTGTTGTATTTATTGTAGCTGCCAAAAACAGTGAGAGTGCCAACAGATACACTGTAGGAAAATAAGATCTGAGCTCCAGCCTCCAACCAAACCTACACACAAAGAGCACCTCAAATTCAATATAATACTTTGTTTAAATACTTTACTGTTTATTTTTATGTATGATTTTGGTAATGTGTTATATTAGATGTCTTTAACTACTAAGTACTTACATTAAAAACATTGTTACGATAGGTGCAATGTACTTATTGTGCTGATGTTATATTGTAAAACCGTTTTGCTCCTAAGGTTTGTTCCCTGTTTCCTGATCCTGGTGCCATCTTTTCAGTTCTTTGTAGTCCCTGTTGATTTGTCCTGATTGTTCCCAGATGTGTCTTGTTAGCTTGTTATCCCTTATGTATATACATGACCCTTGTGTTTTTCTTGTTCTTGGTCAATCATTGGATTTAAGTAAATGTTCCATTGTCCTTGATCCCTGCGATCCTTGTTTTCTGGTTCTTGTTTTACTTTTGTGTTTAATGAACAACCCTTGTTTTTAGATCTATGTCTCTGCCTGCCATCTTATCTGCTCCTCTGAGCAGATATGACTCAGAATGACTGTGCAAAATATAGAGCAAGTGCTCCCTCAAGTACCACACCTGTGAGTTTTTGGACCCACTTTCTGGACAGTTCACTCATTTTATTTTATTGCTCTGGTCTGAATGAACTTATCAGATCGTAACATGCTCTTCTGCTGAGCAGATCCCTCTTCACTGTGGGAAAGGTGGAGGTTTCAAACAAACACACAGGAGATCTCAGGAGCAAAACTATAGAACGCTAAATATAAACATTACCGGACCAAGAAACCAAGGGTATATAAAGCAGGAAGATAATGAGTAGATCAGAAACAGGTGTGGGAACTAATTAAGGGAAACTAATTAGAGAACTAAGGAACACAGGAAAAGAGCAAACCATGTGAAAATGAAACTAAAACAGGACATTACCTTACCACCACTACAGGTAGAGGGAATATGGTTGATTACCTGTGGGTCAATGAGACGGGCCGGTTCAGGGTACAGGTAAAACATAACCCCCTGCAGAGCTCCAGGAAGAGTCAACCCACGAATCAGCAGCACCAGTAGCATCACATAAGGAAATGTGGCTGTGAAATACACCACCTACAGTACAGGGACAATATAAGAAAGAGACATGTTAATTGGATGTGGGTTGGGTGAGGCAGTGGCCAGGGCTGGGTATGTTACTTTTAAAATGTATTTCACTACAGATTACAAAATACATGCTTTAAAAAGTAATTTGTAATGTATTTCGTTATATTACTCAAGTTTAGTAACTTAATCTAAATACTTTAGAATACTGTGGAATACTAATAAGTGTGAAACAAACACAAAAAAGGTCTTTGCAAGTTTTTATCTCACAATTCTAACTTTTTCCCTCAGAATTGTGTGATATAAAGCTGCAATTGCAAGTTATGAAGTTATAATTATGATATAAACTCACAATATTAAGAAAAGTCAGAATTATGAGATATAAACTCACAATATTGAGAAAAGTCAAAAATGTGAGATATAAACTCACAATATCGAGAAAAGTCAGAATTATGAGATATAAACTCACATACTTAATTCACAATTGCAAGAAAAAAAGTCAGTGTTGCAAGTTATATCTCGCAATTCTGACTTTATAACTTGCAATTATGAGAAAAAGAAGTCAGAATTGTGAAATGCAAACTCACAACTGTGAGGGAAAAAACAAATTGAGAAAAAGTTGCAGTGACGAGTGAATTATAAAATGACTCACAAAACATGAAAACAGTCGTGGATCATCAGGTCATGACAGGACAGTAAAGTTGACAGTTGGGCAATTTTTTATATAAAAAAAATATTAATTTTTATAAAATTTTATTTATATAAATTTGTCTTGTTCAGGACAGAACTAAATAAAAATAACAAGATTTTTATGATCCTCTTAAAAGTATTAAAATGTTGATGAAACTTAACTCCTCTTTTTCAGACGGTCAGAGTCAGAGAATCACCAATCGCTGTTTAAATGACATTAAAACTCAAAGTAATCACTTTGGTAATCTAAAACACTTTTCAGATGTAACTGTAATCTGATTACCACCCATTTAAAATGTAACTGTAATGAAATACAGTTACTCAAATTTTGTATTTTAAATGCGAAACTAAGTTACTTGTATTTCGTTACTCCCCAACCCTGGTGGTGGGGGGAATGAAACAATTGACCCTTCGTAAAGACTCGCCCCATTTCGTTTCTTTTGTTATGTTCGACAAACCATGCGGTCTCACGCCACACATCATGTTCTCACTCAGTAAAAAATAAGAAAAGCAAAGAGGACACTGACAACACGTTGACAGACAAGACAGAGCAGGATACTTTTTAAATGAAACAGTTTCATATTTAAAATGTTGTAATTTTTTAAAGAAGTTGAATCAATAAATAGCGTCTAGTGTGTCTTTAATGTGTGGTGACAGATCGCTGTAGCTCCTCGTGAACCGATCATCTCTTCATACTAGTTCATTTATAGCATCAAATAAACATGATGAACATCAGAAGGAATGTCGTTTCAAGTGCGGAAAGAGACGAGTACACATAATTTCAAAGTTCAAGTTCATCAATGTTAATCTACTAACTCCCCTGACTGCTTTGTCAGACAAAATGGCGGATTCAGGGTTATGATTGGCCAGATCACCTGTCAATCAAACTGCCGGCGAAGGGTCAATGGAAGTAACCATTTGAGATTATTGTTTTCCTTCTGCCACATAGCTGAAACATATTTGTTCTCTCCTCCAAACCTACTATACACTTAAAAGGAAACTAATGTGAGCAATGTGACAAAACAATTATTTAATTTCTTACCAATAACTAGGACCAGTATTGACTTTATGGAAAGTAATAGATGAATAAAGTGACATTCTTGCACACCTTGCCTGTAGATTTGACTCCTTTCCAGATACAGAAATAACATATGATCCACATTGCAATGAGACACAGAAGAATCTCCCAGTTGATCTTACCGACCTCTTCAATACCTCCAGAGAGAGCCAGCACTCTTTTCCTGTAAAGAGTGAGACATACATTTTTTCTTTTACTGTTATGAACATAGTTTAAAATCAATATGCTTAACCCTTCCGTTTTAGGGTTTATGACCCCAGACCTTCTTTAAGTAGTGAAAAAAAAAAAAAAAAATCATTTTTTTTTATCCTGAGATTTAAAGAAAAGATATTTTCAGAAATGTAATTTTACTTAATGATAATGTTTATGATGTCCACTATGATGTGACTGCACACAAGTGACACTGAACCCAATTGACAGCAATGGATTTTCACAAGTTTTTGTCTGCCAGTTTAGTAGGTACTAATTCGTCAATACAAAATGTACAAAAACCACACACACACACACACACACACACACACACACTGCTTTGAGGTCTGACTGGGGTCACCCCAAACAACTAATGTAACTATTTTGGAAAGATTTTTTTAATTGTGATTTTTTTTTTTTTTTTTTGCATATCTCTTTTCCAGTGTAAGTACAGAATATGTACAACAATATTTTTTTTTTCATTATTTTGTGTAATTAAAAATTAATTTGGTTATTTTTGGATTATATCACTTTTTAAAAAAATGCACACACCCACATTGTAGCAAATGAAGGGGTTAATAATACAGTTTAGTGATCTCAGAATAAGTGGTAAAAGATATTACCAGGAAAAAAAACATATATTTCATAATTATAATTACTATTGACACACTTCAATCATTGGGGTCCCTGTGACCCCAACAACGAAGAAGTGCAGTGGATCTCAACAGAAGATATGGGTTAATTACTATAAAATTTACTAATGCATAATGTTCGCGCAAGACTCGAGACAATTTGGATTTATTTACTCCCAGAACTCAGTAGCTGCAGATGTTGAATTAATTAGAGATGTCCAGTTGTTGGTCAAATTCTTTGCAGCAAGATTTACACAGTCATCTAAGACAGAGGGAAAAAATTGAGATATTCATAAGATGGCACTTACTGTTTATAGTTTAATGCTACTTTTGTTTATTTATTCATTTATATATATTTTTAGATTACCACCTGTGTTCCAGGTGTTGTCACAGCTGGCCCATGGCAGTTGGGAGCTGAAAGAGAAGAAGAGGTAGAGAAGCGCCCATGCCAGAATGATGATGTAATACATGCAGCTGTACAGAAGAATTAGTTGTCCTGCATAGCCAATACCTGACAAAAGCAAACAGAAACACTGACTAAAAGATCAAAAAGAGAAAATTAATTACAGCGTTAAAGGATGATTTATCCAGTTCAAATGAATATCTGATGCTCTTACACTATATGCACTTTGAGTTTAGGTTCTTTTTACTGATTATTTATTAAACCAGATGCTTTCTTTTGAAATCATTTTCTACTGGATCAAATTTTCATATACTTCACTTAAATAAAAAAAGTAAATAGCTGATAAATTGAAATAAATGGTTTCAGTTACACTGTATTTAAGTGTAATATTAAGTGTATATTATAATGATAATAACATTTACTTACTATAGGGTAAGGATTAGGAAAAGGACTTGGTTTAGGGTTAGTTGTCTGTAGTTGTTCATAATTTACTGATATTACTGGAGTAAGTGCGTGCAACATATGCAACGGACACTGTAAAACAGTGTTACCATGGTTTCTTTGCCACTGCAGCATGTATACAACTGCATGACAGTAAAAGTGTTTGCATGCTAAAAGATGAATAAATATTGTATAAAGAGATGAGTTGTTTCTACAACTCTCACCCTCAGCCAGCGGACAAAGTCGTTGCCAACATGTAATGCCCCCTTCCTGTGTGTACTGTCCCATAGCCGTCTCTAGCAGGAACAGAGGCACCCCACAGGTAACAACAAACACCAGGTAGGGTATCAGGAAAGCCCCTGAGAACACACCAGCACAATAACACATTATTTAAACAAATAGCATGAATATATTGCGTATTTAGTTCGTTGCTGGTTTCATACCTCCTCCATACTTGTAGCAGAGGTAAGGAAACCTCCACACGTTACCCAGTCCAATCACATTCCCTGCCACAGCCAGAAGAAACTCTGCTTTACTGCCCCAGTGCCCTCTCTCCTCTATTTGTCCATCTATTCTGTCCATTCCACACAGTTTTCACACGTTTCCACAAAGGTTCTAATTCTGCAAGTGGTGGTTGAAGAACTGAATTCTGGTTAGTTAAAATTTTATACAAATGCATCAAGTTATTTATTAACTGATCCTCCCCAGCTGGACTGACAGCCACAGTTACATTATTTAAGAGAAAAAGGAAAGAAAGAGAAAGAAAGAACATAAAAGGTAGTAGATCAGTATGATACAGATTTATAATTTTATGCAATGGATATGTTAAAATTAGTAAAATAATGTGTGAAAAAAAAGTCTGAACTCAAGATTCCCATCCCGTAATAAAACAATAAAACTCACTAATCTGAAGAGAAGATCTGCGAGAAAGAGCACAGGACGTGCTGAGCTTCTCGCCACCTCACATCCACTCCCTCCCCTCAGGGCTCAACTAGTCATGCAAGTCTCACAAAGCTCTGTTTGAAGCGACATCAACATAAATACCTCTGGTGCGATTGGTAAAATGGTTTCTCTCCCACGTCAGCATAACAGATAAGAATAAAGAAAACAATGTCTGTTCTTCTGGTGTGGGACGCCTAATAAAAGATATTTTAACCATCTGTCTTTCCCTAAAACTAGGTGTGTGACCCTTTTGGGGCATGAGAAAAGGTCCAACAAAAGCTGCATGAATATTTGGGTGCTAAATGTTTACAGTCCTTTTGTTAGATCTGGAGTATTTAAGGGGACTTGGCAAACCACTCAGGGAAGCATCTGTATCCAGAACTTCCCACACAATCACTGTGTGTCTCTATGAAACTCTACTTTTTATATTGCATTTGTAACTCTGTTTTATATTTTATGCTGATCAGTTATGTGATGTATTTTTGTTAATTCTTTTAATTAGTATGTAATCCTGCCTGGCAAAAACAATAAATGTTAATCTTGATTTATTTTGAATTCGTCTGAAATCATTATCACCGGTAGATCACAAGGTTTTCCACACTTCCGCAATTCTAGGATTGGGATAGATCATACTGAAACCCAAAATAATATATATATATATATATTGAGATTTTGGATTTCTGACTATTATGACTTAACATGTTATAGTATCGTGACTAAAACAAACGGCACTTTTGTACGAATAAGCATGCAGCGATTCCTCAATTTGTGTTTTTAGTAAAAAATGCCTCTGTTATGATTCTAAACTAATGAGATTGTGACGTAAAGCGTATAAACGGACGTATATAGCTTTTGAGCGGTGAGACGCCCTGATGAAAGGATAAGTGAGATTAAGATTAAAAACACTAAATTAATTCATGTCTAATTACATGATCAGCTATTAACGTAACATCAGAAACATTATCATTAGAGGTCGATTACAATTGGAGTCGGATTAAATTACTAATGGAGTCAGATAAGAATTGGAAATCCAAATTTTATTAAATTAAGATGATTTTACAGAAGCGCCAGAAAGATTTACACGCACAATCCCTTCAACCGGGCCGCTGGATTCCTTACAGGAATCTTACAGTTTAATTAATCAATATGTAAAATCAACAGCCTCCAGTCTGGGAAGATAAGTATGTAACAAACTAGTGCTTCCATTTAACATTTAACCAAGGAATAACAATAGATTACTGTTCGCAACACTGGTTCTATGAACCATTGAGTGGAGAGCTCTACTCTGTAAAAACCCCAGAGTTAAATCAACTCTGCTCAGATAACATTTGGTCCCTCTCTAAATAGTGTTAAAGTAACACTGAAGCAGAGTTAAAGTTAATGAGATAATTAAGCAATTAATTAAGCGACGATTGAACATTAATGATGAACACCTGCTGTTAACAAGCAGAATCACTAAAGAATAGAAAACACAAGAACTACAACTGACTTCAGCCACAGTCTTAGATGAAATCAACTGAAGATAAAAGACATTCAGTCTCTGAAGAGTGTTATTTTAACACTAGTTCAGTGTTACTTTAACACTATTTAGAGAGGGACCAAATGTTATCTGAGCAGAGTTGATTTAACTCTGAGGGTTTTACTGTGTACCTATGTGTAAGACTCCTCCTGCAATGACAAGTAAAGACTGCCTACTTCTGAGCGATCAGAGCCTCCTTGTTTATCTCTCCACTGCATTTGGGTCTTCTAAACACTGTAAACCAGAGGTAGGGAAGAAGCTTTCCCAGACTGGGAGACCTGGGTTCGAGACCCACCTCAAGCACCTTAGGTCCGTCGTCTGTTACACTATGGGAACGGCATTTTGTTTTCCTGTTGGGCTGCTGGCCTACCATATGTTTCTTTTTTTTTTTTTTTAACTCTGCCTGCACACTGGAAATTATGGCCCGTAGGGAGACAAAGTTTGAGAGTGTCCTCTTCATTCTTTTTATTGTTAAAGTGCTGCTGCATCATAGCAAAGGCAGAGCCGAAGAGAGCTTGACCAGGCCTGCTGACTTGGACAGTCCAACAGGCATTATGGAATTATGTGCATCCTTATGGACATTTTTGTCCATTTCAGTTTTGTATTTTGTTATAAGTGTGCCTTTTGTTAATGATAACTACATGAATTTGGGCTCAGGTGTTTATTTTTATTGGTATTTTAATATTTTATCCTCCATTTCCTTCAAAAAATCAATTTTACCCTCCGTACAAAAAATACTCACTCACACTGCAATTTTTTAACCCAGGGCCATTTGACTTTAAATTGATACAATATTTGCAAATAGGCGTTCATTCTATCGGCAAGGCTTCAAATTTTGCATTTTTACTTTTTTTTTTTTTTTTTTTTTACTAGATTGTGCCATATTTTCAAATTTGGCATATAAAAGAAATACTCGCTTTATTTGTTTTCTACTTATGCATATTTAGAGTCAATTGTAAAAATAATGCAGCTATAATTGTGTGGGTGTGTTGATAAGGATGTCAGAGTGTAGTTTGCATGTGTTTACTGAGAATTTAATGTGTGTAACTAGTTTGAAAGAAATTCTATTGTACTGGCAATCAAAAATCCCACTCCATGTATGAGTCACACCCTTGGCAGGGTCATAGGGTCATGTGAAAACTATGAAAAAGGTCAAAGAAGGTTAAAGGTTAGCTTTGAAGTTTTTCTTTTTCACCCAAACATGCATCTTAACCCTTGATTGCACTTTTTCACTTTTAAAAGGTGCGCTTGAATTTGAAGCAGACGTTCAGAAGCCCCTAAACACATTGTTTTAGTTTTCACCACAAGAAAATGCTGATTGTTTAGTGCTGTAGATTTTATACAAAGTTTGAGTTCACACAGGTGTTCTCACAGCCAAACCTATAAATATGTGGTGCTTGAGGGGTTGATCATTTCAATGTTCGCAAGATGAAGAGAGGATTGCAAGATAACTCAGCAGTTACTCATGATTATTATTTGTATAGAAAACAACAGTGGCGTTATGTAAAGAAACCGATTTGTAAAATGTTAAAATTCTGAAAATGAATGAATGTTTGGTAATTATGAATAGAAGAGATGTTGATTAAAAAAAAGAGTGAGTGAAAGTTGAAAAAAATATTAATAAATCATATTTCTATGACAGTTTTTTGGCATGGACATTTTTGTCCATTATGGACCTAAGTGTTAGTTTTTTTTAAAAAATCTGACACTACATAAAAAATATAAATGCCTCAAAATTAAATTTGTTGTTTTTCATTGACACACCCAAGAATCTAATACACAAAGAAAAATATTCTGCTTAGCATTTAGTTTATAAAAATAAACTACAATTTTTAATTTTTTCATAAAAAATACCTTTGGCATTATGTAAACAAACCAGCATTTAAAGGGTTACAGTTCTTAAAATTAATGAATGTTTGATATCTATGGATAGAACAGATGCTGGTTAAAAAATTGACATCAGTGAAAGTGGAAAAAAATATTAATAAATCATATTTCTATGACAGTTTTTTGGCATGGACATTTTTGTCCATTTTGCATCTACAGTCGTGGCCAAAAGTTTTGAGAATTACATAAATATTAGTTTTCACAACGTTTGCTGCTAAACTGCTTTTAGATCTTTGTTTCAGTTGTTTCTGTGATGCACTGAAATATAATTACAAGCACTTCATACGTTTCAAAGGCTTTTATCGACAATTACATGACATTTATGCAAAGAGTCAGTATTTGCAGTGTTGGCCGTTCTTTTTCAGGACCTCTGCAATTCGACTGGGCATGCTCTCAATCAACTTCTGGGCCAAATCCTGACTGATAGCAACCCATTCTTTCATAATCACTTCTTGGAGTTTGTCAGAATTAGTGGGTTTTTGTTTGTCCACCCGCCTCTTGAGGATTGACCACAAGTTCTCAATGGGATTAAGATCTGGGGAGTTTCCAGGCCATGGACCCAAAATTTCAACGTTCTGGTCCCCGAGCCACTTAGTTATCACTTTTGCCTTATGGCACGGCGCTCCATCGTGCTGGAAAATGCATTGTTCTTCACCAAACTGTTGTTGGATTGTTGGAAGAAGTTGCTGTTGGAGGGTGTTTTGGTACCATTCTTTATTCATGGCTGTGTTTTTGGGCAGAATTGTGAGTGAGCCCACTCCCTTGGATGAGAAGCAACCCCACACATGAATGGTCTCAGGATGCTTTACTGTTGGCATGACACAGGACTGATGGTAGCGCTCACCTTTTCTTCTCCTGACAAGCCTTTTTCCAGATGCCTCAAACCATCGGAAAGGGGCTTCATCGGAGAATATGACTTTGCCCCAGTCCTCAGCAGTCCATTCACGATACTTTCTGCAGAAGATCAATCTGCCCCTGATGTTTTTTTTGGAGAGAAGTGGCTTCTTTGCTGCCCTTCTTGACACCAGGCCATCTTCCAAAAGTCTTGGCCTCACTGTGCGTGCAGATGCGCTCACACCTGCCTGCTGCCATTCCTGAGCAAGATCCCGCAGCTGAATCCTCTTTAGGAGACCATCCTGGCACTTGCTGGACTTTCTTGGACGCCCTGAAGCCTTCTTTACAAGAATTGAACCTCTTTCCTTGAAGTTGCTGATGATCCTATAAATTGTTGATTTAGGTGCAATCTTAGTAGCCACAATATCCTTGCCTGTGAAGCCATTTTTATGCAACGCAATGATGGCTGCACGCGTTTCTTTGCAGGTCACCATGGTTAGCAATGGAAGAACAATGATTTCAAGCATCACCCTCCTTTTAACATGTCAAGTCTGCCATTCTAACCCAATCAGCCTGACATAATGATCTCCAGTCTTGTGCTCGTCAACATTCTCACCT
Source organism: Zacco platypus (assembly GCA_038088235.1). Taxonomy (NCBI): domain Eukaryota; kingdom Metazoa; phylum Chordata; class Actinopteri; order Cypriniformes; family Xenocyprididae; genus Zacco; species Zacco platypus. The sequence goes on along the minus strand of CM076075.1, from coordinate 2,691,509 downwards.
GAGTTAACAAGACGATTACTGAAATGATCTCAGCAGGTCCTTTAATGACAGCAATGAAATGCAGTGGAAAGGTTTTTTTGGGATTAAGTTCATTTTCATGACAAAGAAGGACTATGCAATTCATCTGATCACTCTTCATAACATTCTGGAGTATATGCAAATTGCTATTATAAAAACTTAAGCAGCAACTTTTCCAATATTTATGTAATTCTCAAAACATTTGGCCACAACTGTATGTGTAACTTTTTTTTTGACTTTTTTTATGACTTTAAAGTGAGTGAGTGAGTCATGTGACGTGTGGCCAAGTATGGTGTTCAATACTCGGAATTTGTGCTCTGCATTTCACCCATCCAAGTGCACACACACACACACACACACACATACTCGAGGCAGGATGCATTCACTGAAAGAGCCTGCAGATCATCAACTCATTTGACCAATGTCAGAGCCAGCAGAAGGGCAGACTTTAGCGAGAGAGGCTGAAGGTCAGCTCAATACTGTTGACACATCCCAGGATGGCACTGTGCTGTGTTGAGGTGAGTCCAGTGACCTGGCCCCTGTGAGAAACTTGTCCACCAGGTCATTTTTCCCAACCATCTGCCCTGCTAAAGAAGTGTGATACGCTGCAATAGCTGCCACATATACTAGGGATGCTCCAATTGATCGGCTGTAAAACGGTATTGGCCGATAATAATCATTCTATGACTCGATCTGGAGTCACTAAAATAGGCAGATCTCACCAACCGATTGCAAGTTGATGACAGCAGACCATCAGCACCACAGTCATGTCATCACCAGTGTGGAGTTATTACACAATCTTAAGAAACAATGCATCTTTAAGCCTAGCGATTTAAGAACAAGTGATTTGAAGCTTATATGTCACGTGCAGTAAGCAGCAAAACAGTGCTCATTTGATATGTGCGCACGCTGTTTGAGGGACGGGTTCTGGGCACAGTCACACACTTATGCGTCAAAATGCTTGTCTTTGCAAGTATCTTTATAAACACAGTCATTTATGTCTTAAGTGAACATAAACAGTGCATTTGGTGATAAAGTGAAAGCAGGTTAATAAAGCTGCTGCTCTCCTTTCCATTCATTTAAATTAGTCTCTGATTGCCCTGAACTAAATAACTTTTGTGAAGATTATGATTTTGTACATTTGATTACTTTATACAATTTCTGTTGTATTTCTAGTGCTTGAAGTTTAGCACTCGAGTGTCCATGGTGAGTGATTATTCAGTGCTGCCGCATATGTTTTAGATGAAAAGAAGAATAGACTACCTCCCCAAAATGCAGAAAAGCTTGACGAGAATCCTGCCTAACTACTTAAGTAGGACATAGGAAGGAAGGACACAGATACTCAGCACTTGCTGAATAATATTCCTGATCATTTTTGTATCAGACTACTCATTTTGTTCATTTAGGAGTGGCAGTGTTCCTATTTGTTTTTGTCCTCAATCACATATTGGACAATTCCACAAATGGCGCCGATGGGAGTGGCAAGTTTTGCACATGATCTACTGCTGACGCGCAAATTAAAGAACACAGCACAGACGCAGTCAAATCATTTACATGACCAACACAATCTACTTAGAGCAGCGTAAATTATCATTGGGTCGTTTCATGTAATAAACAGATGACATTTTTCTCTGGCATTCCAAAGAAATTAATACGTGTGGAAAATATTTTCTCCCTTCTACCACGCAGTCTCCACAGCAACAATTGCAGCCATGTCGCAAAATGGGTTAAGACATGCTTTTTTGGGGCATTAAATAACGGCACAAATACTAGTAAATGGATTAGCACAAACATTAGTAAATCGTGTTGCGTGATTCATTTAAATACTCTCCCATAAATGTTGCGTCTGAAAGGGAAACTACTACAAATGCATATGCAATAAGGTCAGCCGCAAAAACAACTCAGTCACACCTTTTCTAATTTTGCACTGCGTGAAAGTAGTTTTTAGTAAATCTGTTAGTAAATCTGTCCATAAGTCTTGGCTTATCCTAATATGGATTGTGTTTTGCATACATCCTGTTTTTAAAGGCCTATTAAAATGTTCATTGTAAAATCAATATTTGTTGTGCTTATTTAAATCTCAATGAAAACAATAATCTATAGCATTACTGTAGATAACGTCTGTGGTATTACTTATCTGAAAATAAAAAAATGACAGTCAACAGAGTGCTTAAACAAAGCGGTCAGCATTGTAGCATCCAAGCGAAATTTTAGAAAAGTGACTTTCAGCAAGACTTATATAGGCAGTCTGCCAAATTTGATTTGTCTGCTCTGGTGCACAGATGTGAACCAATCAGGCTCCAGTATTTGCCATAAGTATCCGTAACTGACACAATGCAAGTGAACCATATCAAAAGGAAACCAGCACAATGTTATGCGAACAGCAAGTCTATGACGGTCCACCATCTAGGCCAGCACTATTCCAGCTCTAACCAGCATAAACCAGCCTGGACCTATTCAGATTTCAAACAGGTTTATGCTGGACCTTTTAGCAGGGTATGTCTCTGAAGGAAATCGGTAAAACTAAGCTCTGGAGCAGGTTATATTCAGAGAATAAGTAGCTATGACTTCTTACCCGTTTTTGCAATCGAATGTTGAGATGTTCTCCATAAACTGATCTCTGTAACACAGTAGCCGTAAGTACCGTGGCATTTTCTTTCTTTTCTCTCTCTCTGCCGCATTATGTTTCATTCATGTCCAAGGGGGTAAGAACAGACATATGCCCGATGTAAAAACAGTTTTATTGCAGCTAAAATAAAAGGTGGATTGCACACACTGCTCCATTTGGCATGTTATAAATTGTGAAAACTTGAAATCATTAAATTAGACCTACTTTTAAGTTTTTGTTTGTACTAAAATGTTGTTTTTCTGACATAAAAATACAAAAGTCCTGTGAAGAGCTAACAACATACCATCCCTGAGTGACAATTTTTTTGAGGCTTGTGCACTAGTATTAAACCATGATAAGTACTAGTAATATGTGTAAAACTAGTAACATGCGTTTTGTGTCCACATAGAGTTGCATAATAAACAGTAAATCAAGCAAATTTCAACTGGAATCATCGATAACAGACAATGCTAAGTGACCCCACAACATGAGAACTAGCAGTGAAGGAAGTTCCACACTGTGCGCACTGTTCTTTTCTCGTAGCGCCCTCTGTTGACTGGCTCTGAGATGGCAGCGTCTCATATTACCCGCTTTATCCCACAATACTATCTCTGCCTGAGGGGCACAGCAGCCTGAGGAATAATGCATCATTACAGGCTTCCCCTTAGTCCATTCACTGATGTTTACGGGATGATCCCCATTAACTAACTGGACTCCCTCTAGCCTCTGATGTACATGTTCAGCTCCTGTTCCAAGATGGTGATTACTGATTTCTGAGGTGTCCTTTTGTGGCTGTAGCAGAGGGAGATGGAGTCCTTCTGTGGTCTCTTCATGAAGTTGTGGGAAATGTTGTATGCTTCTCTCTGTAGTCACTTCAGACAGAATGAGGGTGCCTTCTCCTTGTGTCAACTGTATGGATGCCAGTCCAGTGTGACCTCTGTCTTTTGCTACCAGTGAGACTTTCCAGCTGCCCTGAGAGCACACAGAGGGGCAGGAGGACTCCACATGCAGGGAAGAACACGCCGGAGGAGTTTTGTCAGGCTCCTGGAATTGTCACAAGGCCACATTTAAAAACATTCATAATGTTTATGTAACAGGCTAGTTCACATATGAGACAGTAGATGCAAAAAGTGAGTCTTAAGTCACACCTAAAAATGCATGAATGTCTTAGTATCAGATCACCTCAAGTCACATCTGCAAACAAATGCTGCTGAAGCCATGGTCAGAACCAACTTGTCAGTCATTTTTGCAAGGAGCAATTGGTTATTTTTGTGAATCAATCAACACTGGCTGGTTATGTACCTGCTCAAAAATTGATTTTGGATGATTTTTACCCAAAAAAAGTTACGGACAGCAGCTTTAATGTATTAATTATCCAAGAATAAACCATTTTTTCAACAGCATTTATTCATCTTCCATACATTCTCCAAACTGCTGGAACCTATTCTAGAATCTCAAATCACAAACACCCTGAACAGATGGCTAGTCCATCACATGCTACACACACACATTCATATACTCACTCACACTTATGGACAACTCTTAGTGTCTCCATTTCTCCTCCATTTATTTGGATAGTGGGAGAAACACACTTAGAAACAAAAGAAAACTACACAGAAATGGCTTCTGGCTCAGCCAGGACTTGAACTTGGGACCTTCTTCATTATATAACAATGCCATGGTTCTAACCTCAGGTATCACTGTCAGGTGTACCACAGCATAGTTTGAATCTGGCGAGTCTTCTGCTTGAACGGTCAGAGTCAGGGTGATTGCCCTCCCTGTCTGAGCAGTATGAGGGGTCCTGAGCTCAACCTCCCTCTTCACAGAGCTCCGTATACCAATAAACAACCTAAAAAAATAATAATTGTGAGGGACATATCTAACATCTCTGGCTGGAATATAAAAGTATATTCATCTATAACCAAACTACTGATGAACATTCAGTCTTTGGGTAGACCTCTTATGTTAAGGTTAACTGGCTCTTTCTTTCTACTGTTCTCACCTTTGTTGGTCTCGTTGGGAGAGATACCCGAGGTCATCTTCTGCTGAAAGACTGAAGTGACGGTTGGGACCGTGATTAAATATTTCAAATGGCACAGTCGAGATGTGACCTGGGAGAAGCTGGGGAGCAGAGAGCACCTGGGGACAAGGGGCGCTTTTCATTTTGCTGTTTTACATTTTGCCAGTACATTATTCACAAATTCACTTATACCTGTATCTGTACGTGTGTTGGTTGAATCATCTCAGTGGAAACTCTTTCGAGCAGGTTCCCCCTTCCATCCTTTCCTGAAAGACGCATGGTGAATGGCATTCTGGGAACTGAGTCCATGTAGCCCACTAACTCCTCTCCAGACCAATGAGAAGACGAGGAGTTCAGCAATACCTCATGCAGGCTCTCCCCTTTCGGTCCAATCAGGGTCATGTGGCTGAATGAGGCCTCCTCACTGCGTGAGAGGCCGGTCACTGCAACCACTAAAAACACTGGGACTCCTAAGAATAATTGTGATGGTAAGAACTCACATAATCACTTGAAGTGAATAGATCTCAACATTACACAAATGGTTCAGGGAACAATGAGAAAGACCTGCTATAGGACTGCCATCAATTTTCCTTAGACCTGGATGTGTCTCATTGGATTCTTTTGCAAAATAGTACAGGAAGTCCAAGCTGCTATCACCTAGAGGACATCAGTTCATGCCAACATAGAAAAACTTGAATAAATTTGAAACGCAAAACTTTTTTTTGTTACTTAGTTTTATTACGAGCTTAATTCAATTAAGTTAAGACTGGCATCTTTACCTAGGATGCTGAATGTAGTTGGTCCAATGGCTTTGATCGAAATCTGCCATCTACCTATCTCTAGTGGAGGCAGCAGGCTTACTCTGTATAGACCCTTAGATGAGTCTAGCATCGCCAGAGGACCATCAGTACCAGGAAGAGCTTGTTGAGCACCTGAGAGCGAAAGATAAACAGATCATCAAGAGCAATTTACAAATGAGCAATATTACAATGTAAGTCTGAACTGAATGCCTTTATTGTCACTGCGCCACCGTACAACGAAATTTCAAATTTTTTTCATCCTGAGGAGACTAGCATGTGAAGTGGCTGAATATGAAGTTCCATAATTGTTTAGAAAGGTCCAAGATAGTAACGAAATGTAGGTGATACAGAGTGAAGCAGAGAGAAAATAGTTTTTTTTAAAAGACAAAGTGCATCAGTAAGTCAAATGCTCAAGGGATACTTCTGTCGAGTAGAGAGTAGAGAAGGACTCAGCGGTTTGAATAATTCCACCATCAAGGTACAGTGAACATTAAGATTGGACCCTTTCCTTGGGTTGCGTTTGGATTGGGTACCTCCTGAACTGAATGTTTGGACTAACACAGACTAACATTCTACCATGGCCCCTGGAGGTCAGCTTGCACTGTATCAGACAAGGTTCCTGGGGTCCCTATATGTGCTGACACCTTGGTGTTCACTTCCTTTGGCAGTCTAAGGCCATAGGTGTAACGGAGGACAGCTAGTAAGAGTTGTGTAAGTAAACCACACTCCCCTAGACCAGTGGTTCCCAAAGTGGGGGTCGCGAGATGATTTCTATTTTTTTTTTTTAAAGTGGAAAAAATATATAGGCCCTATATATTTTTGTTGCAATTAATTTAATTCAATACTTATTAAATGGTGTTTGCAGAAAAGTCTGATTAAAAAAATATATAATGTATATTTTTAAATTAAATTTGTAATTTTGTCCCAGACATTATACGAGATTACGTCAGCGTCAATCACAATCAAGTTACGTACATCACTCGCTGTTGTTTGCTAAAGCTAAAGGTGTTTGGAGGCTACAAACAAATAATACCTGCTTTAAAATGAAACGGTGGTTAATATCCACAACAGAAAAACCGAGAGGAGGAGAAAAGTCACAGGTGAGGCCGGGTGATGGTGCGAAGACTGCAGTTGCGGAGGTCAGTGAGGGTGAGCCGCAAGAAATTCCCTCCACTTCTGATAAGGGTGGAGCCCGCCAATTCATATTTTCAAAGCTTTAGCATAGCATTTTTCAGCTTTATGCACACTTAATATCTAATGCAAGCACATTTATAAATGCACACAAACACAAGTAGCTTCAAGATATTGTGACATTATGACATTGAAATGTTTATTGTAAATGAAGGACATCGTTTTGATGTGTAAAACTGACATTGATATTGCATTATATGTGTGATGCTGAGAGAAATGAGGAAGAATTATTCAGCATGACACAGAAATGCTTTACCGAGTACTTAGTGTTTCGGACACGTTGACCATCGGATTAGCATGAGCGCGCGCGCGCGTGTGTGTGTGTGTGCCGCTCAGACCTGCTCGACTGGTTCCTGATGGCAGAACAATGTTCAACCCAACATAGTTGCACAGTTACTTTCCGAGAGAGAACAGGTGGATATCGAGCGGCTCATTCAGAATTGTAACACTGATTTTTCACGAAGAACAATAAAATATAACTTTGTGTGCTTTGAGACTGGGCATTTGCTGTACATTTCACGCGACGGGAGGGGTTGTTGAGGTGAGGGAGGTGTGGGGTCACGGAGCAGCAGCGCATTTATCATGGGGGTCGCGGGCTAAAAAGTTTGGGAACCCCTGCCCTAGACTCAAGTGGCGCACTAACATCTGGGGGTAGAGGCTGCAGTCTTTAGAGTCAAGTCAAGTCAAGTCCAGTCAAGTCACCTTTATTTATATAGCGCTTTTTACAATGCAAATTGTGGCAAAGCAGCTTTACATTAATAATTGCCCAATAATTTTGGCTGCACAGCAGCTCCCAAAGAAAATGGAGTCATTGTCCAGCTTATTCTATATATTATTGATTCATTCCGTTGCGAATATCAATAGTTATTAGTCTAGTTAATTTATGTATATCAGCACTGGAGAAAACAGTGACGTAATCGTCCGGCTCAGATCAGTTCACATACAACGACACCAATGCAGGCATATCAAAAACACTGCTGAATATTAAGCAAGTGTCCCCAACTTAAGCAAGCCAAAGGAACCAAAACTCCAACAAATGCAGAAAAAAACCTTGGGAGAAACCAGGCTTAGTCGGGGGCCAGTTCTCCTCTGGTCAACAGTGAACACTTGTCCGATACTCAGGCAGAGTTACAGGTCATAAGTCCGATTTGGAGTCACAACAGTCAAAATATTTAATCTAGTTCCATCTAGTTTAAGATCTTTTTGATCACGCCGGTATGGGACGGTTTGTTGGGATATGTGCCACTGGCTGATGAGTCGGTAAGGTCTTCACAAAGGATGAGCTAGTTCACACAGTCTCCGCCGACACCCCAGGGCCACACTTCTGCCGGGCAGAGGTGCAGGTCCCCCATCCGACCCGGACACGGCCCGGATCAGGCCAATCACGTTAATTGGTAAACCTCGGGATAAGCAGAAAGACAAAAATTAGCGTAGACGCCATTCTTCTTCAGATGTAACGAGTACATCTGGTGTTATAGGAAGTGTTCCCGGTTCCGGCTGACATGATCTATGCAGCCTAACAATCCTTTGAAGACAAAAATTGATAGTGCCGTCATGTGTATGCCAGGTTAAATAGATGCGTTTTTAGTCTAGATTTAAACTGACAGAGTGTATCTGCTTCCCGAACAATGCTAGGAAGATTGTTCCAGATTGTAGAGTCCTTGTTAGCGCACACACCTCCAATGATGGAGATGACTGTTCGAATCTCGCTCAGAGCAGTGCGAGTAGAACCGGAGGGGTTACATTGGTGCCGTGACCCAGATGGGAGTGAGGTTTAGGGGGTGAATGTAATGGAGACCAACTAGTAATAGCTATGTGAGTAAACTTCGGTCCCCCGGCCTCAAGATGTGCACTAGCAGCTGATGTTAGAGGTTGTGGTCTTTAGGGTCCTTGTTAGCTTGTCTGCCTCCCATGCATGGGACGCCGGATTAAATCCCGCTCAGAGAGGTGCTAGTAGAACCGGATGAGTACACACGGAGACCTGAGACATTGAGCACATGCAACGTTGCTAGTAAGAGTTCTCCATTTCTCTAGCTTCACTCTAGTTTAGTTTTGGCTGTTTGACTCAGTTTGACTTCTGGCTGTCATTTTTGAGTTTATAACCTTTAAGAACAGATTACTTTATGTTCTTAAGATCAGCTGTTTGATGAGTGACATCATAATATTAACCTAAAAACATCCTACCTTTCATTAAATTTATAAATGGTGTTTAGGACTGTCTTAAGGTTATACTTTGTTTGCATGTACTGTATAGCACACTATTGTTATTATTGTATCTGTGTACCACGTGATGACGGTCACATTTGCGTGTATAAATTATAACTACTTAGTATTATTCTAGAAATGCTTAATTAATGTTTTTACTCCTTATAATAGACCAATAATTATTGAATTGGTCATTTATGTTCGTGAATACTTTTATGAATGTATTAATTAGCTTGTTCTATTCTTATTCATCTATGCTCAAGAAAGTTATATTCAGTAAACTGCCTGCAGTGTGTCGAAATAGTGCCTAATTCTAAACTCCTTTTATTTAAACAAGACTGTTGTATTAGTCCAGTCTAGAGACTACAAGAGCCTGATCAAATTATGCAGGTTAGGATAGGAAGGTCTGACTTTCCTGATGTTGTTCAACACGAATGCATTGCATTGTGGTCTTTGTGACTTGGTATTTGAAGCTAATCTGGTCATCAAACACCTGCAAGTTATTGGCTTATCTGCATGTCACTGATGACCCAAGATAATGTAATTTTCACGTGAGCATTGGTGGACTGTTTTGTTGCGCAGTAGTTCTCTGCGTTAGAATACCTGAGGGACTGACAAGCTCACAATGCGTGAGCTGACCAGTGATGTGCAGCATCACCTTCGTCACGGCTTTGTCCACTCTGAAGGAGTTCGATGAGTCCAATTCACCCTCTGTGTGAAGCAGAGTCACCTATTCAGAGAAAGAAACATGGTTATGAAGAATCCTGACTGTATGAAATTCGTGAAACAGGCAGACAAAGCCTTGTGCTTCCAGTTGACCGTGCCTTGCTGGAGGTAGTGGTGTCTTCTACGACGGCTGACACTTTGTAGATGTCTTTATTTGTGGTGAAAATGGTCATTCCTCCAGACAAAGATGAAAGAGAGGAATACAGAGAGAATCTACCAGGAGATAAGGTTTCTCTTCTTTTCCTCTTTTTCATCCCTCTTTCTCTTCCTTTGAGGCTTGGATCCTCAGTAAGCAAGAAGTTCACCTAGCACATGTATTGAGATTAGATGGATGAAAACATCTCGAACATAGTTTCCTCATTAGACAACTGCTTTCTAAGGCTGTTTCTCAGCTGAAATGGAACTTCATAAATAACTGATCTGGAATATGCATCACATCTATAGCTTTCCACCCAAGAGACTCAATGCAGTTTGTCATTAGAATGCTGCTAAGAAAACAACAAAACACTCTAATAAATACACCACATGCACAGATTGAATGAATAGTCGTGTTTTAATTAGACTGAACTATATCTCTTAATACCTATCGTTATTGAATAGCATATTGCTTTCAATGTAACCTGTGTGTTTGTGAGTTACCTTTATTTGCTTCTCCAGTATGAGAGCCTGGACTGCTCTCTGCAGATAACGGTCTTTAGGAGAGGCGTCTGTGAATACAAATATCTCTGACAGCGGAGGGCTATTGGCCAGAGCCAACTGATCCACAGATACATTCACACACATATAAGACACACACAGATAGAGACACACTGAGAATGTACATCATTGTAACTAATACTCAATCGATTTTATTTGTCTCAACCTTGGCATTCTAACTATACATCAAAATTTACACTCACAATTAAGGCAGCGTTTTATTAATTGCATTCAAGTTATATATTTTACAAACATACATGTTCCATGGGATTCAAACCCATGACACTGATATTGCTAGCACTATACTAGTTGAGTTAAAGCATATTAAAATTCTAATATTATATTTTTTTTATTTGAAAAGATTAGTGCTGTTTAGTCTTCATTATATTTTCCCAATTTACTAGGATTGTAAAGGTTATATAGATATAGGGAGAATATGAAAAAGTTGCTCACCCCCCCCCCCCAAAAGTGGTCCAAAATTATGGGGTTTTCTCTATTAATTATATCAGTTGTAAGTCTGATATAATTGTGTTTAATTGTGTTCAGTGTTTTCTAAGAATGTCAGATCTGAATTTTATGGTTACCTGAAGAGCAGAAAGACACATCTCTGGTTCATCCCCACCTCCAAGAGCAATCAATTCCTCCATGTATTGCATGAACTGTTGAGGGTCATCTGTTTCCATCACCGGCCCAAAACCTGAGATATAACAGACTTTATTCATCTGTGTGCTCAACACAGAATTACAAATGAATACAGCTAATTTTTCTTTGAATATGCCAGTGGAACAACAAGGGTAGCCATGGCTTAATGTTTAGAGTGTCAGACTTGCAACCCAAAGACTGCAGGTTTGATTCTCAATACCAGCAGGAGAATGTAAGTGGTTGTGAATGAACAGCGCTCTCTTCCATCCTCAATACCCATGGTTGAAGTGCACTTGAACAAGACTATTGAACAAGACAACTATCTGCCAATCGCTCCCGGGTGCCGCAGTTCAGTTCATGGTTTGCAGTGTGTGTGTTCACTACTCACTACTCCTAATGTGTGTGTACTAACTTGGATGGGTTAAATGCAGAGGACAAATTCCGAGTATGGGTTACCACACTTCACACTTCATGTCATAGTTTATTAAATCAGATTTTAATATGTGCTTGCAATAGGCAGAAGATATCACTTACCAGGGTCATGAAAAGGCACCAGAATGAAGGTACCAGGCAGACTAGTGCGTTGGCTCTTTTCACGGGCCTGTATGATGGAGAATGCTCGGCGACGTGCAGCTGTGATCTCCTCAAACATGCTGCCGGTGGTGTCCATGACGAAGACCAATGCCGGGGGCTGTTGGACACTGAAGAGTCTACAGGTTTCAACAGACTACATCACTTATGTGTTTCATTATCGGACAGGGCTGGGTGGGTTACTTTTAAAATGTATTTCACTACAGATTACAAAATACATGCTTTAAACGGTAATTTGTAACGTATTTCGTTACATTACTCAAGTTTAGTAACTTAATCTAAATACTTTAGAATACTTTGGAATACTAATAAGTGTGGAACAAACACAAAGAAGGTCATTGCAAGTTTTTATCTCACAATCGCATGATATAAAGTTGCAGTTGTAAGTTATAAAGTAAGAATTATGAGATATAAACTCGCAATATTGAGAAAAGTCAAAAATATGAGATATAAACTGAAAATATTGAGAAAAGTCAGAATTATGATATATAAATTTGCAATATTGAGATAAATCTGAATTATGAGATATAAACTCATATTGAGAAAAGTCAAAAATGAGATATAAACTCACAATATTGAGAAAAGTCAGAATTGTGAAATGCAAACTCACAATTGTGAGGGAAAAAAAACTAATTTTGAGAAAAAGTTGCAGTGACGAGTGAATTATAAAATGACTCACAAAACATGAAAACAGTCGTGGATCATCAGGTCATGACAGGACAGTTCAGTTGACAGTTTGGCAATTTTTTTATAAATTCAGTCATTTTGTCTTGTTCAGGACAGAACTAAATAAAAATAACAACATTTTTATGATCCCTCGTAAAAGTATTAAAATGTTGATGAAACTTAACTCCGCTTTTTCAGACGGTCAGAGTCAGAGAATCACCAATCGCTGTTTAAATGACATTAAAACTCAAAGTAATCACTTTGGTAATCTAAAACACTTTTCAGATGTAACTGTAATCTGATTACCACCCATTTAAAATGTAACTGTAATGAAATACAGTTACTCAAATTTTGTATTTTAAATACGAAACTAAGTTACTTGTATTTCGTTACTCCCCAACCCTGTCATCGGACAACTATGTTTCACAAAACTGGAAACAGGAGAGTAAAACTTCTCAGACAAACCAACCTTTTCTCATGCACTCAATATTAAAAAGAGATGTTGAGCATGAGATGTCCAAAGTAAAACAGAAATTCCACTTGTGCCTCATAGATCACTGTAAGCGATATTTAAGTTAAATTAAAGTGACCTCTGACCTGAGGAAGCTTTTGGGCCCCACCTCTGTGCGGAGGTCTTGGAGCACTCTGAGGGTTGCTGTGGTAGCCAGATGGGCAGCTTCTTTATGGAGGAAGTGATGAGGGGAGAACAGCGGCGATGTGCTGTCTTTGTTGATTCCTCCCTCAGCTCCCTGGTGACGACTACTGTCCAGAATTCCACCGTGACTGCACTTGCCTTTAAATAGCAAGTCAATGCATGTTGCTTTTCTTCAGAATGAATCATAACTCAATTTAGCTTTATTAATTCAGCAGTCATGGTTCTTGAAACTGTCTTACAAATAAGGGGATCAATCTGATTAAATCTGTTATACCACAAATTCAAAGGAAAATAGTAAGAGGTTATATTTTTTATATTAAGACTTTTTTAGGATTTAGTATTGGGAAATTATTTTACTGACCATTAAGTCTCTCCCAAATTACCAATAATACCAAATATTCATTCATTTAAATTGAATTGAAGTATTTTTGCATCTTGGTGTTATAGTTTTTGAAATGCCTGAAATTTTGCATATTTATTTATTGCAGTAATTGTAGCCTAATAAATTATCATTGAGGATTATTGGCATTTCAAATAATAATAAAAAAAAATCTCAAGTAACATTACAGTAATGAGGTTTTGAAAGGGAAATGTAAATAACTGTAATGAAATTTAAATGCAAATTACAACGCAAAATCTCATTATCTGAAAAATAGGGTTCATTTTCTTTAGCCAAAATATAGTTACTTTTCTTTGTTATTTTGATTTTGAGGTGAAATGCGACCAGGACATGTTTAGCCACTCGAGTTACATGATGATGCCTATACCTGGTGGTTTGACGGGGTAAGTGCTGAAATAGCCTGTAGTCAGTAACGGTTCTGTCTGACGAATCATTTCCTCCAGCAGATTGTTGTAACAGCTAAATCTGTAGCATTGTGCACAAGTAGGGGTGTCCGCTGAAAAACATAGAGATTTATTTATTTACAATAAAAGATCTATCATGAACAGTGACTGTTTAATGACTTAAAATTTAACTATTTCTAGTTTCATTGTGTTTTGGTTCCATTTTCCCTGTTCCCATTTGCCTGTTGTTCCCTGTATTGTAGGATGACATAGTTACCTAGTGTGTGCCAGTTTGTATCCTTAGTAATTGATTATCGCCATCCACGTTCAACTGAGATCTCGTTACTTCCTGTGCATTTATACCCCTGGTTCTGTTCTCTGCCAGTTGTTGTTAGAGTATTGTTTGGTTTGAGGCTATTCTGTGTGTTCCTGTTATCTCCTGAGTCTTTTGGTTGTTTAATAAAGCATGTTATTTGAATCGTTTTTTTTTGTGAGTGCTGCAAAAGTGATAGAAACACTTTACAAAGGACCCACCTGAAGCTACAGGAACTGAAGGCTCTTCCGGGTGCAGAAGGTGGAGATACACTGCTTGCTGACCCATCTCCACCCAGTTACTGTGACTGTAGAAGTCCTGTGCACAGATATACAAACACAGTTTGCTTAACATATTTTGCATGGCTAAGAATATTATGATTAGAATGTTAAGTAAGCTACAATAAATCTAGAATGCTACAAAAGTCTCACGCCCCATATGCGACTCTAATATCGTAATATTACAAATCAAGTAATATTGGCAGATTGATAGGCAAACAAATCCATTAAATTTTGAGCCTTGTAATTTGTATATGTATTTTAAAAGCAATTTATTATTCTCTCTTTTTTTTATGTTATGTTATGTTTTTGGTCTTTTTTATGATAGGACAGTGTACACAGAGACAGGAAGTAATAGGAGAGGGGAATGGGATTGGTGAGCCAGGATTTGAACTGGTGTAACCCAGGCTACTGGAAACCCTTTTGCTGAAAACAAAATGAAAAAAAAAAGAGAACTACAACACTCACGAAAGTGTACGGAGCCCCTAGGGACGTGGTGGTGGAAAAAAATTGGGATGATTTTTGCGTTCCCTCACAAAGATGTTTGTATTCCCACGCAAATATCGTTCCCTTGCAAAACCAGTTGTGAGCTCGGACAAAACCTTCCTGTTTAATGTCCCTCTGGCTGCAGTAGTGTTTATTAAGTCTCGTGAACTAAATTGTTAAAACACAAATGCAGCTATTTCCAAAAGTAGTAACTTCGATAACGAGCCACAACAGTCCAATTTTCTTCTAATAGCATGAGTTTTGGGTGGAACTATCCTAGAAACCTCTCTGAATGGTCATTATTTTTTTTACAATTCTGACTAGTGGCACCTTTATCAAAAACGGTATACTACATGTATGTGTTGACCAACCTGTAAAGAGTGGAAAAGCTGGCCCAGACTACGTCTAGCCCCCTGGTACTCTTTAGACTGGGTCAGCAGTACCGTCTGGCTCCAGAACTCTCGCAGCATCTGCGTGGCTCCTTCCACCCTCTCAGAGTCAAAGTGGTACACTGGATCGGACCGCGTGGCGCTCAGGAAGTCCATGGCAGCGTTGGCGCTTGCTACCTCACCCACAGCATGCCAAAACCCTCGACCAAGCCCGGTATACTGGAACAAATGGATCAGTGAGACTATATCCAATACTCTATGCATAAACCAGCCGCCATGCTTCAAAACATGCCTAACCAGCATATACTGTTTTATCGGTATACTCACAATATTCTACTAATAATGACAAAATGCACTAAGATCTTACAGACTTCTGCGCTCATGAATCACTTTGCGTTCTTTGAAATGCTTGAAATAATTTGATACTAAATGAACTTGGTCATCTTGACAAGAAATGATAAGAAACAATATAATGTACCAAGTCATTTCTACATGTTATGTCACCTTCTCTTTTTGAGTGCAAATGACGGTGAGTAACAGCGTCTACACATTTACGGTCTGCCAGAGACCGCTGTGAATCCATTTATAGTAATAAAGAGAGAGATGGAAAACAAAAGTGTGCGGTCCAATTCAACGTATTCTGCTTTTTTAAATGGCCTACTATACTTCTATACCTACTAAAATATTAGTTATTTCCTGTTAAATGCAGAGTGTTTTAGTAGCACCTAAACTGTTCATTGGACACAACCCGCAGTGAAAACATCTGTGCTAATTTTATTCTTCGCCTATAACAATGGCAATGGTATGTGAAATTTAATAAGTTATTAGATAATGGCTGACAAGATACATTATTTAGTCGCCCAAAGTGAAATTTAGTCTCTTGTGTGAGTGATTTAGCCACTTCAAAGTATTACCAGAACAGTAAAACAACAGAAAATGTTCAACAGCATGAAACCTACCAGCTCCTCATTATTTAAATCATGCTGATGTTCCACCATTTTGCTCAGAGTTTCCATTGTGATGTTGAGTATTGCTTGTTCTGTCATGTACTGGTGTGTGTATGAATCCCAGGACAACGTAAGCACACGTGACCAGAAGTTGGGTAGAAAGGCTTGACATATTGGCATATAGATGAACAGGACCAGGGCACAGAGTTTGGTCAAAGCCGAGGAGCCCGTCCCTTCATGCATCATTCCACACTGGTCAAAACACCTGGACTGTTATAGAAAGATGCATCACACCTGCAAAGGATGATGAGACAGTGCTTACCATGAGGCTCAAACAAGGTGTTGAAATCTACAGGATGTGGTGAGTTGTTTTGCCATACACATTCATTACTATACACAAACATTTGTCCTATTTAAATAAATTGTCACCTTGGAATTATAAGGTTCTATCTGACATTTTTGTCAAAATTGAGTTATTCAAATAGTCTTATTCTGTGACTTATTTACATTATGTGATTTTTTTTTTTTGGAGGGGGTGACTTTTTTTAGAAAACAAAATCCACAAAATATGCAAAAATCTTTTAAGCTCAATATGTCAGAACTCCGCAGAATGCAGATAGAACCTTATAAGGTGGCAAAATAATATTAACTATTCTATCTCATATAAATTTTTCAAATTCAGTTCATTTTACTGTTAAGGATCTAAACAGGAGGCCTACTTATGTTCAAAATTAACAAGTTATATATTATTCATGTAACTTTCAGTTCTAATTACAGTATTAATAACATGCAGAACATTCACCATAAAACCATACAATTAACCCAAATTTTTTGACAGATTGGGGGTCATCCACCTGCTTTTTGTTTTCAATTACTGATTAAATTGTTCATTTTTGTCATAATGCTACCATGAATGTATTTTATTTTTAAACAGAGTGCATACTAATGCGCATATTCTATGTAATCATAAGAGTTATAAACACACGGGTATTTTTTTATCTTACCTCTACTGGCTCCTTTGCCTTTGTGGTCTCAGTCTGGCTTTTTTCAGCTCGTATTTTTGTGCGTTTTACCATTTCACAGATTCAAACTCCAATCAGCAATCAGAAATGCCGTTTGCACATGTTGTGGTTTTTACAGACCGACTGTCTGCAATTTGTCTCCTCACCACATTGTGTGCAGTCTCTTCTGAATAACAGAAGCTGAATAACAAGACTCTTGTTTTTAAGAATATTTCTGTAGGTAAGTTAAGAAAGAGACATGCCTGCAACCTTGTAAAGATGGATGTCCGTGAGACACGTATCCTCATTGCATGTGCGTTCCTCCTTGTCTTCTTTCTCCTCCCTCACTTGCCCCATTTTAGCATGCTGCATTGACTCCACACAATAGTGCTGCATATATTAAGGGCCACTGTGGCCCCTTTCCCTGCTCTTCAGTTCTCTTTTGCTTGACATGAAAACACACACCATGCTCACTTCCCCCAGTGCTTCTATTGTCACTTCATGGTGAAAGACTTAAAACGTGTTGCTAACCAACCCCTATCCTGGCATTAGACTTTAGACCCAAGCTTTAGGAGGGCAGGAAGAATAAAATTGCTTTGTATTATGGATCTTTTGTAGTTTTGGGAGTTCAGCCTATGGAGCATCTTTAGCTGAATGTTTAATATAGCTTATATACATTTAGTATATACTTGTATATTAAATGCAATTCAGCACATAAAATAATGCATTCAATGCAACGGCGCTAGTGAAGCTACTGTCCCACCCAAGTTGACAATTAAGAGCAGGACTCGCAACTTAAAATGGAAAATAAAACAATCAAATGGACCACTTAGGAAACATGAGGAACTTTTTCCCTTCCTCTTTCTTTCATATCCAGACAAATAAGTATTTACAGCACTCCCAACGGTTCATTGACATCATCAATCAATCCTACTTTGAATTTTTTTGGTCAAGCTACAAAATACTCATAACTTTTATTATTATTGCTATAATGGAATGCCACCTTCAGTGAATCTTTTGGAATTTGATCATTTACTAGAACAGTCCAATTGAACATGCATATGTTACTCATCCTGAATGAGGCCTTTTTTTTTGGTTGTCATGACTGTCACCACCATGTCTGGGGCAACATACATTTGCTGCTTTTGACCTCTAAATGGCACTATAACTATAAGCTCCACAAGTTAGCAAGCAAACATTTCAAAGCACGTTTTGAGTAGTATGAAAAGACCATTTAGGACATTTGGTAATAAATGGACTATAATTAAACTCTCCAGTGCTTCATACAATATGAGAGAGAGAGAGAGAGAGAGAGAGAGAGAGAGAGAGAGAGAGAGTGTGTGTGTGTGTGTGTGTGTGTGTGTGTGTGTGTGTGTGTGTGTGTGTGTGTGTGTGTGTGTGTGTGTGGTCCTGGCAAGCCCTGTTCTTTCCCCCCAAAAGATGGCCATATAAATCCTCGTCTTTTTGGGCATATTTTTTGTCCCCTTGATACTTTTTTGGAAATCTAAAAATTCTGTCATGTGTAGGTTTAAGGTTTAGGGTTAGGAAGAGAATATTCAGTTTGTGCAGTATAAAAATCATTGTCTCTGGAATGTCCCCATAAAACATGGAAACCCATCGTGTGTGTGTGTGTGTGTGTCCAGAAAAATAGTAATACTAGAAATTTTTGACCTTGTGAGGACATTTTTTTTGTCCGCATGAGGAAAACAGCTTATAAATCATACTAAATTATGTTTTTTGAATATGTTAAAAATGCAGAATGTTTTCTGTGATGGTTCTGTAAGGGTATGTTTTGGGTTAGGGGATAGAATATACAGTTTGTACAGTGTAAAAATCATTAATTCTAAAGAATCTCCCCATAAAAAATGAAAACCCAACGTGTGTGTGCTTGGCTATACTTATGAGAGCCAAATGTCCTCACTATATAATGAAATATTTGTGTGTGTGTGTGCTTGTTTTCTGGATTTATGAGGACACAAATTTGTGTAATGACGTGGGTATTAAACTGGTATTACGACGCAAACATGAAATATGAGGACATTGAGTGATGAGTCTGCACATTTTAAATGGGCTTTAAAAACATACTAAACAATGTTTTATTAAAAATGTAGAATGCAGAATGTTTTCTGTGATGGGTAAGGTTAGTGTCGGGGATAGAATATACAGTTTGTACAGTATAAAAACCATTACGCCTATGGAATGCCGTCACTTTGACAGCAAAACAAACCTGCGTGTGTGTTTGCCTCAGCTTGCTCAGCAGTGAAGTTTGCTATTTGAAATATTCTTGTTACTGGAAAGCTACATTGTTTTGAAAGCAGCTGAAGTACTATCATGCTATAATTTATGTGGTTGGAGTGTCCTCATCATATGTGTTGGATGTTAAGGATGACACCTGCTGACAAACCGCACCTTTGTTTAACTTGTTGTCATTTCACTCTGCATCTCTGTTTATCCACAGATATAATCACTAAAAGTGAGGGGAAAAACACAATGTGAACAAATTTTCTGTGCGGATCAGCTGTGCTACACACTGCATTCATGCAAATAGTGGTTGAAAGGATATATGAGCTATTTGCTACTCCACAAAGAAAGTATTTTGAAATATATGTTGAGGAATTAATATTCATCAGAAAAATCAGGTGTGAATCTGGTAGATTTAAAATACACCTGCCAGCCCTATTTGACAATGTTTGCGGCTTTAGAACGCCTTCACAGCATGACTGAGATAGAAACTTTAGTGCACTGCCTATTCTGTTCAAAGCGTAGTGACCCTGTAACAGCATATTGGCTGCAAGCTAAGATTAACTCTATCTTTTGAAAGAAGAAAAGTGAAAGAGGTCTTGATCAGCAGCCATGGTTGGTGTGTTTCTATTTGCATGTAAGTACTAAAATATATATTTTTAATTAATTGAAAAATCATAAATGTTCAATAAACTAAATTCTTTTTTGCATGATTTCTCCCCTAGATATCTCAGTGAATCTATTCCTCCAAAGTCAAGGTATGTTTAAATAGTGCACTAAATTGCAGTAAATATATTTTGCAGTAATATTGTACTTTTCAGAATGAACAAATGTTATTTCCTTAACAGGTCAAACTATTAAAAAAGCTAAGATTTACAGTGAAAATACAGAAGTGCCAGAAGGTGGTAAACTGGAGGTTACTTGCAGCACATTTGGTTTTACAAAGGCAGAGGCAAAGGCAGTTCACGTATATCTGTCTAAAGATGGTAAAGCTGTAGATGTGAAAAGCGGACCCTCTCGACAAGACATCAACTTTAAAATAGAGAGAATGGGAATGGACAATTCGGGAAACTACAGCTGTTTGTTTTCTGAAGAGCAGTTGGAAATAACCGAAGTGATGGGATATGGTCAGAATATCATCTTCATAAATGTGACTGGTAAGATGTAAAACACTTCTCATCTTTATGAGTGTTTAATTCCTGTGCACAGATGAGAAATATTCAATCACTGGAGCAGATTAACCACAATAGACTCACTGTTGTGCAAAATTGCCTTTAATAAGAGAGATATTGTTTTTATTTTTGTCTTGGAATGCATTAAAGGCCTTGCTAAACCATAAGTGTTCTCGGTAACACTTTATTTTACAGTGTCATTGTTACATATGTTACATGTATTTACTATAGTAATAACTAAAAATGATGCTTAATTACATGCAATTAAGCCTAAACCAAACTCTCATCCTAACCCTAACCCTATAGTAAGTACATGTAGTTACTTTGTCATTACTCAGTACTTAAATGTATAATTACACTGTAATACTGACACCTTACAATAAAGTGTAACCGTGTTCTCTTCCTCTCCACAGAATCTTTCATTAATTCACAGATACATTTGCTTAAGTCTGAGGTAGCAGTGGGAAGTGATGCCGAGTTTAACTGTACAACATCCAGTCCTATAAACAAAAACATGTCCAAGAATATGATTTTGGCTTTTCTCATCAAAAATGAAACGCCTATTAAAGTGAATATTTGGGACACAGAAAAGATGATGACAACATTCACCCTCAGAGAGGTCGGGATGGAAGATGGTGGAACATACAGTTGTACTATTTTATTAAACATTCTCCCTTACCATGGAATGAGACTTGATCGAAATAATAAAGTCAATCTTCAGATAGTCGGTAAGAATGGGAAGGGAAAAACCAATCAAACTGTCATGCATTCTTACAGTTTTGGTTCAGTGGGAGAATATACCTTTGTGAAAAAGTACACTTCGGAATACTTCTAAAAAGAGTATTGTAGAAATAAATGCTTTAAAACAATAGTTAAATGCAAACTGATGTTTTAAAGACTCTACATTTAAATATATATAATATATTATATCATTTAAATATATATTAAATGCAATTAGTTAAACTTTAAAGTGTATTTTTACTCACTGAAGTAGGAATTCAGTATGTATTTGTAATTTTGGAAAATTTACAGTATCATTATACACATTACATACTTACTAATGACTATTAATAATTATGCATAATTACAAGCAACAAATCCAAACCTTAACCATAAAACTAATCTAAACTGTGACCATATTTGTAACTACACATTTGTAATGATGAAGTTGCAATATAGTATTTAAAAAAATATATATTAACTTCAAATAATATTGAATAATACAATACAGTTGAAATTACAACCAAGTATTTATGCTTTAGTATATTTAGTATGTAGTCAATACTTGAAAATAATTGTCTTTCCTTAAAGCACAATACAAATTAAAATGACTTTATCATAATGAACCCATTATTAGTTAATTGTGGTAACAAAAAACTCTTAAGTACAGTCAAGTGGTCTTTTATTTCATTAATATCATATTACCTGCAAGTACAATTTAAAAAAAGATTTTTAAGTGCAATACAAGTACGCATTCAATAAGAACTTCTTTTTCACAAAGGTAGTTAAAGTGTAAGAATTTAAGCTGACTTGTGTTTCTTTGGGTTTTCTTTGACAGTGGCTCCTAACAGCTCCAACAAAGTCATAATTGTGATAATGTGCGGTATCATCATGCTTCTCAGTCTGTTTCTGGGAATTTGGGCAGTGATCCGAAAGCGAGGTACTGAAGCACTTTCTCAAAGTTTTCTTTCTTAAAGTTCTGTTTGAATTTAACACAGCATTTTGTTTTTAATAGGACACCTTCGATTCCACAAGGAAAGGTCGGTTTCAGAAATAAAAATAAAAATATATTAGATTTGGGACAATTTTGATGAATTTCTAATCAACAGGTCCTTGAATGAGACAGAGCTCAGAGGAAATGACTTAATCTACGAAGGTATTTATTGCATGATTCTTTGTTAAATTATTTCCTATTGAGGATTGGGTGGGAGCAGTAGTGGCAGAAGTAGAGGAGGGAGGAAAGTGTAAATTGATACGCTTTCACTATATATAATGACAAAGCTCATGAATATTTAGTAATATTCCTACTGTTCTGTTTAGCATCATTGTGTTTTAGTTCTGTTTTCCCTGTGTTTGTTTGTTTGTTTTAGTTTGTTCCCTTGGTGACTGATTACGTTCACCTCATAGTTTCCTCATTACCGCTCCTTGTGTATTTAAGCCTTTAGTTCTCAGTGTTTTGTCTTGTGTTAACGTGGCATGTTTGGTTAGTGTTTCTCATTCCTGTATTCTCCTGATTGTCAGTTAGTTATATTCTCCATCATCTTGTTTACTAACCAGTAAATCGTTACCTACATTGTCCAGTCATTCTTTAATGTTTTGCTAAGATTTTTCAATGGTACAATGTCATCATTTGCTCACCTTCATGTCATTCCAAACATATATGACTTACTTCTGTGGAGCACAAAAGAAGATGAATGTTAAGGGTTCGAATGATATTGGATGCCAGTGACTTTCATTGTGTGGACAAAATCCTTTTTTCCTGTTATTTTGTGCACCATGGAAGCAAGAGATGCAATATGTGCATTTTAAATATATTTATCTGCTAAAAGTTAATTTTGTCAGTATTTCGGTGTCTCACAAAGTGACTGTTTAACTTCCAAATTCCATGGGGTGTTTTTTTCTTCTCTTTACTTCTGTTCTGAGCAAATTGTGTCTTTTACAAATTTAAATTCTAGATATTGACAAACCCGACACAGCTGGTACTGGTGAAATACGAAATGTTGTCTGGTAAGCCAGTAAAAAAATTGAATGAATATGTTTTGTGCTGTTCTATTATGCTGGTATACAGATTATTGATGTCTTAGTTTTCTAAATTTTTGTTCTTTATTTTTTTGACTTTCCGTGCAAATGCTGTAAATCAATGTCCATGAAGTCTTAGTTCTGCTGCAGTGATGGAGGAGTCTTCTGATAGTGGTAAGTCTGCGCTCTTAAAGATTGGTCGTAAATTAACTGTTGTGGATTTTTAATGCAATCTTACAGTACTGCAAACAGGCTACGGCAATAATATATTGCATATTGTATTTCTATACTGTGAAATTTGGCCATTTTGTGCTGTACAATTACAATGACAGCTGTGTGCATTTACACACGTCTGTTATTTTTTTACAGATGAAGTGTATGACGAACTGGACATCCAGCAGTCTTAATGGCCTTCCCGTGGCTCAGAGGATGTCGATAGTAGTGCAAGTTCATGTGTTCGGGAAAGCAAGACCTGCTAAAATAACTAATAAAAAGTGTCTGTTAAATCCATTAATGCAAGCGTGATCAACTGGGTTAAATGCAGTAGGATGAGTAAATTATTAAATTTTTATAATTTTTATTTTTTACTTGGTGTTATTTTTTTTTTGTAGTCAATTTTAGCTTGTTTTTAAAATAGTAAGAGTTTGCTTTTCAATGAATATTATTTGTCACAATTTTTTTATTGTGCACATTTTTTCATTAAATTTCTTAGAATTAGTAAAATATAACATGCATATTGTAACATACAGGCCTACATATTCAATTTCAGAATACATATTATTGTTGTAGAATTACTTTAAAAGTCTGCAATATGTTAGTGTCCTCATGATAAAATGTTTTGAATGAAAAGGTATTTCACCTTTTGTAGATTTTATTTCATAATTTTTATACACTGTAAAAAAAAAATCCATCTTCCATTTTGTCAGACAAATCGAATGTTGAAAAAGTTGACATAAAAATTAAAATAAATAAAAAAAATTTCTCTTTTTTTTGTCAAAGCTGAGAATTGTGATGACAAATATTTGGTATTCTGAATTAAAATGTATTTTTTTATCTCAATGTTTTTGATGATATTTTTTTGTGTTATGATTCAAGTCAAGAGTAACCCAGTTTCTCTCCGGTGTTTCTTCCATTTTAATGAGAATATCCATTTTGTTTTTGTGTATAGTAAGTCTACATAAACAATTTTTAACTGATACACAAAATAGACAAACTAAGAGAGTTCCACATCACTATATGCAATGATCAGTATTTCTGAGTTTTTGAACTCATGTTTGATAAAAGCACAGACCAACTTTAACTATGTTTATACATTTCCCCTGTAAGTTGAGTTCCTTTTTTAGGTTGTTTTTCAACTTTTGATTGAACCTAAATGTTCTTTTTCAATGATTTATCTTTAATATATTGAACAAAAAACTAAAAAGAAGAACTGCATGTACTGTACATCACCGATACCAACAAGTAATTACTGTAAAAGGAAATGGGCTCATACAAACATGCATTTCAAAGACATCTTTTGTATACTAATTCTAAAATGGCTATACATGACTATTTTTTACAACAAAAATGAATGTCTTTGCAATGCAGTTAAGCAGAATGTTACATATTTCATGTCAGATTTTAAATTCTATTTAGCGTTCTCTGGCACTTCAGCAGTGTGTTTAAAATTATACCTGATGGAAAATTTGCAAAGTTGGTGTTTTAAAATGACCGCTATGAACCAAAATGCGCTTATACTAATTATATTACTGCATGTCAGGTGAAATACAATTGGCCATTCAAAGAGATAAATTCAATCTACAAACATTCACCCCTGTAGTCAAAGCAAACAGATTTTGTGTATTATAGGTTTTGAACTATAAGTGACAAAAGCATATGCTGCACATTTATAACTGCACGCGCACAAACACACACACACACACACACACACTCATACACACACAGAGCTGACATGTACTTAACCACCTGCACATCATAGGTCTCAGCAAATGCCGCTTCACAGGAGGCAAAAATAGAAATAGAACAAAGTTCTGTATCGCACGCCTTGCATAGTTTATTTGCTCATATAATAGTTGTAACCACAGCTCTCTATTAGAAGCGGTGGAAATTTACACAATGACTTTCTAAAACTCCAATCCACTGAACTTCAAACAAGCAAAATGTAGAAATTTGCTTTCCCAGTGAGAGCATTTATTAAAAACATAAACTCTGTTCAACCATGTAATTACTTTATACCAAGCTGAATTTAAAATCGTGTACAAACTAACAAGCAGGGTTGGGGGGGTATCGAAATACAAGTAACTTAGTGACGTATTTAAAATACAAAATTTGAGTAAGTGTATTTCATTACAGTTACATTTTAAATGGGTGGTAATCAGATTACAGTTACATCTGAAAAGTGTTTTAGATTACCAAAGTGATTACTTTGAGTTTTAATGTCATTTAAACAGCGATTGGTGATTCTCTGACTCTGACCGTCTGAAAAAGAGGAGTTAAGATTCACCAACATTTTAATACTTTTAAGAGGATCATAAAAATGTTATTTTTATTTAGTTCTGTCCTGAACAAGACAAAATGACTGAATTTATAAAAGAAAATGTCAACTGTCAACTGAACTGTCCTGTCATGACCTGATGATCCACGACTGTTTTCATGTTTTGTGAGTCATTTTATAATTCACTCGTCACTGCAACTTTTTCTCACAATTTGTTTTTTCCCTCACAATTGTGAGTTTGCATTTCACAATTCTGACTTCTTTTTCTCAGAATTGTGAGATTTTCACAATTGCAAGTTATAAAGTCAGAATTGTGAGATAAAAACTCACAATGACCTTTTTTGTGTTTGTTCCACACTTATTAGTATTCCACAGTATTCTAAAGTATTTAGATTAAGTTACTAAACTTGAGTAATGTAACGAAATACATTACAAATGCCTTTTTAAAGCATGTATTTTGTAACCTGTAGTGAAACACATTTTAAAAGTAACCTACCCAGCCACATTATGGCCTAATTTCAAATTATAATGTGAACATACATGATTTTAATGCTTTAACCCTCTATGGTATGCATTATGTTCTAAGTTTTTGTTACATGGAGTAGTTTCAATCACACAAATCAAAAAAGATAAAAAAAAAAAAAAAAAAAAAAAAAGATTTTTGGGGAGTACTTAGGGAAATTTTACCATATGGCAACGCTGTAACACAATGGAAAATGGTTAAAAAAGTAGAAAAAAAAATATTTTAAAATTATGATTTTACTTTCTATTTAAATACACAATTCTTTTAGATACTGATAGATTTATATGCTTGGAACTCATACAAACCAAAAAAAATCCCTATCCTATTATTTTGAAATCTATCATTTGATTTCACATAATTATCAAAATGAAATAATATATACTAAATAAATAATTAAATAATATTATTAATTATAATTTAAGTATCATTTTTAATCAATGTTTTCATACACATATATATATGCAGTATGTATGAGTATATATATATAAATGAAATTAGTGGCTCACAACCCAATTTATGGCCTAAATGAGATCAGCAGTAAAGTATTATATTTTGATTAAAGATTACTAAAACAATCATTTTTTTTTAATAACATAAATCGTTCACATGATGACCAGAAATGTGCATTATGTAAGTAAATAGGGTCAATTTTCATTACTTTAATATGGTACTATACATGTGTGTTATTTATAATGCAAGCATTACACATTATGCAATAGAGGGTCTTGTGGTCTCTATCCACAAAAGGATCATTAGCCTTAAAATGACTGAACTCTCGCTTGTGCGTGTTTTTGAACAGGAGGGGGCAGACTTTACAAGATAATGGAGGATCTATGGCTGTGATTGGCTGTTTTTTTTATGTGCGGGAAAATGGAAGGGGGGTGAGGGGGGTGAAGGGGGGTGGGCCTGCCTTTCTGGAGGAGGAGGAGAAGGAGGAGGAGGAGTAGGAGACCATGACGGCTTGTATGTGAGTAAGCTGCCACACACATGCTGGTGGGCATGGACACACGACAACCAAATGGAAAAGAAAAATTCTAAGGGATTCTGCTTTCTTTCAGTCCATAATCAGGTAAGGAAAAGAAAATGACAAAGAAAGAGAAAGGGAGAGAAACAGAGACAGAGAGAGAGAGAGACTGGGTGTTTGCAGACTGATGAATGTGAGTATAATCTCAACAGACAGGTGGATAGATACATGCTTTGTGTGCTTGTGTGTAAAGGTCCGCTCACATGTGCATGATGCAGAACATGGTGATATTCCTACAGACTGTCACATAACATGACTTGTCTTTTTGATCAATTGCACACACATGAAAGATGCAGAATTCAGGTGCATGTGCAATGTCTTCACTGTTTTTATGTTTAATTGCTAACAGGCTTGTGAGTCAATACAGTTTGGCCTGTATTTGTGTGTAATGAAGTGCATGCATGCCTACGTCTGCTTGCAGGTCTTCTCTGTGGCTTTGCTGCTCCTGATGGTATCATGGTAACAGCTCACAGCACTGTCAGAGCTCTCCTCCTGCTGGTCTGCTGTGTCCTCTGCTCCTCTATAGGTGAGTGTCTCTGACCTTGGCTCAGTGCCCCACCTAACATCACAAAGCCTGTCATGCCCAAATTTCAACCAAAAATTTAAAGAAAGAAACGTTTTGTATACGGTTGTTTTATATCATTTAAATATAGATGATTTATATAATATATTTTGGAAAGAAAATGAATCTTATCTTTAGAACCATTAAGAATTTTTTTTTTTTTTAAAGTGTGCTGATATAGACATTTTATATATATATATATATATATATATATATATATATATATATATATATATATATAGCAATAGCAAGCTAGCTTTGAAAGCGTAAGATCCCACCTTCAGAGCGCTCTCCAAAGCCACGCCCCCTCCTAAACACATGAACGCGAACAGTCAGAGCAGAGTCTGCAAAGCGCCATGAGAGATGGCATTAAATTATCTCATATCTCGCAGCACATAACATTACAATAATAATGAATGGAAACAACGTAAAGAGCTCTGACTTGCACCACCTGACTGCTGCAGATTCATTTCGATGTTAATAGGGTTGTGCAAAAGTATGAAAATACAAACGTTAACAGCAGGAAGGATATCCTATCATTGCATTCCGAATTGCACTGAATTTTATTGGTCCTGAGACTTGCACGAGATGTATAATGATAAATGTACCTTTTTATATATTTAGACCTTTTCTACTATTGATTGCTATCAGTTGAAGAGAGTTTCAACCAGTATAACAAAAAGTGTTTTATGAAAAATATTGCCTACCTTAAGCTTCAAAGGGATAGTTCACCCAAAATGAAAATTGTCATCATTTACTTACCCCTGTGGTTTCCTGAAACTGCATGGTGGCAGATGAGGGGGTGGAGCACACCAGGACCAGAGTTCTCCACCCCTATAATATAATATAATATAATCACACTCGTAGCCATGCGATATGGCTGTATATCAGCACGACTGTGATTTGGCCATATAGGCACAAGGCCACAGGTAATCAGTGTGCTGATTTACAGCCATATCACATGGCTACGAGTGTGATATTGCATTTATACAACAGTTTGACGCCACAAGTGAGTAAATAAATAAGAATAAACAACAACAGGGTGTCTTAAAAAACCCTCTTTTGTGCAGAACTACTTCCTTCCGCCATGG
The DNA here is from genome assembly GCA_038088235.1 of Zacco platypus. Lineage (NCBI taxonomy): Eukaryota > Metazoa > Chordata > Actinopteri > Cypriniformes > Xenocyprididae > Zacco > Zacco platypus. The sequence continues at coordinate 2,662,648 of CM076075.1, read as the reverse complement.
ATTCAAATCTCAAGTTTACAGTTTAACAGTTGAGACCTAACCTTCATTACTAGTTCTAAAATGTCACTTTAAAACTAGTAACGAAGGAATGTTGAGTCGCTTCATTAAAGCTTATTGTATTATGTGGAGTATTATGGCATTATGAGAGTGAGATCAAGTAAACAAGTGTATGATACAGCATTCATTCTTCAGGTCGATGTCCATAATATTTTAAGCATTATGAAAAATCAGTTTGAACGTCTGCTGAGGAAAGCGATATCTTTGTCTTTTTCCTTTTAAAAGTTAAAGGCACAGTATGTATGTTTTGCTGCTAGAGTTCGCGTTTTCAAAACAATAACAAAGGCGTAGCTTGATGATGCCGTGAATGAGCATGGAATCATGGGAGTTGTCGCCTTCACATCCACAGTTGATGGAAAGAAATCAAAAAATCACGTTCATAGGTGAGCTAATGTGTTAATGTTTTATTAACGTTACTGTGGTATGAAGCAAGGCGGGGCCGAGAGCCCTGGAAATTTTACGTTGCTTTTTTTATTATGCTTATATGGCGCAGTCAGCTGCTGCCGAGTGACGTGTGTGTGCTTCAATGAAAACAGCGCATTAATATAGACCAACCTGGAACTACCTGTGCATTAAACGGTTTTATTGCACACATTTCAGCCAATCAGAATTGAGTATTCAGACAGACCATGGTATAATATAATATAATCTTCATCCAATTATTATTTCCAGCAGGAATTTGAGGATTGAAGACCAAACACAGTGCACCTCAGAGATGTTATAAGTATTGGCAGCACTTTTGGGTTCAAATGAAACATTTTACGGCATGGCTTTTGTGGAAATAGATTTTCTTGGCTTTTCCCTGGGCTCATATCTTTACACTGTGAAAAGTAAAAATATAGGAATGTATCTGACCCTTAAAGTTACTTTTGTTTGTTTAACCTAATGTAGTCATGTTGATTTGGTCATATTGAATTTTATCATTTAGTTACCACTATTGTAGAACTATGACATATGCTTGTAGTACATATGGGATTCACAATTAATTGAGCATCAACATTGCACTTGTCACACTTATTCTTTGCATTTTAATTAGTAATGGTCAATTCAGTTAATTCATTACTGTGTTGCTTTTTTTTCTTCTAAAATTCTTATTTATCTAATTATAAGATAAAACAGTAAAAAACACAACTGTGTTCTTTGACAATATACAGAAAAAGAGTTTAGAGCAGTAATTGGATTATGCCTGCAGCGATTCAGAGTGTTTAATTAAGTCATGGTCTACATGTTCACTCACACTGATTATCACTTTATGAGATAGTACAGGTCAGCTGTAACAGTGTGACCTGAGGATTAATGGATTTTATAATCACTCTTATATTGATCAAGGGAGACCAGAACCACAGATATTGATCAATGGGAAAACAAGCTGAAACTGGAGACAATCTGCGGTTGTCTGTGAAATGACCAGTTAAATAACTTCAAGATTTATAAGCACAGAACCTGAGTTAAGATAAAATTGCAAAATCGAATCAATATCTAAATATGGAGCTGAATAATTGGCACAGAAATGCATCAGTCAATAAATGCTGTTTGGGTCTTACCACACTTTTTATAGGATAAATGCAGCACCAGTGGCCAGCAACCTCATTTTAGACAGAAATGAGAAAAATGTCACTTGCAGTGTTTTATGGCTTCTGGGCCAAATCATTCCCTTGAGTCTCAGTGAGGCTAGATGATTGATTCTGTCTTATATTACATCCAGCTTCAGACCTCCCAAAAATTGAATTCCAGCAGCCTTGGAATTTTATACACAGTTTAGATTTAAAACAGGCTGATGAGTGTAGTAGTAGTGTGTGTATATATATATATATATATATATATATACACACACATATACATACACACACATATACATACATATACACACACACACATACATACATACATACACATATATCTATACATATACACATATACATATATACACATATACATACATATATATATATATATATATAAAAGTTATGGTAAAAAATAACGTGTTTAAGTCTTTAACGCATTTAACACACATTATTAATAAATTTTTTTAAGGTATAGTTCACCCAAAATGAAAATTCATTCATCATTTACTCAACCTTATAGTCCAAAAGTTAGGGGTGTAACGATACACAAAAGTGACGGTTTGGAACGTAGCTCGGTTTTGAAGTCACAGTTCAGTAGGGGGAGAAAACAAAACAAAATAGCTTTTTTTATTATTATTAAACAGTAGTTTACTGAAAAAAAATTGCTTTAAACTATATAGGGAGCCCTTACTTGCACATTACTATAATATTAAAGGGTCAGAGCCCTAGCTATAAGCCTAAATTCTGTTGCTATTCATTTTTAGATATAATAATCCACACTCAAATAATAAATTGTAAGCAAACTTGTGAACTGCACATTAGGCAGTTTTTGCGTTAACTTCTAAATCTAATTATAAAATTATGTTTTTACTCCAATTCGATGCATAGAATGACTGCATTATATGTAAATCATTTAAATCAGTGAGCTTCCATTTTAGTTAGGACGCTGCCTTTGGATGCAACCTCTTACGTAAAGCACAGCTTGCTAGATTTTGGAGCTGTAGTGTTTGACATTCCACTTTGAAGAATATCCCTCCCTCCAGTGATGGTAACACAACCCAGATCATCTAAACCAGTTTGACATTCAGAGACTCATAAATCTCCTTTCATAACTCTCTGCCCCCGCAGAAAAGAGCGTGTTTAGCAAATCATGTTTCCATTAGTGTCTCAGACTTTGGAGGCCCTGAGAAGCAAATCTGATCACAAAGGATATTGGCATGATGGCAACAGCTGCTGGAGATCCAGTAACAAAGCCAAATGAGCTTCATTAGAGTTCATCAAGTATACACTGTACAATAAAACAGAAGTCGTTTTTAAGGCAGCTTTGAAAGGCTCAAAGTCTGATAGACTGGTCTGATTTTATAGATGACACCAAGGTGTAAGCTTGTTACAAAACCTATATGCTTTGGGTGAGATGTCCATCGTGAGATCAATGTGTTCATTGACCAAGTGTCAACCAAACTGTCACTCTTTATAACCCTGTGCTGTCCTTGAATCTGGGACTGTTGCCATCTAATTACTGTCGTTCAGTGTCCCAGTCCCTCTTGATTGAATGAAAGAGAGATTGACGTGAAGTTGTTATCTTCTTTAAGGTCCTCCTATGCTGTCTTCCTATGCCAAGACAGAAGATAAACTGTTTAAACATCTCTTCAGAAACTACCAGAAATGGGTGAGACCAGTGGAGGATCTAAATGGAACAGTGCAGGTGAAATTTGGCTTGGCAATCTCCCAGCTGGTGGATGTGGTGAGAATTAGTCATTCTCTATGATTAAACTTGGAATTTATTGTTAACCTTTATGTTCTGTTTGGGGTCAGATAGCTAAAAGGGTTAGGGTTCGATCAATGGGGTAAATCATCCATCTGTCATGTACAGAATTGAGATATTCTAAACTTTAAGAACATAAAAAAAAACATCAAGGTTAATAGAATAACATGGATATAAATATACGTTTTTTTTTTTTTTTTTGGTTAGGATGAGAAGAACCAGCTGATGACAACCAATGTGTGGATGAAAGAGGTAAAGCAGGACTTAATAACCCAATAAGATTTATCTGATTAATATGAAATAATTTGTCATTATTTGTCCACATTTTGATAGATTCAATTTTCACTGTGGCCAATGTGTTCTATTCTGGTGGTATTTGAGAACGCATCCCTCCAACCTACTCCCATTACTTTCATTATAGTATTATTTGTGTGGGGATCAGCTTTGCAGATAAATCCATGTCTCTCTGCATTCAGGAGTGGACAGACATGAAGCTCCGATGGAATCCGGATCATTACCTGGGCATCACTTCCATCAGAGTTCCATCAGACTCCATCTGGATTCCTGATATTGTGCTCTATGACAAGTATGTGAATGAGTCTAAAAAGAAACCAGAGAGGGACTGGATGTTTAACATTTCTGTCAAAGCCATAAATAAAAAAAAAAAAAAACTCAAAGTTTTACAATATTTCTGATATTTTATTAAATGCATATTTGGAATATTTATACTGTATCACATAACTTCCATCAATTTCATACTATAATCCTCCTTGTTTTGTCCAGGGGTAGAAGAAAATGTAACATTATTGGAAACAAACAGACAAACACTGACAGTCACGTCAATCCCCTGATCCAGAAAAGAAGCAGAACAAAAAAAATTAAACAAATACTTGATTCTATTTAAACTCAAAGGTAACAAAAAGAAATCTTCAGAAGAAGGCCAGGACAACATAAACAAAAAGTTTTACCTTGTTTTTACCTTAAAGAGTCTTGTTATGAAGGAGGCAGCGGGTTAAGATCCAAAAGCAGCTTGATTAACAACGTAGTCAAACAGGCGAGGGTAAAGGAACAGCAAACAGGTATAGCAGAGGAAAATCAGAGTCGTGGTCGAAAAAACAAACAGGCGTAGAGGTCAAGGATCAAACTACGGGTAAACAGGCAGAATCAGCGAACAGGCAAACAGGCAAACAGGCAAACAGGCAAACAGGCAAACAGGCAAACAGGCAAACAGGCAAACAGGCAAACAGGCAAACAGGCAAACAGGCAAACAGGCAAACAAACACGGGTAGTAACGCTTGGAATTGTCGGGTGAATCAGATCAATACTTCGCAAGGATTGAAAGTGTAAGCAGTGCTTTTGTAGTGGTGTGATGTGCATCAGGTGTGAGTGTAATCAGTCCCAGGTAATGTGCTACAGCTGGCTGGGTGATCAGTGACTGGGTGAGGGGCTTATGGGAAATGTAGTCCGTGTGACTGAATGTGAGTGAGTGTCCAAAGTGAAGCGTCCTCTAGTGGTTGACTCGGGTACTTCCGTTGACAATCGTGACAAGTCTTACCTTGCTCACTCTCTAACATAAACAGGCAAATTTCAGATTCAAAGAAAATGGCACCCTCTCCCTACAACTTTCGAATTCACAAATAAAGAAAGTACACACACAAAACTAAGAGTAGAGCAAAACAATAATATTCACATAAGGGAAGAGTACACTCGGCGTTACACAAATGATTGAGTAAAGTGGAAAAGGAAAGTGGTCAAACACGGTAGCACAAAATTTTACACTTTATTTTAATGTGTTACAGAGTATTTATACTTTTAAGAACTGAGTATCAATAATTAACTACATGTACTTACTATAGGGGTTAAGGGTAGCATGAGGGTTTGGTTTAGGGTTAATTGCGTGTAATTATAGTTATTCATTTATTTAGTCATTTAGCAGACGCTTTTATCCAAAGCGACTTACAAGTGAGGAAAACAAACAAGCGATTCTTCATGAATTGGCAAATAACACAGGAAGTGCTCACAATACAAGTTTCATACGTTGCTCAGTACCATAAGCTAGAGTAGGAAGGGAAAAGGGAAGGAAAGGGTTTTTTTTTTTTTTTTTTATGAGGGGATTAAGTGTTCACGGAAGAGAGTTATTAATACAGTAACTACATGTAACATGTGTAACAACAACAAAATAAAGTGTTACCGAGAATTCACTCATTCGTATACCCGTACACTCTGAGATTAGAAATCACAGTTCTGGATTAGAGCAAGGAATGAAGTGCGTTGGCGTAAATCAGATCTTCAGCATTACTTCTCTACACTGTTCTACTGCTTGGGTTTCAGTGACGTTCACTCGCTGATGTGCATCAGCTGCAACCCAATTAACATCCTGTGAAAGGGAGAGAGAGAAGAGAGCCAGCACAAGGCACATTACACATCCAATAAGGAATTATTACTCTCCCCAGATCACAGACATATAACGTAATACATCCGCAGGACGTAACAATAAGTAATATGTGAGCAATCGTTTTTTTGTTTGATTCATTTGAAGACAAAGGAAAGGGTTTGGTACAAGACGGTGGAATTTTTAAAAATCATATTTAACTTGAGCTAACGTGTTAAAAGTTCTTAAGTTTGATTTGTGTTTTAACATACGGAACTGTTACATTGCAAATTTAAGGACCCCTTACGGAAATGACCATGAAAAATTAGACCGGCATCATCATTTTTATAGGTCAATAGTGTTACAAAACTGGTCTGAAGCACAGGTTGAAGATCCAAACACAGCTTTTATTTAGGGTTATCCACAGTCGTAATTGTAACAGGCACAGGGCCAAAAACTTGGGCAAACAATCCAAACATGAAACACAACAAACTAGATCAAAACCTCAAAACACCACTCAGAATTGCAGTAACACAAACAAGACCTCACCACGAGTGAGTGGAAACCATAGACTGTGGTTGAAATACAGGGCTTATAAAGGCAGAGCTAAACAAGATAATCACTGAACATAATCACACATAATGAGTCGGGCAATGGAGTTCATGATCAGATAGCGAAGGAGACGGAAGCAGTGCCCTCTGGTGGCGATCATGTTATAATATTAATGTTTCCAATTTTTCCATGCTTGTCAAAGTACACAAACCTTCACTTTTGAAATGTGAAAAAATTTGTACTCCCATTTGACGTAACGCTCATCAAATTTGTATCACGACTGAATGATTCTCACTTGCAGTGCAGATGGTAATTTCGAGGCCACAGTGACAAAAGCAGTGGTGAGATATGATGGAACTATTTCCTGGACCCCTCCTGCCAACTATAAATCTGCCTGCACCATCGATGTGACGTTCTTCCCCTTTGACCTTCAGAACTGCTCCATGAAGTTTGGCTCCTGGACCTACGATGGTTCCCAGGTATATGTTTTAGAACTATTTGAGGCATTAAAACTATAGTTTGCTTGTAGGAAGTAGTTAACCCAAAATGGAAAATTATTATTTTTTTTTTAAAACCCTTTTTTATTATTTACCTAACTATTGTCAGTTCACAGTGACCACTTTAATGTGTGATAAAGCCTCATAAAAGTAGTTAAAAAGACTTCTGGAGATCTATGATTGTTTCTGTGTTTAATATCTGGATATTTATGAAACAACTGCATAATATTCTTTTAAGGTGGACATTCTCCTTGAGGACGTACATGTGGACAAACGAGACTATTTTGACAACGGTGAATGGGAGATCGTGACGGCCACAGGTAGCCGGGGTTTGAGAAGCGACGGGACATTTTTCTATCCATCCATCACCTACTCCTTTATTATCCGACGTCTTCCACTTTTCTACACACTCTTCCTCATCATTCCCTGCATTGGATTGTCTTTCCTGACCGTGCTGGTGTTTTATCTCCCATCCAATGGTGGAGAGAAAATCTCCCTCTGCACGTCTGTCCTTGTCTCCCTTACTGTCTTCCTTCTGGTGATAGAAGAGATCATCCCTTCCTCCTCAAAGGTGGTACTCTTTTTAAGAATTCAAAGCTTTATGAAATGACTTCTATATTTAAAGTTAAAGTTTAAAGTTTTACCACAAATATAAGTTCATTCATCTATAGGCATTGAAGTTCTTTTCTGTATTTAGGTTGAGGGCCCTTTTGTCATTCTGCAGTACAACACTCCTATCTGGATATATGGAATAGTATATACTATATATGATCTTATAAGTTTTGAATGAACCACTTGAAGTGACAGAGGATCCACAGAAAATTTGAGACACAAATTAAAAGATTTTACAAGAATGTTTTTGGGCTGGCAAAGTTAACTTGTTAACCTGGGATAGTTCACCCAAAAAATTAAAACTTTCTCATAATTTACTCAACCTCATGTCATTCCAAACCTTTAAGACTTTGGTGAATCTTTAAAATACAAACTAAGGGTGTGTTCACACTTGTAGTTCAGTTCGTTTGGTCCGGACCAAAAAACAAAAACAAAACATATAGTCCTGGTCCGCTTAGCGTTCACACTGGCATTTTTAACAGCGAACCTAAAGTTACCGAACCAAAGGCATAGAGATACGATCACAACCTGATTGGTCGGCTTTTATGACGTATATTTCGTGACGGAGCTCGCTTACCGAACATTCAAAACAACACTGTGTTCTGGATTAAACGCCATCATCTTATGCATGTACATATGCTTTATTTTTACCAGCTGAGAACTCACGAAGAGCTCATAAAATGTTCAAAACATTCAAAACAGCAGCAGGATTTCCTCCGTTGTTTGCAGAAACAGAAACTTCACCTCCTCGTTGCTCCACGTTTGTCCTCGACTCATTTTGGATACGCCGATCTTTCCGCGTCGTCAAATCAGCTGACTTGTAGCGTCGCATCTTGTGACATCACGTCCTGTTTTTGGTTGGTTTACATGTCTTTGGTCCGTGTTGCGTTCATATATCAATCGAACCGTACCAGAGTTGGTTTGGAAGCGGACCGAGACCCATCTTTTTAGCGGTCTCGGTCCACACCAGGGTTCTGATGGCAGCGTTCACATATGTTCAAATGAACCGCACTAACTGAGCAATCACACCAGGGTTCGCTTTAATCGAACCAAACATGACAAGTGTGAACGCACCCTAAATCATTTTTATTGAAACCTGAGTGGTATCTATCCCTCCAGTGAAAGTTAACCAAATCGTAGAAAATCCAAAAAGGCACAGAAAAACGAATCCATATGAATTCAAGTCTTTTTAAGATTTACGATCGCTTTATATGATAAACAGATTTAATTTAGGCAAATCTGAACAATGACTACACATACAATATGGTAGCTCAAATATGCGTGGATGATACATGAAGACCATTGAGGTTTCTAGCCTTGTGCGTGACGCAAACACAAGCTTCTGTGTTCCATATATGATGTGTTCTACAGCTGAGCTCAAAGGTTTACATACCCGTTGCAGAATATGCAAAAATGTTAACCATTTTAACAAAATTGCATGTTATTTTTTTTATGTAGTGCTGTCCTGAATAAACTATTTTACATAACCCGACTATTTCACATAAACAAAAGTCCTCAAGAAAAAAACCCCTCAAAAAAACAGCTGAATTTATAAAAATGACCCTGTTCAAAAGTTTACACACCCTTGATTCTTAATATTGTGTGTCGTTACCTGGAGGATCCATGACTGGTTGTTTGTTTTGTGATGGTTGTTCAGGAGTCCCTTGTTTGTCTTGAGCAGTTAAACTGAGCTCTGTTCTTCAGAAAATCCTCCAGGTCCTGCAAATTGATTTTCCAGCATCTTTTACATATTTGAACCCTTTCCAGCAATGACTGTATAATTTTGAGATCCATATTTTCACACTGAAGACAACTGAGGGACTCAAAGTATTAAAAAGTCGGGGTGTGAAAACTTATGAACAAGAGGATGATGAGCAAGTTTTTCTTATTTTGTTTAAATATCTTTTTTTTTTTTTTTTTTTTTACTTTTATTTAGTACTGCTCCTCGGAAGCTACAAAAGATACTTACATGTTTCCCAGAAGACAAAAAAGTACAATTTACTTTGTTCATTCAATTCAAAAAGTTTACGTCTTAATCCATCGTGTTTCCTTCTTGAGCGTTTTCAGCTTTTTAATAGTTGTGTTTGAGTCTCTCAGTTGTTCTCAGTGTGAAAAGATGGAACAGTCATTGCTGGAAAGGGTTCAAATATGCAAAAGATGCTGGAAAATCAAATAATTTGCAGAACATGGAGGATTTTCTGAAGAACAGAGCTCAGTTTAACTGCTCAAGACAAACAAGGGACTCCTGAACAACCATCACAAAACAAACAACCAGTCATGGATCCTCCAGGTAACGACACACAATATTAAGATTCAAGGGTGTGTAAACTTTTGAAAGGGGTCATTTTTATAAATTGAGCATTTTTTTTTTTTTTTGTCTTGTGGACTTCATGTAAATATCTGTTATATGAAATAGTTTATTCAGGACAGTGCTAAATAAAAAATAACATGCAATTTTCATGATCCTGTTATTAAAATTATTTTTGCATATTCTGCAAGGGTATGCAAACTTTTGAGCTCAACTGTATTTGTGCTTATATGTGAATAAAAGTTCTCAAGAATTGGTTGTTTTGATTAATTAATTTTTCAATGCCTTTATGACCTTTTTCATATTTTCTAAGTTTTGGTTACCTGGACATCCAGTGGACGTATAGAAACCTCTCAGGTTTCATTGAAATATTTTAATTTGTGTTTCGACGATTAACCAGATTCCTATGGGTTTGGAAAGACATAAGGTTGAGCAAACAATGATGCTGTATATTTTTCATTTTTAGGGTGAACTATCCCTTTACAGCAATGCTTTTCAACTTAAGAGTCCTTTGGATCCACTTAGAGAATGATTTAAAAGTCTCCCTATTCAACACACTGAAAAGGTGTTTTAATTAGAGAGACATCTAAAACATTATAGTAGGTGGGTCCCTAGGACAGGAGTTGAGAAAAACTGATATATTAATGATATTATTCATTTAATTTTTTTTTGAAATACACATTTTCCAATGATCTTTACTTTAACTCTTTCATTCTCATTTTCAAATAACTCTGCAATTGTCGAAAGACTCATGTCTTCTGCTATATTTTTTTCTGTCCCAGGTCATTCCTCTCATTGGAGAATATTTGGTCTTCACTATGATCTTTGTGACGCTTTCCATTGTCATCACTGTCTTTGCCATTAACATCCATCATCGCTCCTCATCTACTCATCACAGCATGGCGCCATGGGTCCGCCGTATCTTTCTGCACCACCTGCCTAAACTGCTGTGCATGCGCAGCCATGTGGACCGTTACGCCACCACCGCAGGCAGGCTGAGAGCAGACGGGACTGGAAGAGGAGGGCTGGGCTATGAGAAGAGTTTGGGCCAGGATACCACTCTACCCAATGCAGAACACAGTCTGAGGCAAGCCTTAGAATCCATACGCTACATCACGCTTCATGTGGTAAAAGAGAATGAAGTCAGAGAGGTAAGATTGTTATTGTCTCACTTTAGACCTGTAGGCATTATAGGATTTTTTTTTTTTTGTGAGTTCTAATGAATTCTTATGTAATGCCTATTTTTAGGTTGTTCAAGACTGGAAGTTTGTGGCCCAGGTTTTGGACCGGGTTTTCCTGTGGGCATTTCTCTTAGTATCAGTGCTCGGCTCTGCTCTCCTTTTTATTCCTGTCATCTATAAATGGGCCAATATCATTGTTCCCAGCTATGCTGGAAGTACCAGCTAAAACACATGAATGTATAAAAAAAAAAAATCTTTTGCTTGAAAATTTTGCATTATTGTTACATTTTGTTACATCTATGCAAATTGTGGGAACCGAGCGCAGTCATTTATGCTGTAACATGCTGCATCACATTTTTTGTTGTATGCTGATTTCATTACAATAAAATTTACAATAAAAAAAAAATAGTCATTATGCATACTGACAGTTTATACATGTTACCATCAGCAACATATCAATAGCAAGGTTTTTCTGAGATAAAGAAAACCCTTCAATATGTCCTACTCCAGCTTCTAGTTTCAATAGAAAATTAGTACAGGAAAAAAGAGAAGTTTAAAGTACAGTAAACAGTAAAGAGTTATAGACATATATAGAGTTTGAGAGTTAAAGAGAGTTTTGGACACAGACCTATACTAACATATCAATATAAGATATTCTGTTAGTATACAATAGTCAGTCTAGTCCACTAGTATACCAGGGTACAAAACTTCTTACAGTTGTTTTCCACACTGCGTACACACATTTTCAAAACTTTACACACAAATCCAAGAATTGCACAGACAAAATGCCTTGCATCTCTTGCAAAATGGAGCACTGCATTCAAAATATCACAAAAAATACATCTCAAAAGCAAACATTTGTCTTATGTTGCAAACACCTTTGCCATAATATTCTAATTTTGGATATATCCTTTACACACAGTTATTCAAAACGCAAAATGAAAGTTCTGCTATCATGTGCACCAATGTACATTTCTTTACAAGATTGAAAGTAATTGGCAGAGAGATTTACGAAAGAAAAGAAATACATCAACCATGTGTAGTTGGTGTAATGGTCACCCAATAATGGGCACCAAAAATCATGTGGCCAAATTAAACAGTGTGTAAATAAGTATTTATTTTAGTTTTACAAAAACAAAAATAATCCAAATCCAATAATATAACATTGATAGAAAAATAAGACAAGAACTAATAAAAAAACAACTTCTCCAAAAGAAACATCTAAATTAGATTGAAAAACAAAAATGCAAATAGAATGTTATCAAAAAGAAATGGACAAATACAAACTACCTGCAACCCTCAGGTCACACTCTCCACTGCAGGAACAAATACAGACTAACTCCATTAAACAGACATGGACATTTATAGTGGTGGCCAGCACCATTACCCCATGGGGAGGGACAAACTCACATACAACACACTACACATTTTATACATAAATATAGAGTCTAAAAGAAACATGATGTCATAATATTCAAAATACGTCATTCTACTCTTATGCAACAGAATCATTGATATTTCCACTAAATTGAACAGAATATAACTCGGCCGCGTTGTCTCTGAAACACCCCTGCTCAGTTACCAAATGGGAGATTCCTAATTTAGCGTAACCAACGATTCCCGCCACTGTTTCCCATCGGGACTCTAAAATCATGGGACAAACAACACTCGACAAACATTTCACAGGTATTTCATTTACCCATGTTGACTGATAGTCATAATAAACTCTTTTATAAGTAAGCAGTCTCTGTGTGTGTGAGAGAATACATTCACAACTCAAGTCCATATTTACTGTGCGGTCTTTTCGTAACCGCCACACTCCGCCAGACGAGAAAGGAAGTACGCTGTAGCATTACTCTTTCCTGGAACGTGCTGGACAATAAAACGATAAGGTTGCATAGATAAATACCATCGAGCGATTCATGCATTTGAGTCTCTCATACGATCCATCCATTGCAGCGGCCGATGATCAGTTTCAAGGAGGAACTCCCGGCCAAGAAGGTAGTACCTGAATGTGTCCAGGGCCCATTTAACGGCCAAGCACTCCTGGAGTGGAATATTTCACCTTCCTGGGATACAGATTCCGACACATATAGGACACTGGATGCCTATTCCCCTTGCAAGAGCACTGCCCCTATGCCCGTATTAGAAGCGTCAGTCTGCAAAACAAAAAGTTCTTCAAAATTGGAGAGAGCACTGGATCATTACATAGGGCATTTTTGAAGTCCTGGAAGGCATTCTTAGCCTGCTCAGTCCACTGAATTTGGACAGGACAGTTCTTTCGTGTCAAGTCAGTTAAGGCTGCTGCTCGAACAGCAAAATTAGGCATGAATCGCTTATACCACCCAGCCATGCCCAGTAATGATCTCACTTGAGTTTTCGTTTGAGGATAGGAACAGTCTTGAATTGCCTGGATCTTTTGTATTTGGGGCCTAATAACATCACCACCGATAACATACCACAGGAATTCAGTTTCTTTCTTGGCTATGGCACATTTACGGGGATTGATAGTAAGGCCAGCTGATTGAATACGCTGAAACACCCCTTTGAGATGCTCAAGGTGTTCTTCCCAAGATGAACCGAAAATGAATATATCATCTAAATATGCGGCTGCGTATCCTTCAAGCTCAACTAACACCTGGTCCATTAGCCTTTGAAATGTTACTGGTGCCCCGTGCAGGCCAAACGCCATAGTACAGAAATGAAATAGCCCCCAGGGAGTCTTAAAGGCTGTCAGCTCCTTTGCATTGTTGCTCAATGAGACTTGCCAGTAGCCTTTGCATAAATCAAGTGTAGTCAGCCACCTAGCCCTTCCAAGATGGTCAATCAGGTCGTCAATTCGTGGGGTAGGGTATGAATCAAATTTGGACACTGAATTCAGATATCTGAAGTCCACACAAAAGCGTAGACTTCCATCCTTCTTTGGTACCAAGACTACAGGGCTACACCACTCACTTCTAGAAGGCTCAGTAATACCCATAGCTAGCATTTGGTTCACTTCCTCCTTCAATGCTGGTAATAAACGTTGCTACAAACCCATGCTACAAATTGTCTGAAGCTGCGACTGTTGAAAGGGTGAGAGATGACTGAGGTCAATGGTGTTTGCTAAAGGCAGTGGTAAGTATTGTTCCTCCAGCTCATCTTCATCCTCCACCTGACGAATCATGAACACATCTGCCACTTGAGACAGTCTCTCATGCCATTTCTTGACAAAATTAACATGTAGCACCCACCTTGAGCGCCTCTTCCCTAAGTTGGCAACCTTATACGTGGTAGGTCCAAGCATACGGACCACTTCAAACGGTCCCTGCCATTTGGCGAGCAGTTTGCTAGTGTCACTAAGCAACATTACCAACACCCTCTGTCCAGTCTCAAAACTTCTAACTTTGGCTTTTTTATCATAATATTGCCGCTGACGTTGTTGTGCTTGGGCTAGGTTTGACTGGGCTAGCCGAGTCATGCTCTCCAACTTCTCTCGCCTCTGAAGAACATAAGAGAGAACAGGTTGAGTTTCTGTGGCCTCCTGGCCTCTCACCCAAGTCTCCTTCAGTAGGGACAGTGGACCTCGCACCTCCCGACCATATAGCAACTCAAAAGGCGAGAAGCCAGTAGAAGACTGAGGGACCTCCTGGTAAGCAAATAATAGGTATGGAATCCACTGATCCCAGTCAGCTCCAGATTCACTCACATACTTCCACAGCATTTCTTTAAGCAATTGATTGAATCTCTCCGTCAAACCATCAGTCTGCGGATGATAAGGTGTGGTTCTTATGCCCTTAATACCTAACAAACGGTACACTTGTCGCAATAGCTTGGACATGAAGTATGATCCTTGAACAGTCAATATCATTTTGGGAAAACCCACTCATTAGGGCAACTGTCCTAGCCTTGATGGTCTTGAGAGGAAAAACCTCAGGATACCTTGTTGCGTAATCTGTGACTACTAACATTGTCACTGGCCTCACTGTTTTAATTGTTCCAGCTATCCAGCCGCTAAACACTTCCACAAAAAACTCCACGAAGGTGCATTCCATGTTGTTTAATATGAAAAGTGTGAAACTACAAAGAAGAGAAAATACACAAGAATAAAGAACCAACAACAATAAAGTACTGAAGGCTCAGTAAACAAAATCACTTACAGATATTGCATTTCAAAGGGCTCTGATAGGCATGATGAAGCTGGATGTCTGCAACCACAGAGCACCTTGCACAAATCAAGCACTGAAGAAATATGGCCTACTTCCTCTTTTAAACAGGAAACTATAAAAAAAAACTAAGGAAAACTCAAATATAAATATCAAAATAAACGTCCTTATATAAACCAAAATTTAAAGTCCAGCACAAACATAAAGCGATTTCCAGCTTTACTTCTTTCTAATGGACCTACCACATCCATCCCTAACTGTTCGAAGGGTACAACAATTACAGGAAGTGACTCCAACGGACCTCTACTGGCAGTCTTCTGACACTGAGGACACGTTCTACAAAATTCCGTCACATCTTTATTCATATTGGGCCAAAAAAAAAAAAAAAGACGGCTAATCCGAGCTGACGTCTTTTGCCTTCCTAAATGGCCGGCCCAGGGAATAGAATGGCCCAAATTAAGCACAATGTCTCTTACCTTCTGAGGGACCACTATTCGTGCATCTATTCCCTTCCCCTTATATAACACCCCATCTTTAATAAACATCAGATTCCCTGAATTACCTGCTGTAAAATCACGGTCTTGTACTTCTTCCGGAGCATGCCTATATAAGGGACCAATCATTGAATCCTCTTGCTGCAACAACCCAATCCCCTGAGGGATTTCCATGGAGCCCAGACACTGTTCTACAAGTGGTTCATCACCAAAACGGAGTTTCTCTAATCTTCTTTGTCTTTTACGTTTCCTAGACTTACCTGGCTGAGCTTCCAAATCTACTCCAAAGTAAGGAAACATACTCAGGTACTGGCCTTCTGCATTTTGTTTCTGAGCTCTGGCCCGAGTACTACACTGCATTCCTTTACGATGCTGTCATAGTCTTCCTTAAGTAGATCTACTAAAACAGGTAAGATCTGGCCCAAAATCATTGGATAAGGCAAACCATCCACCACACCTACCTCCAATAAATAAGCCTGCCCTTGTACATTAACCTGAATGCTCGCAGTTGGGTACTGACTCTTCTCCCCATGAACACAACAAATCTGTGTGTGTGTGAGAATACATTCACAACTCAAGTCCATATTTACTGTGCGGTCTTTCCGTAACCGTCACAGTTGGACATAAACAATGATTGTGTTTGAAAAAGGAAATCAAGATTCTTCCTGTTAGATTTTTGTGTTACATAGAGAATTGTGCGTGTGAAATTGAAAACTCTTTTTTTTTGAAAACTCTAATTGAGTGTCAGGTTTCTGAAATTGTGTGACGAGTAAGGATTTTGAGTGTAAGCAGAAACTGTAAAACATAGTTCCACTGTATTGTAGGGGATGTTACAGTTAAAGACCCAAAATACCAGATATGATAAATGAAGACCCGGAGTCAGTGTTTAAAAACCCAAAAATAAGCAGTTTCATCAGCAGAAGCCAGCACTCTCTCTCTCTTTCTGGACATTAACATTTCCACAATAGTTATACTTTAACAGAGTCCACTGACTATGACATTACTAAGATTCTGATTGGTTAAGAAAACTAGACAATACAGGTAATCTTCCACACATGGACAGATAGTCAGAAGCATATCTCCTTCCATCATGATTAAATCAGGAGAAGACAAGACGTCTGCAGGTCTCAAACAGTCCCAGTCGTCCACCAGTACCCATAAAGAACCTGTACTGAACACTTGGCGCACTTACAAAAATACACAAGATTCACAGTTTCTTCAAGGCTGAAGTTGATCTGAGCTCTGCTCTGCACATACTGATAAGTTGTACTTTTCTCTCAGTAAGAGGTTCAGAAAATATACATCATTATTTTCTAGTGTTTGAAAATGAAAAGGAAAATAAATACTTTAACATACGTTGAAGAAGTCATTCAAATAATTGTAATATTTAGAAAGATAATTGATAAATGTTGATTAATAACTTGATAAATCACTCAAAATATATTGAAGCGCCAGTGGATTCCAGAATCGAACCCTTCACCTGTCTGTACACTATAGTTTTATTTTTCTAAAATGTTTTATGCATTCATATATCTTTATAGTAATCATTATTTCTACAGGAAAATATTACTCGATGTCAAATAACATACTATACTCTAAATAATGTGGTGTGGTATAGTGATATTTCCTATAATTATGTCATTATTAGCTAGTTTTACTGTGACTTTTAACCCTTTAAAATTCAAACTCAAACGTTTTGAGTGTTTCAGGGTTGGCACAAATTTACAAACCGTCTTTTTTTAAACAGACATGAAATGGAAATAAATGTTTTTACATTTCATATTTCAAACATATTGTGCAGTGAATGAACCCATTTTAATCAACATCTGTATAATTATTATACATACAGTTTCTTTCATTATTTAATGAGAAAGGCATTTTTTTTTTTTTGCAAATATAGTTTCTTTATGTTGATATTTGAAGAAAAGTTTGTGTCCACGTTATTCTTCAACTATTTAACTGCGCGAAACTCAAAATTGCTGATTTTAAATCTTAACCTGACCGGTTTAGTAACTAATTTTAATGAACAATGCTTGTACCTTTCTCTCAGTCAGAGGTACAGACAATATACATCATTATTTTCTAGTGTTTGAAAATGAAAAGGAAAATAAATGCTTTAACATAAGTTGAAGTTAGTCGTTCTAAATAATTCAATATTTAGAAAGATAATTTCATGATAAATCGTTCAATATATATATATATATATATATATATATATATATATATATATACATGCAGATCATATATACATCCAGATCATGCCTGCCAACAGTAAAAACTATCTTCTTATTTTATGAACACACATTCACATAATTGTATAGTTTGAAACACTAGTAATTATGTTGAATGAACAAATTTAGCTCGGCTCCTGTCTTTAATAATTATTTATTTAAGACTTTGATCCTGCACTGTGGTTCAAGGGTTAACTCTCTGTTATCCAACATCCAGACCCTCACTCAGCAGACATTCACTCAGAGTCTTCGTGACACTGTCTTCATCAC
This sequence comes from Zacco platypus, assembly GCA_038088235.1. Taxonomy (NCBI): domain Eukaryota; kingdom Metazoa; phylum Chordata; class Actinopteri; order Cypriniformes; family Xenocyprididae; genus Zacco; species Zacco platypus. The sequence goes on along the minus strand of CM076075.1, from coordinate 2,644,600 downwards.
TGTCTTCATCTAAGGGTAAGATTTATTTTATTTTTTTTTTAATTATTATTATTGAAACATTAAGAATTTGCACAGTTATTTTATTGTCAGTTCATGTTTCTGTTGATGTATTGCTACTCTTCAAAGTGGTGTTTAATTTTTTTTATATTAGTTTTAACTGTTTTTAACCCTTTTCTCATTTGATCTTTTTCATGTTTCATCTTCTTAACTCTGTCTGTTTTTTACTTCCTATTTTTGAATGCAATTTGTGTTGTATTTAACTAACTGTTTATTAAATGGCACATGCTATTCACATATCAGAACATAGAATATAATTTACTGTAGAATCAAATTGTTCAAATAATAAAACAGAGGTTTTTTTTTACAGTTTTTTTCTGTAATAAAATAGAGAGTTCTGCTGTGCCATATAATGCCAAATTTCAAGTCCCTACATGTTTTTCATAAACTGTGTAACTGCAGAATGGGCAAATTCTGTTAAAGCAGAGCAACCAGCTTCTCCAAACAGAACTGCAAACACAATAAGCTCATTTGAGATGACAAACACCTCGCCTTGAATATAAATGAGAATTAACAGAGAAGAGAAGGAACCAAATAAGAGCTGAGGATGGACAAGCAAGCTATGTGAACAAAAGCAATTTATGATGAAAATAACACACTCAATTTTTTGTTGTTGTTATAAGTTGATACATTTGAAATATATTAGAGTTAACATAATAACATTAGACAAGAACAAAACATAAACGTCATAAATGCTTTACCCGATTTACTTTAAGCCACTGAGGACTAGGTTTAGCTGTGGGCCAGTAAGTCATCTGGATATATTTTGTCCACTGATTTATGAATAATGTGAATTCGGACGTAGCCTATTACTATTTTCAGATTTCCCTACTGTTTTTCACTTACTATATAGTAGGGAAGTATGCAATTTTGGATGCAGTCTTTTGTGCAGAACCCAAACACTCCCCCATCTGCAATTATTTTGACAAAAAGATAGTCCCGTCCCAAGCTCATAACATTGGTTGCTGTGCTGGATTGTTTGGGACGACCAAACAAACAGAGCAATGTTTTAATAGCGCCACAGAGACACAGTGTTTATACTTTTCCAGAAATTAACCTACTGTAATGAATCCGCTCCGTCACCTTTCACCCACTTGCCACCAGAGGTCACCCTTTCTCATCATGGACTCTATTTACGGACTACATTTCCCACAAGCCCCTCACCCAGTCACTGATCACCCTAGCCAGCTGTTGCACATTACCTTGATTCAATTACATTCACACCTCACCCCTATATAAGCACCACTCACACACAGCCACGTGGGTTTAGATCCAAATGCAGCTTTATTCATAAAACATAGTCGTACAGGCAATGGTGAAAGTAGTGGTGGGCAGAGCGAGGCTTCATGAAACACTGAAACAGTTGAAGCAAATGTGCCGTATTGTGTCGAGGCTTCGAAACTATACCGACACCGTCTCCACGGTGACACCTAGTGGTCAATTGCACATGTTATCTGAAACAACTTTGACAACAAACCGTTTAAAAAAATAAAAATGTTGTGTTTTTGTTAATGTGGTGCGTTTTTAACATCCTCACTATATAACTATAATATATAATAATAATAACTAGGTTATTTTGATCATGAAAAATGAAAATTAATAAAACACATCAATCCACAATGGTCTCATTTCTGTTTGTTTTTTACAGATTTTTTTTATAAATGTCACTATATCGTAAACGCTATCTCAAAATCTTTCTCTTCTCACAAAAACCCACGAGGTGAAGGTGCATTAACTCCTCTTTTAAACTTTGTGGGAGTTGAGACAGATGAGCGATTGTGTGATTTGTTCCCGCCCCTGTCAATCAAACACAGACTCGGCGAGCACGCCTCCTGTGGAAACGCGCAGAAGCTTCGTTTAGCCGTAGTCACGTGACATGGGTGTTTTGAATCACAGTTCGGAGCAGTGTTTCCAAACATCTACGCTTCAGGATCTCGACACTGTGTCGAAACGTTAGTTCCGCGTCAGCCATCCCTAGGTGAAAGGGTGACCTCTGGTGGCAAGTGGGCGAAAGGTGACGGAGCGGATTCATTACACCTACAAATGGTGTACTTATAGCTGTCACTATATGTTATAAGATGAGGAACATACATATTGCTGCTTTAAAGCTGTTTTTGCATTGTCCATTGAAGGAATCTAATGGATCTGAAAGGGTACTTCAACAGGATCGGGTTTACTGGCCAATATGACAAACCCGACCTGGAAACTTTACGCACCATCCACAAGCTGCATGTTATGAAAATTCCATTTGAGAACCTCAGCATCCACTGCGGAGAGAAGAACACGACAGACCTGCACATCATCTACGATAAATTAGTCACGAGCAATCGGGGAGGCTGGTGCTGTGAAAACAACCTCCTGTTCTCATGGGTCCTAAAGGAGATGGGTTACAAATACACAACACTAGGCTCCAAGGTGTTCAACAAGTTCCAAAATGATTTCTACCCCGTGGACTCTCATCTCATCAATCTGGTGGAGATTGATGGGAAGCCTTACATTACTGACGTGAGCTACGGCGTGTCATGCCAACTGTGGTATCCCTTAGAAATGATCTCAGGTAAAGATCAGCCGCAGCCTCCCGGTGTGTTCCGCCTGCTAAACGATGGGATGAGATGGATTCTAGAGAAGACATCAAGAAAGCAACTGGTCAAAGATAAGGCCTACGCTAACTCCACCCTCCTTGACCATCGCCTGACGAAAAAAATGTATTGCTTCCCATTAACACCACGTGATAAAGAGCATTTCGTGGAGACACTGGATTGCCTGCAGACCAGTCCAGATTCTCGCTTTGTGCTTAAGTCCATTTGCTCCCTTCAGACGCCTACAGGATTCCGAGCTCTGATTGGCTGGACTTACAGCGAGATAACCTACAACCCAGAGGAGGATTGTGACATGGTGGACATGAAGGAAATTCCTGACTGTGAAATAGAGGCTGTGTTGAGGGAAAAGTTTAATGTGGTGTTAGTTAATAAGTTCACACCTAAAAATAACAAAGCTAATTACTGCATGTGATGTTTAGAAGCAGTACTGACCCGTAAGTTCTATTTGTCACTAGACAGGGAAAATATGAATCCATTTAATGCTTTTACAAATATTCAATTCAATTCAATTCAAAATTATTTGTATAGCGCTTTTCACGATACATATCGTTTCAAAGCAGCTTTACAGAGAACGGATGTCAACATTACAATTTAAAGAATGCAGTTAGCAAATAACATAATTTAGTTAATTAATTTACAATCAGAGTTAGCAGTTTAACTGAAGTTGGAAGCAAAGAGCTCCCGGAAAATAAATTACATTAACAATAATTAGGATATAGAATTGGGCAATGTGCATGTTGATCCAGATGATTGCGTCTTCTGAAGTCCTCGCAGGAACTGGCGCCGTCTCTTCACAGGTGATGGTCATCTGAGGTCTTCTGAAGAGGCTGGATCCGGACTGAATCCGGTGTCCCGAGGTCAAACAGAAAAGCAAAAGCAGAATAATTAGCGTAGCTGCTGTTCATAACTTTAAGCAAAGATAGTCATAATGGGCAATTGATCTGATATGAGATGCATTTATGTGAATGCTTGGCTAAAGAGATGTGTCTTTAATCTAGAAATATGCACAAATTAACCCTTGTGCATTGTTCAAATTCACTACCCTTTCGTTATGTTCAGCCACGATTTTAACTGCTTTAAAAATGTATCAGATAAATATTTTTTTCACATTTTTTTGCTTAAATCTATTAATCAACCTCAGTCCTGATCAAAACTACTAAATTTAAAAAAAAAAATCAGGATTTTAACTCTTTAAAACGTTAAAATCTGATGCTGCACAAAAACTAACAACGCATCAAAGCCAATGTTGTTTCTAATCTTTGACACGTTTTTTCCCAAATCAGTGACATCATTTATGAATTTGGCAATTAAAGAGTTAAAATTTTTTTTTAGTAGTTTTGATCAGGACTGAGGTTGATTAATAGATTTAAGCAAAAAAATTTGAAAAAAATATTTATCTGATACATTTTTAAAGCAGTTAAAATCGTGGCTGAAAACGAAAGGGTAGTGAATTTGCCCACAGAGTACTGTTGAGTTTTTGAACATTTTCAAAGCATTTTCCCAAAATATGTGTCAAAATAAGATTTGTCACCAAAAATCATTCCATTTGCTGAAACACGGAGAAAGTTATGGCCAAATTAAGACTCAAAAATTCCCCATAGTGGATGACTTATACAGCCATCAATGGAGAAAGATGCCACCTAGAGACTGACAGAGGTATAATAAACAACACAACCTTGATCACTTTTTTTGTTTTGTTTTAGATGAACAGAGTTTCTGTGAATGCTTAGAGGATGCTGAATGCAGAGATGATTATGTTTCTCAGTGTTTCTTATGATTTCTGAAAATATTATTTAACATAGACATGGAATCACTGTAGTACTAAATATTAAAATTGATTGATGTTTGTTTCAGTGACTTACAGAAACATGCTTAAATACAGCTCTGTGTTGACAACAACGTATTTTGAATTACTGGATGCCGAAAGAATCAACATGTAGGTGATATTTAGACACTAATAATAATAAATGAATTGAATGTTTTATTATTTTTGTTTTTATTTACTTCAAGAAGCAGTTTTGATTTTGGTCATCGCTTGATGCAAAACTCAAGTCCATCATTCTTTTAAACCATTACACAACTAAACTCTTCAGTTGCCAAAGAAGTTTGATTGTCCAGACCTCTGCTGAAATAGCACACTTACAGCATTGTTCATTAAAATTAGTTTCTAAACCGGTTAAGATTTAAAATCAGCAGTTTTGAGTTTCGCGCAGTTAAATAGTTGAAGAATAACGTGGACACAAACTTTTCTTCCAATATCAACATACAGAAACTATACTTGGAAAAAAAAAAATGCCTTTCTCATTAAATAATGAAAGAAACTGTATGTATAATAATTATACAGATGTTGATTAAAATGGGTTTATTCACTGCAAAATATGTTTGAAATATGAAATGTAAAAACATTTATTTCCATTTCATGTCAGTTTACAAAAAGAAAAGTTTGTAAATTTGTGCCAACCCTGAAACACTCAAAACGTTTGAGTTTGAATTTTACAGGGTTAAAAGTCACAGTAAAACTAGCTAATAATGACATAATTATAGGAAATATCACTATACCACACCACATTATTTAGAGTATAGTATGTTATTTGATGTCGAGTAATATTTTCCTGTATAAATAATGATTACTATAAAGATATATGAATGCATAAAACATTTTAGAAAAATAAAACTATAGTGTACAGACAGGTGAAGGGTTCGATTCTGGAATCCACTGGCGCTTCAATATAAATACATTGTGAGTGATTTATCAAGTTATTAATCAACATCTATCAATAATCTTAAAATTATTTGAATGACTTCTTCAACGCATGTTAAAGTATTTATTTTCATTTTCATTTTCAAACACTAGAAAATAATGATGTATATTTTCTGAACCTCTGACTGAGAGAAAAGTACAACTTATCAGTATTCAGAGCAGAGCTCAGATTAACTTCAGCCTTGAAGAAACTGTGAATCTTGTGTATTTTTGTAAGTGCGCCAAGTGTTCGGTACAGGTTCTTTATGGGTGGACGACTGGAACTGTTTGAGACCTGCAGACGTCTTGTCCTGACTTAACAGGACATTCTGTCCCTAAGTTCAGGGTCCGATCGTCAGCATCATGATGGAAGGAGATATGATTCTGACTGTCCATGTGTGGAAGATTACTAACTTTGTCTATTTTCTTAGCCAATCAGAATAATGATGTGGTCAGTGGAGTATAATTGTTGTAGAAATGTGAACATACGCAGAACGGCCTACAAACTCCATGTGAGACTTGAAGCTGCTTCTGCTGATGAAACTGCATAATATTCTTCAGTAAAATTTTCTTCAATTTATTTTTGTTTTTTTTAACTCTGACTCCGGGTCTTCATTTATCATATCTGGTCTTTTGGGTCTTTAACTGTAAACTTCCACGACACAGGGAAAGCAGAGTTGTATTATTCTATATAACCCATTAAAATGAAAAGTAAAAGAGTCATACAAGTTGTCTGAGATTCAGATGAAAAACCTTTATAAATGTATACCTTTACAAATATTATACATGCTTACTAAAAGAGATTTTGGGCTTTAAATATCCTGGTGTTTTACGGCCAGAGGTTATGTCATCATAAATTGCTGTAGTTTGTTTCTCTTTTCCTCATTTTGCTGTACATTACATAAGTAGTAAGTCATGGGACAGACACTGACAAAATATGACACTGGGAGACAAAAATATCACTCAGTTTTCCTCTTTCTGCTGCAGCACTTGACACACAGATATCTAACTGTTACAAATATAGATAGAGTAAATGTCAGAACAACTGCAAACAATGTAACGGCAACATCTACTGAGTAATAGGAGTACCAAGGCAGTTTGTAGGCCTCTGTACGGAGGTGAGCAGCACCTTTGTGTCTCATTACAAACTCAATCCAGAAGAGGGCACTGTCCAAAGGTTTAACTGGTTTGTCTCTGTGCAGATGAGAGAGTCTCTGCATACTCAGTCTGTAAGACGGTTCATTGATTACTTCCTGTATGGCTGCATGCAGTGTGTTCTTATCTAAAGTTGCGATCGTAACTATCTTGGCTCCTCCTCTTTCTTGCAATCGAAGAAGATTGTCGTACTGGTCAAAAAAGAATGGAATTCCAACCACTGGAATACCGTGGTACAAAGCTTCTTGAACCCCATTGGTTCCACCATGTGCAATAAAAACTTTAGTCTTTGGATGTCCTAGAAGATCGTTCTGTGGCATCCAGTCAACCAGTAATGTGTTGTTCCCCAAAGTAGATGGTCTCTTTCCAGTGTATCTCCAAATTACCTTTTGAGGGAGCTGAGCAAAAGCAGTAGCTATGTCTGCTGTTACATCATCTGGGAGATCACTGATGAACGTCCCTAAAGACATGATAACGACTCCATGCTCTCCTGAACTTTGCATGAAGTCCTCCAGATCTTGTGGAAGGGCCTTCGCTGGTTTACACTGGAAGCCACCGATGTAGATGATATTTGGCATAGTTGGACGTGGAAATTCAAAAACAAAATCAACCCTCATAAGCCATATATCAGCCCCCTGGAGAAGTTCGTAAAAACGAACAGGTGGATAGAAATATTTGTCACACAGCGCTTGGTACTGTGGCAAATTAAAATAGCCGTACTGAAAGTACATGTGGAAATAGTAGAAAACATTTTTTACTCGTTGAAAGAAGTTCATTTTGTCAGTGTTTCCAGATCCTGTGATAGGGATGTAAGACAACGGTGATGGAGCGATGTCAAAGTGTCCCTCTCCAGGAGCGGTCCATCTCACATTATATACCATGGGTAACTTGAGTTTATGAGCCAGGAGAATGCCTGCACCCCATACTGGATCAGTAAGCATCACATCGTACTGTTTATCATGCAGTGCCTTCATAATTTCCTCACTTTCAAACATGTTTGTTATAAGCTGGCATACCATTTTATGCATTTTATACATAGTACTAACTGTATCGAAATACATCCATACAGCGTTCAGCCATTGGCTTTTTCCTCTTTCATGGTCGATTACTTTGGAGAGCATGTCATCTACAAATTCTTCATCCATTCCTTTGGTGTTAGGTATGGTTATAGAGTTGTAATAAGTTGAATTCTCTTTTACGAACCAGCTATTAGAGGTGTGTATAACATCAATGCTGTGCCCTTGACCATGTAAAGCCTTGATGAGGATGTCCATGTTCACCCAGTGACTTCCCTCCAAAGGCACCACCAGGATTTTGCCACCATCACAGAGAGATCCAAAAAGGATTCCGACTGTTATCCAGAGAGAGACAGAAACCATGTTCCCAGAAAATGGTGTCATCTTGCCTGCAAATGAAAAAAAAAAGTTACATAAATTTGGATAAAATTAGTAGTTATTTATGTTAATAATATTGTCAACACTGTGCAGTACTAACATAAAATAAAATAAAAAATACATATAGTTTAGTAGCCCAGTTTGTGTCACCTTGTTATCTGAATGCTCGGTCAGGCAAAATAATTCAGATGGTTTATTATCTTACACAAACTGAATTATTTTGCAGTAGTTTATGCTTAACATCAAAACTTTATTACTTTTATATTTCCATTTATTTACTTATCTCAAGAATAATGGGGCTGACTGATGGATAGTAATGAAGCTCTGTCTAGTGGAACCAAATATCTCAGGACAACTGGCTGTTTTGTTTCACCAGTTTAACACTCACAGTTCATTTTTCAGACCATGCCGAAAGCAAATGCTAAAATTAAAATAAATAAATAAATAAAACCACTTTAAAAAAAAAAAAAAAAACTTTTTATTTACTTCATCAATGGATAATTAACATGTTCTCTTTTTCATTGTGACAGAGTGATCTCTCACCTCCATTAAAGCACTAGTTTACATAAATTCTAAGTATTTCACTTTCTGAATATCTGCTTCAGAGTTGTGGGTGCACACACTCCGTTAGCGCTCGCGGATACAAACACACTGCAGTAACATGTCTGTTACATCCATTCAGACCCTTTCACACAAACAAACACACACACGCTGTTCTATTTCACTTATCTTCTATGTTTGCATTATATGGTATTCTGTGTTGCAATGAATACGCTACCAATAGGGATGAATCTGTCTTTCGGACCGCACTTCTGTCTGTGTGTGTGTGTGTGTGTGTGTGTGTGTGTGTATGGGGTGTTCTTCTTCTTCTTGTTGTTTAATGGCGATAAACTCTTTAGGAGCACTGGCGCCAACTACTGCACTGGTCAATGAACCAGTACATATTCCTCACATGGGTGATGTTGAAGTCGCCATGAAATCAAAACTAACCATTTTTATTTTTAATGGGATATTTCAGTAGCCTGTTTATTATAAATGATTTATGGGGAAAAAATTATATATATTTCATTTATAATTTCTGCAATTTATAATTATTATATAATTATAATTAAGGCAAAATACGTAAGATTTTTATATTTACATATTTCTTACCTGCTGAGGTGCAACTTTGTTTTAAAAATTGTGTAGGACGGGGGGAGAGGGGTTGCCAATATAACAACTAGAGAAAAAATAAAATTACAATGTCCAGAAATCAATTTCAGTAGTAGATTTATTTACACAGAAGTCATATTTAATGTGATAGTTTCATGCTTACATCTACAATAATGTAATATATTGTTAGTCCCGAGATTCATCACGTCAGTGAATAAATAGCTGCCACCCAACTCGGCTCCATTACCGCCTCCTCCCTCAGTGGGTCAATCTCCTACATAGAATCACACAGAATGTGTGTTTGAATGGTCTGGTGGCAGAACTTGTGATGAGTGTGTCAGAGAAGTTTGGGTTCTAATCTGCCCTCATATGGTGTTTTTTGCCCTCATTAAAACCAAATATGTTCAAATATGTTATTGTATATCAAGAGCAGAGACACATTTGTGTGCATTTTGTTTTGTGATTTCACCTGAACGAATAGAGAGTCTGTGCAACAGACTTGAACGAAAAACAACTACACATTCCAGCACCAGATCGCCACTTATTTAACACGAACAAATGAATTTCTAATTAAACAGAAATGTTTCTTTCGTATAGGTATGTGGCATGTGATGTTTCAAAAAGTGGTGGGGACAATATTGACCCTGGCAAAAAGTGGTGGAGACACCTGCAAATTACACCTACGCTTGTGAGATCCTGCGAGATCAAATATTTAAAATACACTGAATTTATGTTGTTTCTACATTAATTTGGAGATTGAATGTGAAATTATTAGAATACAAAAATATATTAACAACTTTAATGTTAGGTGCGATTAATCACAATTACAGGAAAAAAAATTAATTAGTTCATTTTTTTAATTGATTGACAGCACTAATATGTATATTTATTTTATTTTATTTTTTCTTTCAATACCTGCTATAAATTCCTGCTTACAAAAGGAGAGATTCTGGGATTGTCTTTTAAATATGCTGATGTTTTCTGGCCAGACACAATGTCATCATTATTTACTGTAGTTTGTTTTTCTTTTCATCTAAAGTTCAATGTGCCATTCATTACATAAGTAGTAAGTCATGGGACAGACATATAAGAGGAAAATGCCAATACTTCTTATGCACACGTGTCACTCAGTTTTCCTCTTTCTGCTGCAGCACTTGACACACAGATATCTAACTGTTACAAATATAGATAGAGTAAATACCAGAACAACTGCAAACAATGTAACGGCAACATCTACTGAGTAATAGGAGTACCAAGGCAGTTTGTAGGCCTCTGTACGGAGGTGAGCAGCACCTTTGTGTCTCATTACAAACTCAATCCAGAAGAGGGCGCTGTCCAGAGGTTTAACTGGTTTGTCTCTGTGTAGTTGAGAGAGTCTCTGCATACTCAGTCTGTAAGACGGTTCATTGATAATTTCCTGTATGGCTGCATGCAGTGTGTTCTTATCTAAAGTTGCGATCGTAACTATCTTGGCTCCTCCTCTTTCTTGCAATCGAAGAAGATTGTCGTACTGGTCAAAAAAGAATGGAATTCCAACCACTGGAATACCGTGGTACAAAGCTTCTTGAACCCCATTGGTTCCACCATGTGCAATAAAAACTTTAGTCTTTGGATGTCCTAGAAGATCGTTCTGTGGCATCCAGTCAACCAGTAATGTGTTGTTCCCCAAAGTAGATGGTCTCTTTCCAGTGTATCTCCAAATTACCTTTTGAGGGAGCTGAGCAAAAGCAGTAGCTATGTCTGCTGTTACATCATCTGGGAGATCACTGATGAACGTCCCTAAAGACATGATAACGACTCCATGCTCTCCTGAACTTTGCATGAAGTCCTCCAGATCTTGTGGAAGGGCCTTCGCTGGTTTACACTGGAAGCCACCGATGTAGATGATATTTGGCATAGTTGGACGTGGAAATTCAAAAACAAAATCAACCCTCATAAGCCATATATCAGCCCCCTGGAGAAGTTCGTAAAAACGAACAGGTGGATGGAAATATTTGTCACACAGCGCTTGGTACTGTGGCAAATTAAAATAGCCGTACTGAAAGTACATGTGGAAATAGTAGAAAACATTTTTTACTCGTTGAAAGAAGTTCATTTTGTCAGTGTTTCCAGATCCTGTGATAGGGATGTAAGACAACGGTGATGGAGCGATGTCAAAGTGTCCCTCTCCAGGAGCGGTCCATCTCACATTATATACCATGGGTAACTTGAGTTTATGAGCCAGGAGAATGCCTGCACCCCATACTGGATCAGTAAGCATCACATCGTACTGTTTATCATGCAGTGCCTTCATAATTTCCTCACTTTCAAACATGTTTGTTATAAGCTGGCATATCATTTCATGTATTTTATACATGCTGTTAGTTGTATCGAAATACAGCCGTACAGCGTTCAGCCAGTGGCCCTTTCCTCTTTCATGGTCAATTAGTTTGGAGAGCATGTCATCTACAAATTCTTCATCCATTCCTTTGGTGTTAGGTATGGTTATAGAGTTGTAATAAGTTGAATTCTCTTTTACAAACCAGCTATTAGAGGTGCGTATAACATCAAGGCTGTGCCCTTGACCATGTAAAGCCTTGATGAGGATGTCCATGTTCACCCAGTGACTTCCCTCCAAAGGCACCACCAAGATTTTGCCACCATCACAGAGAGAACCAAAAAGGATTCCGACTGTTATCCAGAGAGAGACAGAAACCATGTTCCCAGAAAATGGTGTCATCTTGCCTGTAAATGATAAAACAATTGGATTACAGAAATTTGGATAATATTATTTGTGTAGTTACTTCGGTCGGTCACCTCGTTATCTGAATTCCTTGTCAGGCAAACTAGGCAAAATTGTTTTGAAAATGTGAACAGCAGTTGGCTAGTTTATGCTTAATGTCAAAACACACTACAGTTAACATGTAAATTACGTCATTGCACATTGCATTCTGGGTAGTCGCCGTCATGTTTTAGGACACACTCAGAAGTGTACAATGATAAATACAAGAATTACTGTATTTATGTTAATACTTTTCAAGAACTGCTTGCACTTACTTAGAATAAATGGACTAATATTTGAATCTCTTACATACATTTGAGCACTCAGTCGTGCGGCAAAGACACTGCACATATTCATCACATTTCATCCACTCATAAATCATACGGCCACCTTCTATCGGACCACACACAAGACCAAATAGATTTTATTTTGCAGTTTATTTTTCAATAACTAAAAAGTGGGACTGAAATATCTACTAGGTAAAATAATAAATACAATATAGCTTGATCTCAGCCAGTGGATCATTTTTTCAACTGACAATTTCTTAATGTTAAACCATTAAGGGATAACATAACAGAAATGGCCTTCTGTAGCTAATGCAGCTCCGAAATTATTTATTGTGACAGCAAGATTCCTTATACTGAGAGAAGCTCAACAGTAAGCAAAGGAGCGCTACTCTACGAGCATAGAGAGTGATCACAACGAGCTAACCCAAGTAATATCTCCAGATGTGTTTTCATAAATTATTTATGGTGTGAGCACTGTAATATATATTTGTAATTTATCTCTCATAAATAATAAATATACACACGATCAGAAATAACATTATGACCACCTTCCTAATATTGTGTTGGTCCCCCTTTTCCTGCCAAAACAGCCCTGACCCTGACCAGCCTCCATGGATCGGACTTGTTTACTCAGCACATGCCACAGATGCTCGATTGGATTGAGGTCTGGGGAATTTGGAGGCCAAGTCAACACCTCAAACTCGTGGTTGTGCTCCTCAAACCATTCCTGAACCAGTTTTGCTTTGGGCGCTTTATCCTGCTGAAAGAGTCCCAAACCAGCGCTCAGTCTTTCCCAAACCACAGTCTTTCACTATCTTCAAAAGGCTCTCCGGAGCTTCCGTTTCTCCCCACTAGTCAGCAGTCCTTCTCTCCCTCCTCTCTCGCCTCACACTGGCCTCTTTATGCGCTCTCTTCACGCCAATCACTGGAATCAGACACAGGTGTTTGTCATTTGTTATTAATCCAGTTACTCATCGCGTCTCCCAACTCTCTCTCCCACTGCAGACCTCGCTGAACCACGCCCCCCTCGCCACATACCCCCACCGCCCGACTCAGGCCAGGGAGCCATCTGTGCACCCGGTCTGTGGACCACCTGAAATTTAAAAGGCTGTAACGCCAGATACCAAGATACCAACGAGTGATCCACGCATTGGTATCCTTCATGCGGTGCAGCCACTGCAGAGGGGCATGGTCCGAACAGAGGGTGAATTCCCGTCCCAGGAGATAATATCAGAGGGCGAGGACGGCCCACCTGATGGCCAAACATTCCTTTTCGATGATGCTGTACTTAGTCTCTCTCTTCGAGAGCTTGCGACTAATGTACAGCACCGGCCGTTCCTCTCCCTCTATCTCCTGGGACAGGACTGCATCCAGCCCCCTGTCCGACTCATCAGTCTGCAACAAGAAGGGGAGAGAAAAATCAGGAGAATGTAACAGCGGCCCGCCACACAGGGCAGCCCTAACTTGGGTAAAAGCCTGCTGACACTGCTCTGTCTACTGTACCGGATCTGGCGCTTCCTTTTTAGTCAGATCAGTCAGAGGGCTGGTGAGGTCCGAATAATTAGGCACAAACCTTCTATAATATCCCGCCAGCCCTAGGAACTGTCTCACCTCCTTTTTGGTCTTAGGTCTCGGACAAGTTGCAACCGCTGCAGTCTTATTAATTTGGGGACGCACTTGTCCGTGACCCAAGTGGAAGCCCAGATACCTGACCTCCACATGCCCAACTGCACATTTCTTCGGGTTGGCCGTGAGTCCGGCCCCTTTCAGCGCTCTCAGAACCGGCTCACACAAACCAGCATATGCAGCATGGGGCTGCTGAAAAGTGGCCGGTGCCCAAACAACCCGAATGGAAGTGTAACGAATTGGTGCAATCCAAACGGCATTGTGAAGGCTGTCTTTTCTTTAGATACATGTGATTAGGGGATCTGCCAATATCCTTTTGTTAAGTCTAGTGTTGAATAAAAACAAGCGGTGCCCAGCCGATCAAGCAGTTCGTCAATCCACGGCATTGGATAAGTGTTGAATTTCGACACGATGTTTACCTTGCGGTAATCCACACAGAACCGAACAGAGCCGTCAGTTTTCGGAAATAAAACTATCGGGCTTGCCCAATCATTGTTGGATTCTTCTATTACCCCCATCTCGAGCATCGCCTCTAATTCGGTCTGAACCACTTTTTTCTTGTGTTCAGGCAAACAATACGGCTGACTGCGCACTACCACGCCTGGCTCCGTCTTGATATGGTGCTGAATGAGATTCGTTTGACCAGGTAGGGGCGAGAACACATCGGCAAACTCCGCCTGCAACTTGGCTATGTCAGTGAGCTGGGAGGGCGAGAGATGATCTCCCCCTGGAGCCGTGCAACCTGAAACGGTCCTTGCCACTTTGCAAGTAATTTAGAGCTCGAGGTTGGAAGTAATACAAGCACTTTCTCTCCCGGTGTGAATTTCCGCAAGCTGGTTCCTCTATCGTACAGCCGGCTTTGTTTGTCCTGGGCCTGTAGCAAATTCTCCATAGACAGCTGCCCCAACATGTGGAGTTTTGCTCTCAGGTCCATGACATACTGAATTACATTTTTACTCTGCAAAGGTCCGTCCTCCCAAGTTTCTCTCAGGATGTCTAAAACCCCTCGGGGCTGATGTCCATAAAGAAGGTCGAAGGGGGAAAACCCCGTGGAGGCTTGTGGGACTTCCCGCACAGCGAACAATAGGGGTTCCAACCATTTATCCCAATTTTTGGCGTCTTTGTGAACGAACTTACGAATCATGGTTTTCAAAGTGCGATTAAATCTTTCCACCAGTCCATCCGTTTGTGGGTGATAGACGATGGTGCGAATCGATTTAATGCTCAATAATTCGTATAGTTTGTGTAGTGAACGTGACAATAACACCGTACCTTGATCAGTGAGGATCTCTTTCGGGACCCCCACTCGGGAGATTAAGCAAAACAGTGCGTCTCCAACACTCTTAGCCGATATTCTGCGGAGCGCCACTGCCTCGGGATATCGTGTTGCATAGTCCACCAGCACTAAT
Source organism: Zacco platypus (assembly GCA_038088235.1). Classification (NCBI taxonomy): domain Eukaryota; kingdom Metazoa; phylum Chordata; class Actinopteri; order Cypriniformes; family Xenocyprididae; genus Zacco; species Zacco platypus. The sequence continues at coordinate 2,629,419 of CM076075.1, read as the reverse complement.
GCAAAACGATGTCCCCTTGTGGATCGCTCTAATGGCCCGATGAGGTCCATCCCAATTCTCTCGAAGGGGACCTGCATTAATGGAAGAAGGCACAATGGCGCTTTTGGGGAGGCCACCGGATTCACCAACTGACATTCACGACAGGACGCGCACATTCTCGTGAATGCCTGGCCAAAAAAAAACGGGTCATGAGACGATTTAGTGTTGTTGTCTGCCCTAAATGTCCTGCCATGGGATTACAATGAGCCGCCTGGAAAAGCATTTCCCAACGGCTTTTCGGTACTAATAACTGGGTTGTATCTTCCTTGGTCTGAGCGTCTTGGGTCACTCGATACAACCGGTCTTTCATAATAGCAAAATACGGATAGGAAAGTGGACGGTCAGGGTGGAGAGGCTGTCCGTCTATATAATGGACCTGTTCAAATGCATGTTTTAACGACTCGTCCTGCGATTGCGCCAGAGGAAAATCATCACGCTCCGAGAGGTTCAGCCTCTCAATTTCACTCCCTTCCTCTGGCCCAGCTCTCAGTGGTCCCCGTTCAGTCTCTCCCACCTGCACGCGCGCCCCCCCCCCCTCCTGCTTCTGTTCCCAAGAGACATCTGTACACAAATACCCCAATAATTCAATAAAATATGGCCAATTAGTTAGAATTAGAATTAGAATTAGCTAGAATTAGAATTAGCTAGAATTAATGGATGCCCGAGGTGCGGGTTAACTGCAACCTCTATTCTATGCTTTTTTCCCCTAAATTGAATCACAGCCGACATTAAAGGGTATTTCACCACGTCTCCGTGCACACACTGTACCTGAACCATGCGGCTTGTATCCAATGCCTCGGACTGAACCAAGCTTTGATGGATAGAGGTTTGGTTACATCCTGAATCCACCAGAGCTTGATAGGTACCCCCCTTAATACTCACAGGTATTTGGTACCAGACAGCCTGATCAGGGGCAGCCTGCGGGGCATCCGGGACCCTGATCATTGTCCCCACCTCCATCAAAGGGCACCTGTCGATAAGATGTTCCAGGTCCCAGCAACGCCAACAGGCCGGCCTAGACCTTCCCACCGCCCTAGTGGCAGGAAGTGGGTTAATATATTGGCATGGAGAGAGCAGGGAGACGGAGGCGGATTTGGTCCCTGGGCAGAGCTCTCAGATCGGCCGCGTACTCCTGCCCTCGGGGCGGGACTCGCGGCGGACCTGGCAGACGAGACCTGGGGAGAGGGACAGGGCAAGAAGTAGAGGGAGAGGAATAAAATACAGGGGAAGAGAGAGAAGCAGCTGGAAGGGATTCACCGACCCCGGGGCACACCACCATCTGATCCTCCGCCAGTTGTATGGCTGAGTCCAGCGACGTCGGCAGGTGGCACTGGACCCACTCTGCCATCTTCTTCGGCAGACGAGCCATGAACTGCTCCAGTACCACCCTGTCGATGATGGTTTCGACGTCGCTTCCCTCAGCCAATAGCCATTTACGGCAAGAGTCCCGGAGCTGCTGAGCCATCACAAAGGGTCGACCACTCTCGCCCAGCTCCAGCGAATGGAACCGCTGGCGATGTTGTTCTGGGCTTCGGCCGACTCGCTGGGTGATGGCTCGCTTCAGATCGTCGAAGACCAGGAGGTTCTGCACGGGCAACTGTTGAGCAGCCATCTGGGCTTCTCCTGATAAGAGCGGTATCAACCGCTCTTTCAGCCACCGCCCTGCTGCCGCTGTTTTCTCAAAGAGCTCCAGGAATGCTTCAGGGTCGTCCTGGGCCCCCATCTTGCTCAACGGCAGGTGGGGGGGAGGAGTCTGTGGGGCTGCCGCTTTGGCCCGAACCTCCCGGTCTATCCAGCTCCGGAACCTCTCGCGGTCCTCCTGCTGTGTCTGCAGGATGGCCTGGAAGCGGCGCTCCTGGTCGCTCCTTAACTCCATCAGCGCTTGATGTTGTTCCTGATAAAATGATCTCCGCAAACGGCGAAGTTGGCGGAGTCTGTATGACAGCGACGGCTTTCCTTCTTCCTTCCCGGGTTTTCGGCACCAGTGTAACAAGGTCAATGAAACAGTACTCAGGAAGGAAGAGGACGGGGTCGGTGCTACTGTGACTGGTGGGGCTTTTATTATAAACAACAAAACAGTACAATCAGCGGTGAGGACACACCAGCGCTCAGTCTTTCCCAAACTACAGTCTTTCACTATCTTCAAAAGGCTCTCCGGAGCTTCCGTTTCTCCCCACCAGACAGCAGTCCTTCTCTCCCTCCTCTCTCGCCTCACACTGGCCTCTTTATGCGCTCTCTTCACGCCAGTCACTGGAATCAGACACAGGTGTTTGTCATTTGTTATTAACCCACTTACTCACCGCACGTCTCCGAACTCTCTCTCCCTCTGCAGACCTCACTAAACCATGCCCCCCTCACCACAATCACATTCCCATTTTATATATCTGTTCAGACCTTTTCACACAAACAAACATACACATGTCTTGTGTTGTTTTATTATACTTATCTTTATGTTTATATATGTTGGTGTTCTGTGTTGTGATGAACACACTATCTGTCTTTACTAGTACATTTACATTTACATTTAGTCATTTAGCAGACGCTTTTATCCAAAGCGACTTACAAGTGAGGAAAACAAACAAGCGATTCTTCATGAATTGGCAAATAACACAGGAAGTGCTCACAATACAAGTTTCATACATTGCTCAGTACCATAAGCTAGAGTAGGAAGGGAAAAAGGGGGGATTTTTTTATGAGGGGATTAAGTGTTCACGGAAGAGGTGAGTTTTCAGCTGTCTCTTGAATATTGCCAGGGAATCTGCGTTCCTGATGAAAGTAGGGAGATCATTCCACCAGCAGGGAGCAGTGAAGGAGAATGTTCTGGAGAGTGATTTTGTGCCTCTCTGTGATGGTACCGCAAGTCTTCGTTCCTTTAGCGATCGCAGGCTTCTGGTGGGGACGTAGTGTTGTAGCAGTGTGTGGAGGTAGGAAGGTGCAGAGCCTGTGGTGGATCTGTAAGCAAGCATCAGCGCCTTGAACTTGATGCGAGCAGCAAGGGGTAGCCAGTGCAAAGAGATGAAGAGGGGCGTGACGTGGGCTCTCTTAGGCTCGTTGCAGACAAGACGTGCAGCAGCATTCTGGATCATTTGAAGAGGTTTGATTGCACTTGACGGCAGACCAGCCAGAAGAGCATTGCAGTAATCAAGCCTTGAAATGACCAGGGCCTGGACAAGCAGTTGTGTTGCGTGCTCAGTCAGGAAGGGACGGATTTTCCTGATGTTGCAAAGTGCAAATCTGCATGACCGCGCCGTCTTTGAGATGTGGTCACTGAAGGTCAGTTGGTCATCGAAGATAACTCCAAGATTTCTGGCCGACTTTGATGGGGTAATGGTGGTTGTACCAAGCTGTATGTTGATGTCATGTTGAAGAGTAGGAGTGGCAGGGAAGACTAAAAGCTCAGTCTTTGCCAGGTTGAGCTGCAGGTGGTGTTCTTCCATCCACGTCGAGATGTCCGCCAGACAGCTTGAGATTCGTGCAGCTACTGTGGAATCATCTGGTTGGAAGGACAGGTAGAGTTGTGTGTCATCAGCATAGCAGTGGTAGGAGAAACCATGTGCCTGTATGATGGGACCCAGTGACGTAGTATAAATGGAGAATAGGAGGGGACCAAGAACTGAACCCTGAGGAACCCCAGTGATCAGTTCATGAGGTTTGGATACCTCCCCTCCCCAGGCAACTCTGAAAGACCTACCTGTGAGATAGGACTCAAACCACTGAAGCGCAGTACCTGAGATGCCCAGTGACGAGAGGGTGGACAGAAGAATTTGATGGTTTACGGTGTCGAAGGCAGCAGATAGATCCAGTAGGATGAGAACAGATGATTTGGAGCCAGCCTTAGCAATCCGCAGGGATTCCGTGACAGACAGTAGCGCAGTCTCTGTTGAATGGCCGCTCTTGAAACCAGATTGGTTGACGTCCAGATGGTCGTTCTGTGTGAGGAAGGATGACACCTGGTTGAATACAACTCGTTCAAGTGTTTTTGATATGAACGGTAGGAGAGAGACAGGTCTGTAGTTGTCCACGAGTGATGTGTCTAGCGTGGGTTTTTTAAGCAGTGGGGTTACTCGAGCCTGCTTGAATGCGGTAGGGAAAGTGCCTGTGTGGAGAGACGAGTTAATGATGTGTGTAAGTGCTGGTAAAAGAGTGGGAGAGATGGCTTGTAGAAAGTGTGAGGGGATGGGGTCTAGAGGGCAGGTGGTGGGATGAGTGGAGAGGAGAAGTTTTGATACTTCTGCCTCCGTGAGAGGGGAAAAGGAAGGGAAAAGATTAGTGGATGAGGAGGGGCTGAGTTCCTGTGTGGGTGGTGTAGAGAACTGGCTGCTGATGGCAGATGTCTTGTCGATTACATTAATCACGACAAACCAATTATACATTCGATGAAACTACAAAGTTGGCACGGAGTTATGATTACACAATAAAGTCATTATGATTCTTCTTATTAACATTATTTTATAACATAAGTAACATGTAGGATAAAAGTAGTTTCTGTGACAGCTCCAGCTCTCCGACGCACAGTGTATACGTCAGCGTCCGAATTCACTCACTTCATTTCGTTCACTCTTAGCAGATGTAGTGCACTCAAACGTCGTACACTATATAGGGATTACTGAATGAGGGAACGAGTGAGCGGTTTCGGACACAGCTAAGAACTTCAGCCGACAGTGCGGAACACACTGAGAAAACTTAGTCGGCCCACAAACGGCTCGACGGCTGGCTTGATGTGTTCCGGCCTTTAGACACCCCATACCCTGAAGTAAGAATACCTTTGAAGAAGCGTTTAAACAATGGCAGCAGTATACATATAAGAAAATATGAAAAAAAAATATTTTCAGATAGTACCAAACTAACCTGTAGCAGTTGTTGTTATATTTATTGTAGCTGCCTAATACAGTAAGACTGGCTGTACCCAAAGCATAGGAGAAAAAGATCTGAGCTCCTGCTTCCATCCAAACCTAAACCATAACACATCAGGAGTGAGGACTTAGGAAGGAGTTCAAGTAGTATTAAAGCTAGTCTGATGTCTGCAAAATTTCATCTTTATTTTTTTTTGCTACTTGTAACAAGAAAACACCATGCCTTTTACTGGTTGTGAATTAAATAGACTTCGCAAAAACATTTATTTATACATTAATATTAACTGATCTAATCTTTGTATAACAGTTATTAAGCCTGATTCCAGGAAAGGGAAGATGGTTGATTACCTGTGGGTCAGCGAGACGGGCCGGTTCAGGGTACAGGTAAAACATAACCCCCTGCAGAGCTCCAGGAAGAGTCAACCCACGAATCAGCAGCACCAGTAGCATCACATAAGGAAATGTGGCTGTGAAATACACCACCTACAGTACAGGGACAATATAAGAGAGGGTAAAAATGATGTGCATTTGCATAATACTAATAATAATTTTACTATTTTCAGCAAACTGCAAAATGCTATACTGACAATGACTATTAATGAATGCAAACATAAAGTCATATAAAAATGCTATAGAAAACAGACAAACTTAAGAATCAAGAAAAATAGCATTTTGACATTTTGTGAAATGTTTACTGTTAAGATTCTAAAATTCTCTTCAATTATATTCTTGCACACCTTGCCTGTAGATTTGACTCCTTTCCAGACACAGAAATAACACACGATCCACATTGCGATGAGACACAGAAGAACCTCCCAGTTGATTTTACCGACCTCCTCAATACCTCCAGAGAGAGTTAGCACTCTGTGTCTATAAAATGTGATGAGATAGAGCAACAAAATGGTTTTATAATTTGCTAAAAATGTGGAATGTTCTTGCAGGATTTGATTATCAAATGTTATCATAATGTTATTTATGTCTATTTATTTACTTCCAGAACTCGGCAACGGAAGAGGTTGAATTAATCAGCGTTGTCCAGTTGAGGGTCAGATTCTTTGCAGCAAGATTTACACAATTATCTAAAACAGAGAACAAGAAGAAAATAGTTTGCAAACCCCTGGTTTAGCATATTTAGATATATTTAGCAGATGTTAGGTGAGTTTTGTTTCAAGTTATCACCTGTGTTCCAGGTGTTGTCGCAGCTGTCCCACGGGAGTTGGGAGCTGAAAGAAAAGATGAGGTAGAAAAATGCCCAGGCCAGAATGATGATGTAATACATGCAGCTGTACAGAACAATCAGCTGTCCTGCAAAGCCAATACCTGACAAAAGCAAACAGAAACAATGATCACCAGGGGAATGTCAACAATTTTCATAGGGACCATTCAATGATGTTATTGACCCATGAAAATGAAATTATTTTTATGTAAGCAAATTAAGTAGTCTCAAAGTGAGTTAATAAATAATAGTTTATATATAAACTAATTTATATATACACTGTTTACATATAAGTTTATATATAAACTAATAATAAAGATTTCACATTTTGACATTTATATGAATTGAAAGCAAAGAAATCAAGTTTAGAAGGAAAAAAACTATTTTGCTGTATAGAACACAAATAATATGAATAAATCTGTCCCATTTTAAGTCCAGTGAAGAAGATGAGATGCAAAGGCTTGATCAAAGTCCAGCATATTTATTAGACAAAGTAAACTCAGATTATCCAATACTCAACAAAAACAGAGTGAAACAAGAAACAAGACAAACTGAGGGACTCAAATACACAAGAATAACAAACTAGACATGAACAGGTGGGAGTACTTGATCAATAACCATAGAAACAGAAAATGAAACAAAGGAAATAGAAAACAATGATAAACATAATAAAAGTTATAAAACTAGAATCAAAAGACATCAAACAAAGTATAATGTGACAAAATCGGACATTCTGTGTTTTCCCTTTTTTCAGTGTACATTTTCAGAATTTCATGTTTACTGTGATGTATTCTTAAAATATATTTTCTGTTAAGGACAAAAAATTAGATAAATAAAAATAATAATAATAAAAAAAACTAGACAAATAAATAAAACCCACAATAATTTAATAATAATAGTTCAGTAAACCTAGCCATTATGTATTCTGCACATCAACAGCGAAAATACTCACAAAATTGTTCAGAATTGTTTGTTTTATTTGTTTATGGTTTTAACCATGATTTTCATTTAGACCAATATAAAAATGCACTTTAAAGAAATGCAATCTGTGCCAAATTTCACCACCTTTAACGCCGTTCCAGGGGATGCCATAGACTAACAAGAAGAAGAAGAAGAATGTTGACTCAATTGTACCTGCCTTACATTTAGGCTACTTTTGAAAATGTGACTGGTTGTCTGGGTAAATCCCTCCTACTCAAAGAATGCAGATAAAATGATTTAAAAACTGTTTAAATTTTTGACTCACCCTCCGCTAGAGGACAGAGGCGATGCCAACATGTAATGCCCCCTTCCTGTGTGTACTGTCCCATTGCCGTCTCTAGCAGGAACAGAGGCACCCCACAGGTAACAACAAAAACCAGGTAGGGTATCAGGAAAGCCCCTGAGAACACACCAGTACAATAACAGATTATCAAAATGCCAGAAAGGCAAAGAAGATCAAACATTTTTGTTTGGCTGCCACATACCTCCTCCATTCTTGTAGCAGAGGTAAGGAAACCTCCACACGTTACCCAGACCAATCACAATCCCTGCCACAGCTAAAATAAACTCTGCTTTACTACCCCAGTGCCCTCTCTCCTCTATTTGTCCTTTGATTTTGGTCATACCTTCACACTGTTTGACCTGGTCACTCTGATTCTGCTTTCTAAACTGCTGTAATTTCACAGTGAGACTGTTCTAAATTCTGCTTAGCTGTACATTTATTTAAATGTATCAAGCTATTCATTGACTGATGCTCACCAGCGGAAATGACAACCAAAGTACAAAATAAGTAATGGGGTGAATCTAAAGCAGATGCAGTTATGATATATGATATACCTTGGGCAAAATTTGCATTTCAAATTCTAGTTTTGAAGAAAATTGTTAAAATATGCAAAAACCTATAGCATTCAGTTGTACATAGTGTGGAATGGGGCCCATATAATCCAAGTCCACTTGATAAATACCCAACACCCCCACAAGAACAAACTTAAAAAAGCATGACAATATATTATAAAAAGGCAACCCTGATTTTCAGTTTGAAAATACTGTATGAGTAAATCATTATGCAGCCCTTCTGTTCACTGCTACGTATTGGTATTATGGTTATTTTCTCTCTTTCGTCCTTCGTAAGGAGGTTTCAGATCCCACTCAACTGTCTCAATTGAGTTTACGTTAAGTTTAAGAACTCTGTTACATTTCCACCACCATGTAAAAAAATAATTAATCTTAATATCTTATGTAGCTTCTAAAGGGCATTCCTAAATATGTGAATAAAAGCTTAAAACAAAATAATGACAATTTACTCATTACTATCCTTGTCGTGTCGAATTGTCAAGTATGGTGACCCATACTCGAAATTGGTGCTCTGTATTTAACTCATACAAGTGCACGCAGTGAGTAGTAAACAAGTGCACACACACAGTGAACACACACCCGGAGCAGTGGGCAGCTATTGTTGCAGCGCCCAGGGAGCAATTAGGGGTTAGGTGCCTTGCTTTAAGGTGCCTTGCACCTTAGTCATGGTATCGAAGGTGGAGAGAATGCCGCAGAGAGCCGGTCGCAGACGCGGCGCCCAGCCCGCAGCCAAGGCAGGTGGCAAGCGAACCAGGAAGCGGTCCTGAGACGGGTGACCAGGAGGAAGTTGGAGCTGCTCTTCGGGAGACGGTGAAGGCACCGCTCCCTCCCCCGGAGGAGGGCCGGGTGGAAAATTCTTGGTTCCATTTCCGCCCACATTGGTATTGGTACAATGGTACCCACATTGTTAATAAAAGAGCAGTTTACTCATCCTCTGGGTCACAAGAGGGCGCGTTTGGCGGTGTGTCACGCTATGCCTGGCCACCCTCAGCCCCCTCTCATTTCGCCAGCAGAGGGTAGTGTGCTGGTTGAGGCTGCTACTGTTGGGCCGTCTCCCACGCGCACTGTCACTCTGCGGAGCCAGACCACACTTCGGGCCGTGCTGCCGTCCGAGTCAGGTCCCTTGGCTCTGCCTCGCTGCCCCACCGTGGGTATGTCTGTTGTGCCGTTGGTCCTGCTGGTTCGGAGTCTGGGAGCCTGGCTAGCGCTTCCCAGCCCGTCCCGCTGGCTCATCCGCACGATCAGACTCGGCTATGCGATTTAGTTTTCCCAGCGTCCCCCAGTGTTCAGGGGCATCCATTTCACTCACGTGTCTGCAAACGATGCTCCTGTGTTTCAGGCGGAGATTGCGGTCCTCCTGGAGAAGGACGCAATAGAGCCGGTCCCTCCAGCCGATATGAAGTCAGGGTTCTACAGCCCCTACTTCATTGTACCCAAGAAAGGCGGTGGGTTATGGCCAATCTTGGATCTGCGAGTCCTGAATCGGTCCCTTCACAGGGTGCCGTTCAAGATGTTGATGCAGAAACGCATTTTCGAATGCATCCGTCCCCAAGATTGGTTCGCAGTGATCGACCTGAAGAACGCGTTCTTTGATGTCTCGATTCTTCCTCGACACAGACCCTTTTGTACGGTTTGCGTTCGAGGGTCGGGCATATCAGTACAAGGTCCTACCCTTCGGGCTGGCCCTGTCACCCCGTGTCTTTACCAAGATTGCAGAAGTGGCCATTGTTCCGCTCAAGGAACAGGGCGTTCGCATTCTCAACTATCTCGATGACTGGCTGATCCTAGCTCACTCGCAATAGCAGTAGTGCGAACACAGGGACCTAGTGTTAGCTCACCTCAGCCGGTTGGGTCTTCGGGTCAACTGGGACAAGAGCAACAGGTGTCCGCCATCTCCTCTTATGGAGTCAGAAGCATCTGAGGTCGCTTCGTGCCATTCACATCCCAGGCGTGCTCAACCGTGCAGCCAACGAGCTCTCACGACAGCCTCCACTTCCGGAAGAATGGAGACTCCATCCCCAGGCGGTCCAGCTGATATGCATGACCTGATCGTCAGGTTCCTGAGGGGATTGTTAACATTAGTTAATGCACTGTGAACTAACATGAACAAACAATGAACAACTGTATTTTCATTAACGAAGATTAGTAAATACAGTAACAAATGTATTGCTCATGCTTGGTTCATGTTAGTTAATATATCAACTATTGTTTAACTAATGAACTTTATTGTAAAGTGTTACCAAAATATTGATACAATCTACCTTTTCCAGCTACAATTTAGCTGAAATATGTAGACAGATGACACACATAGAGTCAATTGTTCTCATCACGAAAAGATGGATATCAAAATCATATAGCTACTGTCGGAAAAGGTTTGAAATATGCAGAAGATGATGGAAAACCAAACAATGTCCAGGACTCTGAGTGGCAAGTCTAAGTGCACTGACCTTGAAAAAGGAAAGTAATTTGGGATGCCTTTGTCACCCATGACAGGATCAAACTGTCGAGATTAACTGTGGCTATGGTATTTTGACTGAAACTATGATTAAGAAATGTAACGGACGTAGGCCGGTAAGAGCTCTGCGTGTAAACCTCACTCCCCTGATCTGAAGAGTTGGTCTAGCAACTGAAGCCAGAAACTGCTGTCTTTAGCCTTCTTGTTAGAGTGCCTGACTCCCATGCCGGTGGACCTGGGTTCAAGTTCCGCTTAGTGTGGGTAATTCAAAAAGGAGGGGTTACATAAAAACAAATAATAAATTTTGGCTCAATCTAAAAGACATTACACATCTTCAGGGTTCAAAATGAAAAAGGCCAAAGGCAATTAAAAACTGGCTTACGCATGTATTTATTGACTGGTACCACTTTAGAAATTACAGTATAAAACAAAGTTTAAGGTTGTCTAGTCACAATATGAAGTCAGCATTTGGAGACATTCTATGTCAGGCTGGGCAATGTCAGCTTCCATTTAATTTCAAAACAGAATCATAACCATCTACACATCCATGCAAAAGGTCTACAAAATGCACACAAGAATCCAGAACTATAACAACCGAACACATCCACAAATCCTCCCCATCTAGGCTCCCCTTAGTGATTCTCAGCCATTTCCACCACTGGTTACATCAGTGGATAATGACCACAGTAGCCTTATTTTTGAGTCTGAACAAATGTTTAGAAGGATGGTGTGACACTGACAAAATGTTCCTGTCATCAGCTAAAACTACTGTTGTACTTTTTGTGGGGGCAAATAGCTGAAGTCATAAGGTTGAAGTTAAAGGATGTACAGAACGCAGTGTTTTGGGAAGTTAACCCAGGGAAATATTAACTAGATTGCAGGTAATAATTAATCCAAAAAAGTTTACACGAGTTTTATATAAAAAAAAAATTAAAAAAAGGATTTTAAGTTATTGCAAAAGGGTTTTAAGTTATTTATATCCACTGAGTGGGTTCTAAACACATGTTCAGTTTTCTCTGAAACAGATACACTTGATTGTGGCAACAGTGGAATAATACTTGTGACAATTCTTTGAGCCTAACATTACATACTGAGTGTGCTAAAGGATCTGGGTTTTGTGGAGAAATTTGATTGTCAAAGAAGAATATATGTTTAGTGAACTAAAAGTCAATTTGGCAATAAAAAATGTTTATCTTAATATTCGCAGACATCCTACTGAGGCACTGGTTAGTTTAGCTCCAACCAATTCAGTTAAAGGGCGCTATTATGCCCCTTTTCATAAGATGTAATATAAGACTCTGGTGTCCCCAGAATGTGTCTATGAAGTTTCAATTCAAAATACTCCACAGATAATTTATTTTAGCTTGTCAAATTTGCTTCAATTTATGAGCAAAAACATGCCGTTTTTGAACTGCTGCTCCCCATGTGCCCCTGTGCGTTCACTCATTTTTGATAATTTTTCCAAAATTTTCATGGCCAGCAGAATATTTTTGTTGTATGAATATCTTAACAATATCTCAAAAGATAGAACAAAGCCTCTACTTTTAAATAAACAAACAACACATAAGTACCTACTTTCTCTCTGCTAAAAAAAAGTATATCCTATATTGTATGTTTGTGTGTGGTATGCATGTAATCCGAATGTACTACATTTGCCATGTTGTCCTGTGACCTACCAGCGTCAATTGTGTCACTTAATTTGCCATTCACAAATCAATCAAGCAAGAGTGGGAGAAGATGTGTGGGACAATCTGGCTGGCGCTGTGTCGGCTCCAAACATTCATGTGCCTGCTCTCCATGAGCATGAAAGGGTTAGTTCATTCAAACATATAAATTCGTTCATTATTTACACGCCTTCAAGCTGTTCAATCCCTGTGGATTTTTTTTTTCTGAACATAAAGGGTGATTTTGGACAAGTTTGTCATGCTGGTTTCTTTTTCCCACAAATGCCGCCGTTAACTTGCCTTGCAGATCCTGCTCCACCACCGAAGCTCTGCAGCAAATACACAAAATCAAGAATCATAAAAGTGCTGTGATAACTCGATTTGAAATTACAATAATTGAAAATATATATTTTTTTAATTAATTCTGTATTATACTCACTCAGAGCCTTTGCCTGCAGCATTCCTTCATCAGTCTCTCTCCACTGGATAAACACACGTGTTCATCTGTCCCTGTAACATCCAGACAAGATTCAAGTTACTCTGTGATTTATGTGCTCAATACTACATTTACATGTTGAGGTAGTTGCTGATGTGTTAACTGACTTCTTATACAATACAAATGTTACTTCATTTATCAACAGTACAAATGGTCAAATAAAATAGATAACTTATGTCTAGTTACTTTTACATTTGTTTATTTACATTACTTACATTCATGTAATGTAAGCAGTGTTGAATTCTACATAATAGCACACATAAATCACTCAGATGTCTATTTCATGTTGTGATGTGCTCATCATCTGCAATACTTATGAATATCTCCCTGTCAGATGTTAAATAAACATTTAGTAAGCGTCTTCATGGTGTATGTGGTTCAGAATTTATGTAAATCCATTTTGGTGACCTAGAGCTCCGCTGTTAGCTATACATAACAAAGCGTATTTTTACAGCAAAATCACAACTATACTATACTACCTAGCGTCTTTACACCTTCAACACTTCAACAGTTTACTCTACAGTAGTTCAACAATTGCGATTTTAACACAAGGAACCATGTTTTTGGTTTTCAGTTCTCACATTTGAAAACATTCACGCCTCTTTCTCCTCCGAGTTTGATTATGACATATCCTCTCCCGTGGCCTCCTGGGATCGAAAAGTATCCATCGGATGAACACTCAAGAATCTGGGTGGAAGCAGTAGGTAATCCAGGAACTTCTCAACTACTCTTTTATGACTACTAAGGTTTCGGACATACTTATTCCCTCGCTTACTGCTTTTCCTCTACTATATAGTAGGCAAGTAGGCGATTTCGGACGCACTTTAAGTAGATGTACGTCGAAATAGTTGAGAAATAGTACATCACCAAGGTAATACTCGCCTACTATTTTATGACTACTAAGGTTTTGGACATTCTTATTCGCTCGCCTACTGCTTTTCGCCTACTATATAGTAGAGAAGTAGGCGATTTCGGACACAGCAACTGTTTTTGGCACTAAAGACTAAAGCTCTTTAATATACAGTGTGTACGGAAAGTATTCAGACCCCCTTAAATTTTTCACTCTTTGTTATATTGTAGCCATTTGCTAAAATCATTTAAGTTCATTTATTTCCTCATTAATGTACACACAGCACCCCATATTGACAGAAAAACAGAATTCTTGACATTTTTGCTGATTTATTAAAAAAGAAAAACTGAAATATCACATGGTCCTAAGTATTCAGACCCTTTGCTCAGTATTTTGTAGAAGCACCCTTTTGATCTAATAGTCAAACAACTGGAATACGTACATCCCCCCCTGCAGGCCACAATAAACCATTACAGCCAGGGCCAGATTAAAGTGTTGCAGTGGTAAAAATTTAAAACACAGAGTCTTTTTGGGAAAGATGCAACAAGTTTTTCACACTTGGATTTGGATTTCCTCTGCCATTCCTCCTTGCAGATCCTCTCCATTTCTGTCAGGTTGGATGGTAAATGTTGGTGGACAGCCATTTTTAGGTCTCTCCAGAGATGCTCAATTGGGTTTAAGTCAGGGCTCTGGCTGGGCCATTTAAGAACAGTCACGGAGTTGTTGTGAAGCCACTCCTTCGTTATTTTAGCTGCGTGCTTCAGGCCATTGTCTTGTTGGAAGGTAAACCGTCGGCCCAGTCTGAGGTCCTGAGCGCTCTGGAGAAGGTTTTCGTCCAGGATATCCCTGTACTTAGCCGCATTCATGTTTCCCTTGATTGTAACCAGTCGTCCTGTCCCCGCAGCTGAAAACACCCCCACAGCATGATGCTGCCACCACCATACTTCACTGTTGGGACTGTACTGGACAGGTGATGAGCAGTGCCTGGTTTTCTCCACACATACCACTTAGAATTAAGGCCAAAAAGTTCTATGTTGGTCTCATCAGATCAGAGAATCTTATTTCTCACCATCTTGGAGTCCTTCAGGTGTTTTTTTTTTATCAAACTCCATGCGGGCTTTCATGTGTCTTGCACTGAGGAGAGGCTTCCATCGGGCCACTCTGCCATAAAGCCCCAACTAGTGGAGGGCTGCAGTGATGGTTGACTTTCTACAACTTTCTCCCATCTCCCGACTGCATCTCTGGAGCTCAGCCACAGTGATCTTTGGGTTCTTTTTTACGTCTCTCACCAAGGCTCTTCTCCCCCGATAGCTCAGTTTGGCCGAATGGCCAGCTCTAGGAAGGGTTATACGTCTTCCATTTAAGGATTATGCCCACTGTGCTCTTAGGAACCTTAAGTGCAGCAGAATTTTTTTGTAACCTTGGCCAGATCTGTGCCTTTCCACAATTCTGTCTCTGAGCTCTTCAGGCAGTTCCTTTGACCTCATGATTCTCATTTGCTCTGACATGCACTATGAGCTGTAAGGTCTTATATAGACAGGTGTGTGGCTTTCCTAATCAAGTCCAATCAGAATAATCAAACACAGCTGGACACAAATGAAGGTGTAGATCCATTTCAAGGATGATCAGAAGAAATGGACAGCACCTGAGTTAAATATACATATGTGTCACAGCAAAGGGTCTGAATACTTAGGACCATGTGATATTTCAGTTTTTCTTTTTTAATAAATCTGCAAAAATGTCAAGAATTCTGTGTTTTTCTGTCAATATGGGGTGCTGTGTGTACATTAATGAGGAAAAAATGAACTTAAATGATTTTAAATGACTGCAATATAGCAAAGAGTGAAACATTTAAGGGGATCTGAATACTTTCTGTACCCACTGTATGTCCCAAAGCAGTGCCAGGGAACTTGATGCCTTGTACCTTGAAATGGATATTCACCAGAGACACAACCTGCTTGAACTGAACAATCATAACTGATCAATCATTGCAATTTCCAGGCAAAATCCCCCTCAAAGGCATTAAATCCATACAATACCTTGGAAAATTATCTAAAAGAAACCTTATCAGGCTCCAGAGGCCTAATGCTAAGCAATACAGAATGAGATAAACCAAACACTTGCCATGGGAATAATGCTATGGGATTTACTCTGGGTGCCTCCTCCTTACTTTCCCCTCAGGCTCAGTTCCCTTTTCACCACAATGGTCAGGTACAATCACTGCATTATAGCTCCACCTAGCAAGTTCCACATGGGGAAACAATATATTCTTTACCCTAAGTGGGAAATCCACCTTTTTCTTGCTGAGAATCAAAGTCATCCCAACCGGTTCGCAATAGGTGCCCGGAGAACCAGGACTGAATCTACATCAATTGTCCCCTATAGAAAGACTCTTACCAGAAAGGGGATATTGGGGCCCTCTCCTGGAGCCAGGCCTGGGAGAATAGCTTGCAGGAGAATGTCTGGTGGCTGGGCTCTAGCCCATGGCCCCCAGTTGGGCTTTTGGATGCTGACAGAATTATTGTAAATTACAGTTAGATTGGTTAAATTGAGATTGGTAAAAAAAAAAAAAAAAAAAAGACTGCAGAACACTGGCCCTACAGGACTAGAGTTAAAGAGCGCCGCTCAATGGCTTTCAACTGCTGGATCTATCATAGGGTCAGGTCTTCTATAATGAAGAAGAGTCTGTAATGAGTTTTAGATAGCAAGGGTAGGATCTAAATTCAATGTATTTAATGAGTAAATAATCACAAGGATACTAGAAACTCAGGAACAAGAACCAAGACCCATAAACCGGCCCCAATTTACCAAACCTGACAATGAACAGGAAACAGGAAATTGGGAAACCAAGACACAGGTGAGAACAAAGAGGAATGGACAAAGGGAAACAATAAACATACATGTTCTGTGCACTGTGCAGTACTTCCTGATGAGACGCAGAAACATTCATACATTGTTTAATCTAAATGAAAGAATTGAGACCAGAAATACAGATTTCTTCTGAAATAACCTGTCTGGTTTAAGCACATTTAGGTCTGACTCTGACCTGTGTCTTGAGGAAATAGTACCTGTTGCTTGAGATGAAAAAAACAAACAAAACATTTTCGGCTTTGTTTCTGCAGGGTTTAATTACTGGAATAAGAATGAAAAGACTGATTACAAAATACAACTTTTTCCTTTTCAAAGTCCATTTTGATGTTCCTCTGTGTTCGTCTTGACTAAGTCTTCCATTTCTGCAGTGAAAGTTTCCTTCATTTCAGCCAATTGTTTAGAGGTAAGAGGAAGCTCTGTATCAGGACTACACAGGTGACGCAAACGCTGTCAAGACACACAAATACAGGGAAACAACAGTTAAGTTGTGCTAATTTTATTTTTATTTTTTTAAAGCAGATTAGATTCTCTTGGTTAGTTGAGTAGATTAGCATTGGTTAAATAGTTATTTGCATCCCAAATTTTGATCTCATCTGAAATCCCAGAGCATTTGTTTTTCAAATGTCAGGGATAAATATCTTTTTATCCTCACCTGTTTCAGACACCCTTTCCCAGCACACATTCGACCCAGTGCCCATGCAGGCACCAGCAGAATGGAGGACAGGGCCAGTAACCAGCCTAGTGCGTACGCCCAGTCCGGGTACACATACCAGCGGTTAAAAGTGAGAGGCGTGTACTCCACCATTGAACAGATGAAAGACAACTGTGAATGGACAGAGAAATGATGAATAAAAAGATAAATGGAGAAAAAGGATAGCAAGAGCTGAGTTTAACTGAGGTGGTTATGGTTAAGAATGCTTGAGGAATTCACAACCAAATAATATCCATTAAGACAAGACAAACCCAAACCGATGTTTAAAATGCAGAGACACTCACCAGGGACACGAGAGGAGTCAGGTATTTCCAGCACATCATGAATATGTAGTTGGGGCGTGAATTTGTCATGTCTTCAATGACGTCGAACATTCTCTCAGCCCCTGTGGTGTGTAGAGGATTTAGCTTTAATGGCTTTCCAGCATTGCCAGTGGATTCTGTTGACTTTATTATGTTATGGTCTGAACCTGTGTGCGACTCACCAAAAATCCAACCCATGGCCAGAGACTCAAATACAGACAGGAACAGAACACAGGCTCCATTACAGGCATAGTAGTCAAACAACTGGAATACGTACATCCCCCCCTGCAGGCCACAATAAACCATTACAGCCAGGGCCAGGTTAAAGTGTTGCAGTGGTAAAAATTTAAAACACAGATCAATGAAATAAAATTGCACTGGCCCTCAGTCATACAGCTCTGGGAATTTTTTATAAATTTAAATAGGTTTCTTTTAAACTTAAACTTTTCTAAACATTTTCCAAGTAACAGAGAAACATTTACAATTAAATACTTGCTCTCTTTTGATTTTCATTTATAATTACAAGGACCAAACATTACATCCTTAAAGGTGACATATCATGTCCCTTTGTAACAAGATGTAATATAGGTCTCAAGTGTCCCCAGAATTTGTCTGTGAAGTTTCATCTTAAAATACCCGACAGATAATTTACCATGTCTTACCATGTCTTAAATCCCCCTTTTTGGGTGAAGGCAAAAACATGCTCTTTTTGCATGTGTATCTTTAAAGTTGGCATGAAACAGAAGTTGCAACCAGCTTTTCTGAGTGATCTGAGTGAAATGGCTTCTTCAATGAGAAAAATGTGGGAAGTGATTAGATTGTAGGATCTTTGAGCTGCTGCTCCCCACCCCCTTTGTGGAAGAGGGCTGTGCATTCTAGCTTGTGCCTCGGATAATAAAGAAAACTAATATGAGGCGCAATCTGTCGTCTCTCTCTGAATGAAGTCCATTCTGATACTCCTCAGAAAATTAACTGTGACTTAGACAATACTTATCACACAAGCATGAGATGCGTCTAAAGAAACGTTAAAATGTCAGGTTTTAAATAATGTAAGTCAAATTGAAAACAAATATTCTCTGTTTATGTAATCTGTTCGAAAATAGAGAGATGTCAGTTATCCACTAATATCCAGTTATCCAGTTATTATCCACTAATAGGGGTAGTTGTGGCCTAGTGGTGAGGGAGTCGGGCTTGTAATCTGAAGGTTGCTGGTTCGATTCCCATGCCGGCAGGAATTGAAAGTGGGGATTGTGAATAAACAGCACTCTCTCCACCTTCGATACCATGATTAAGGTGCTCTTGAGCAAGGCACCTAACCCCTAATTGCTGCCCTTGTAAGTCGCTTTGGATAAAAGCATCTGCTAAATGATGAAAAAAAAAAGAAAAATAATGTGGCCATGCCCCTGCAGAGCGCTCAGCAGTCAAACGCAAATTCTGAGGCAATCCATGCAAAGAGTCAACAATGCCCGCATCAACTCGAAAAAAATAATGGCTCAAGCTTAGTCAAATTTGTGTATTTTTCATCTTAAGATGCCGTGAGGGGGGTATTATTGTTCTTGCCCAGAACAGAACCATACAGCCAATATAAACTCTTTGCAATTGTCAATCATATTTGATGATAGTGGTCCTGACAGAAATGTATAATGTGCATTGACGAACAATATATAACATTTCAAGAAATTGCTACAGCAGTGAGAAAGATGAACGTGCATGCATTTTTTTAATTTGTGTAGAGCTGCACGATTCTAAAATCAGATCTTTTTTTTTTTTTAAATAGAGATCATGATTCTCCCACAATTTTGAACAGACAACTAAACAAAATAACATGTAGCCTTATTTACTAGAGGAAAAAAATATGAATTGCTCTTTAAGCAATTAAAAAAACAACAATAATTAATTAAAATATTAATTGCTGTAGTCTATTTAAAATATTTAATTTAATTGAATAACTTAAAAAATGGTTTTGAATGAATGATTCAATAACTCACTCATAACTACACTTGTTTCATTACTGGATGAATCAATGTTTTTGAATGAATCATTCACAATCATTACAATTAATTGTGCAGCTCTAATTGACCCTTCGCAAAGATCCGCCCCCTTTAGTTACTGTTGCTATGTCCGACAAGCTATGCACTCTCACGCCACACATCATGTTCTCACACAGTGAAAAATACATCGCGGAGCAAAGAGGACACTGACAACGCTTCGACAGACATATGAAACAGTTTCATATTTACAGTTTTTGCCCATTGCTTACACACTAAACCAATGCTTAGACCAGTCTCAATACCTAAACTTCTTGTAGCACATCTTAAACACAGTGTAACCACATTGTCAACTTTGTACTTTGTTTGCAATTACAGCGATCATACGTTTCCTGTAGTTCTCCAGGTTTGCACACACTGCAGTAGGGATTTTGGCCCACTCCTCCATACAGACCTTCTCCAGATCCTTGGGCAATACAGACTTTCAGCTCCCTCCAAATTGTTTCTATTGGGTTCAGGTCTGGAGACCTGGACCTTGAGATGCTTCTTACGGAGCCACTCCCTAGTTGCCCTGGCTGTGTGTGTTTCAGGTCGTTGTCATGCTGGAAGACCCAGCCACGACCCATCTTCAATGTTCTTACTGAGGGAAGGAGGTTGTTGGCCAAGATCTTGTGATACATGACCCCATCCATCCTCCCCGTCAATACGGTGCAGTCGTCCTGTCCCCTTTGCATTCCTAAAGAATGATGTTTCCACCTCCATGCTTCACGGTTGGGATGGTGTTCTTGTGGTTGTACTTATCCTTCTTGGTCATTCTTCCAGATGATCATCCAGATGGTCAATGGCAAACTTCAGACGGGCCTGGACATGCGCTGGGTTGAGCAGGAATTTAATCCATGACAGCGTAGTGTGTTACTAATGGTTCTCTTTGAGACTGTGGTCCCAGCTCTCTTCAGGTCATTGACCAGGTCCTGCCGTGTAGTTCTGGGCTGATCCCTCACCTTCCTCATTGATGGCCCTCGAGGTGAGATCTTGCATGGTGCCTCAGACCAAAGGAGATTAACCGTCATCTTGAACTTCTTCCATTTTCTAGTAATTGCTCCAACAGTTGTTGCCTTCTCACCAAGCTGCTTGCCTGTTGTCCTGTAGCCCATCCCAGCCTTGTGCAGGTCTACAATTTTATCCCTGATGTCCTTACACAGCTCTCTGGTCTTGGCCATTGTGGAGAGGTTGGAGTCTGTTTGATTGAGTGTGTGGACAGGTGTCTTTTACACAGGTAACGATTTCAAACAGATGCAGTTAATACAGGTAATGAGTGGAGAACAGGAGGGCTTCTTAAAGAAAAACTAACAGGTCTGTGGGAGTCGGAATTCTTACTGGTTGGTAGGTGATCAAATACTGATGTCATGGAATAAAATGCAAATTAATTATTTAAAAATCATACAATGTGATTTTCTGGATTTGAAAGAGTAATTCAGATGGTGCTTGTGTGTGTGGTTTTGTTGCAAGAATTTTATTTTTAGAAAGGAGTGATAAGTTTTGATTGCAGTGTTTCATTTGGGCTTAGATGTGAGTTGTTGTGTGAGCTTGTGTGTAGAGTTTTGACATAATAAGCCAAATTCTGCAAAAAGTGTCAAAGCAATAGGCAAAAACTGTAATGTATCATAATTTTTTAAAAGAAGTTTAATCAATAAATAGCGTCTAGTGTGTGTTTAATGTGTGGTGACAGATCGCTGTAGCTCCTCGTGAACCGATCATCTCTTCATACTAGTTCATTTATAGCATCAAATAAACATGAATGAACATCAGAAGGAATGTTGTTTCAAGCGCGAAAAGACGCGAGTACACACAATTTTTGAAGTTCAAGTTCACCAACGTTAATCTACTGCTTTGTCAGACAAAATGGCGGATTCTGAGTTATGAAACTCTTTGCGAAGGGTCAATTATGTCAATTGTTTTATAGACATTTCTTTTCCTTCATTTAAAGATAATTCCCCAAAACTTAAAAGGCCTAAAAAAAGGTCTTAAAGGCATCGTAAAAATAATCAGTCGAGCAGTCTAATCCAAATCAAAGTCTTCTGAGGAGAGACGATGGCTTTGCATGATGAACCGATTTAAAAAAATGAAAGTGAGTGTGGCCAAGTATTTGTGCTCAACATTTCACCCATCCAAGTGCACACACAGTCAGCACCGTCACAAGGAAAGGCTACTCAGTGCAGAGCCATGGGTGGAGTATAACCTCCAGCTCCCCCTTTCTTGATCTACTGTGGGCATGATGGGTGGAGCTGCATACTTCAACCACACCCTAACCCAGGGGTGTCCAATCCCGCTCCTGGAGGGCCACTATCCTGGAAAGTTTAGCTCCAACCCCAATTAAACACACCTGAACCAGCTAATCAAGGTTTTTAGGCATACAGGAAACTTCCAGGCAGGTGTGTTGTGAGAAGTTGGAGCTAAACTCTGCAGGACAGAGGCCCTCCAGGACTGAGTTTGGACACCCCTGCCCTAAGCCTACCCATAATCATATTTCTCCACCCATGAAACAGGTTAAACTCCATCCTTGAGCTCCAGAGAGGTGGAGCTGGAGGTCATTTGGCTCTGCAGCGAGCTCCACTTGGTCGCAAGGGCTGTGCCAAGTGTGCAACCACTTAGAGTTCATGTTTTTGTTCTTCGAAATACTATAATAGTTAAAAGACACAGCTAAAAGTGAGACTACGTATATAATGACTGTATTACTCTACTTGTTTAAAATGCATTATGCAGTAACTTACAATATTGCTCAAAGCGTGTGCGTGTCCATGATTCACGCGTATACAAGTCAGTCAGTGCGGCATTGCACATCAGTCCATTTTAAATTCTGATTTTGGCCGACCTCTGGAATGGGTCAAACCATAGATATTACCTGAGAGGTTCAAGTAACTACGCTAGATATCCGCACTCACTCAAGGATATGCATTTTATTGCACGGACGGAGAAACCATGGACACCTGCAGGATTTTATCTGACTGTACACACAAAGGGTTTTTTATTTAACACTAAAAAGTTTTTTCGTAAGTTGAATATGGAAGATGAACTGTTGGAAGTTAGATATATATATATATATATATTTTCGCTTTGGAAGGTCTTTATTAACCCCCCGAAGTCGTGTGGAGTACTTTTATGATGGATGGAGGCACTTTCGTCAGCCCATACTCCTTGATTCCTATCACCCCTAATATAAAGCTCAGATGCGTCAGGATATTTATTAAAATATCTCCGACTGTGTTTATCAGAAAGAAGAAAGTCAAGCTTGGGGTAATTTTCATTCGAATGTGAACGAATCCTAATCTTTCTCCCACACAAACACACTCTCCTCTTACCTCTGTAACCATGACGAGTTGTCCAAAGAAGCAAGTGAGACAGAAGACTAGGAGTAAAATTTCTCGTCGTCCTGTTTTGCGCAGCACCACAGGGAACAGGTCCATCACTGACGTTATGACAGCTTCCATTGAAGCAAACTTCAAAGGGAAAGTCATATAGGTTTGGTATGACATGAGGGTGAGTACATGATGTCAGTATTTTCTTTGTTTTTTACAATTAACTCCAAAAGATCTCAAAGGATTTTCAGATTTGTCTTTACACTCCAAAAATCTGAAAATTACTCTAAATAAAATGTTTGAAGTTCATGAAATCCAATATTTACCCTGTTTTTTTTTCGTCAGTATTTTTTTTTGCTCTGCACATATTTGTATGGAAGCTTTTTTCTGCCACTAATTAAAAAAAAAAAAAAGGTAATAGCGATGTTTTGCAATTGCGTGTTATTATAAAGTCAGAATTGTGAGATATAAGCTCGTAATTCTGAGTAAAAAAGTATTTACAATACTTTATAGTACGCAATTGTACTTTATATTTTGCAATTCTGACTTTATAACTCGCAATTGCCATTGAAGTTATAATTGTGACTTTGTGTCACGCAATTCTGAGGGAAAAAAAAGTCAGAATTACGAGATAAAAAGTCACAATTATACCTATTCTTTTTCTTTTTTTCCCCCCCGAGCTTCCATTTATTTGCACTTAACTACATTAATTTACTCCATCAAAATTATTATGCAACACCAAAAAGTCAGAGTTCACTTTTTTGGTCAGGGACATTGTGGATGCATTGTTGTATTTATTGTAAACATATTTTTGTACATGCAGAGAGACAAGTCAAAATTATTGGCTGCGATAATTTACAGCATGCCACAGATATGACCTATAGATATTAGGCAGAAAATACACTGGGTAATATGAGGCGCTTAACTATTCCAATTTTAACTAAATGCTAAATTTAGTGCTTTAATAAATATTTTTATAACAAAACTATAAATATAATTATCAAATGTAATTATGTTCTTAATTACTAATTTAAATGCTAAACCTAAATATGAAACGAACATTCAGAGTACATGCAAGACATTTATATTTAAAATTTTATATTTTCAATTACAGTTTTTAGTTCAAGGTATTACAATTTATGTGTATCTGATACCTGTGTATCTAGTCCCAGCAAAATAATCATGATGAAGAAACAAACAGCCCATAATTGAGGGAGGGGCATCATTGCTACTGCCTGTGGATAAGCTATGAATGCTAGTCCTGGACCTGAACAAAGAAAGAGAGATATCATTTCAAGCTTTCCGTGTTCTTAGTCATTACTTTAGTACAGTCTCGGTTTGCAACATTTCATTATGCTTTTAATTGTCTTATGATACCGCCTGTGTTTTCATGAAATATTGCATTACCTGATTCTGCCACCTCTTCAATGGGGATGCCCTGCTCTTGGGCCATGAAGCCCAAAACAGAGAACACAGCAAAGCCAGCCACCAAACTGGTGCCGCTGTTCAGAAGGGAAAGCCACAAGCAGTCCCTGATAGACATAAAAACACATATCATCTACCATTTGCTGGCTGAGTATCAGAAGAAACAGTATATGTACATTTCAAGAACATCTCACTCATATAACTAATAGTTAATTCTTGTTGTTGACTCATTAATACTAACCTGTAGCAGTTGTTGTTGTATTTATTGTAGCTGCCAAAAACAGTGAGAGTGCCAACAGATACACTGTAGGAAAATAAGATCTGAGCTCCAGCCTCCAACCAAACCTACACACAAAGAGCACCTCAAATTCAATATAATACTTTGTTTAAATACTTTACTGTTTATTTTTATGTATGATTTTGGTAATGTGTTATATTAGATGTCTTTAACTACTACGTACTTACATTAAAAACGATACATTGTTACGATAGGTGCAATGTACTTATTGTGCTGATGTTATATTGTAAAACCGTTTTGCTCCTAAGGTTTGTTCCCTGTTTCCTGATCCTGGTGCCATCTTTTCAGTTATTTGTAGTCCCTGTTGATTAATCCTGATTGTTCCCAGATGTGTCTTGTTAGCTTGTTATCCCTTATGTATATACATGACCCTTGTGTTTTTCTTGTTCTTGGTCAATCATTGGATTTAAGTAAATGTTCCATTGTCCTTGATCCCTGCGATCCTTGTTTTCTGGTTCTTGTTTTACTTTTGTGTTTAATGAACAACCCTTGTTTTTAGATCTATGTCTCTGCCTGCCATCTTATCTGCTCCTCTGAGCAGATATGACTCAGAATGACTGTGCAAAATATAGATTGTTATAGTTTCATCCTCCTTTGCCAGAGTAAGTGCTCCCTCAAGTACCACACCTGTGAGTTTTTGGACCCACTTTCTGGACAGTTCACTCATTTTATTTTATTGCTCTGGTCTGAATGAACTTATCAGATCGTAACATGCTCTTCTGCTGAGCGGATCCCTCTTCACTGTGGGAAAGGTGGAGGTTTCAAACAAACACACAGGAGATCTCAGGAGCAAAACTATAGAACGCTAAATATATACATTACCGGACCAAGAAACCAAGGGTATATAAAGCAGGAAGATAATGAGTAGATCAGAAACAGGTGTGGGAACTAATTAAGGGAAACTAATTAGAGAACTAAGGAACACAGGAAAAGAGCAAACCATGTGAAAATGAAACTAAAACAGGACATAACCATTACCTTACCACCACTACAGGTAGAGGGAATATGGTTGATTACCTGTGGGTCAATGAGACGGGCCGGTTCAGGGTACAGGTAAAACATAACCCCCTGCAGAGCTCCAGGAAGAGTCAACCCACGAATCAGCAAAACCAGTAGCATCACATAAGGAAATGTGGCTGTGAAATACACCACCTACAGTACAGGGACAATATAAGAAAGAGACATGTTAATTGGATGTGGGTTGGGTGGGGCGGTGGACAGGGCTGGATGGGTTACTTTCAAAATGTATTTCACTACAGATTACAAAATACACGCTTTAAAAAGTAATTTGTAACATATTTCGTTACATTACTCAAGTTTAGTAACTTAATCTAAATACTTTAGAATACTTTGGAATACTAATAAGTGTGGAACAAACACAAAAAAGGTAATTGCAAGTTTTTATCTCACAATTCTGACTTTTTCCCTCAGAATTGTGTGATATAAAGCTGCAATTGTGAGTTATAAAGTCAGAATTATGATATGAACTCACAATATTGAGAAAAGTCAAAAATATGATATATAAACTCACAATTATTGAGAAAAGTCAGAATTATGAGATATAAACTCACAATATTGAGAAAAGTCAGAATTATGAGAAATAAACTCACAATATTGAGAAAAGTCAGAATTATGAGATATAAACTCACAATATTGAGAAAAGTCAAAAATATGATATATAAACTCACAATATTGAGAAAAGTCAGAATTATGAGATATAAACTCACAATATTGAGAAAAGTCAGAATTATGAGATATAAACTCACAATATTGAGAAAAGTCAGAATTATGAGATATAAACTCACAATATTGAGAAAAGTCAGAATTATGAGATATAAACTCACAATATTGAGAAAAGTCAGAATTATGAGATATAAACTCACAATATTGAGAAAAGTCAGAATTATGAGATTTAAACTCACAATATTGAGAAAAGTCAGAATTATGAGATATAAACTCACAATATTGAGAAAAGTCATAATTATGAGATATAAACTCACAATATTGAGAAAAATCAGAATTATGAGATTTAAACTCACAATATTGAGAAAAGTCAGAATTATGAGATATAAACTCACAATATTGAAAAAAGTCAGAATTATGAGATATAAACTCACAATATTGAGAAAAGTCAGAATTATGAGATATAAACTCACATAATAAATTCACAATTGCAAGAAATAAAGTCAGTATTGTGAGTTTAAATCTTGCAATTCTGAGAAAAAGAAGTCAGAATTGTGAAACACAAACTCACAATTGTGAGGGAAAAAAACAAATTGTGAGAAAAAGTTGCAGTGACGAGTGAATAATAAAATGACTCACAAACAACTATCACAAAACAGTCGTGGATCATCAGCTCATGACAGGACAGTTCAGTTGACATTTTCTTTTACAAATTCAGTCATTTTGTCTGAATGAACATCAGAAGGAATGTTGTTTCAAGTGCGGAAAGACGTGAGTACACATAATTTCAAAGTTCAAGTTCACCAACGTTAATCTACTAACTCCCCTGACTGCTTTGTCGGACAAAATGGCGGATTCGGTCAGATCACCTGTCAATCAAACTGCTGGCGAAGGGTCAATTGAAGTAACCATTTGAGATTATTGTTTTCCTTCTGCCACATAGCTGAAACATATTTGTTCTCTCCTCCAAACCTACTATACACTTAAAAGGAAACTAATGTGAGCAATGTGACAAAACAATTATTTAATTTCTTACCAATAACTAGGACCAGTATTGACTTTATGGAAAGTAATAGATGAATAAAGTGACATTCTTGCATACCTTGCCTGTAGATTTGACTCCTTTCCAGATACAGAAATAACATATGATCCACATTGCAATGAGACACAGAAGAATCTCCCAGTTGATCTTACCGACCTCTTCAATACCTCCAGAGAGAGCCAGCACTCTTTTCCTGTAAAGAGCGAGAGATACATTTTTTCTTTTGCTGTTATGAACATAGTTTAAAATCAATATGCTTAACCCTTCCGTTTTAGGGTCTATATGACCCCAGACCTTCTTTAAGTAGTGAAAAAAAAAACATTTTTTAATTTTTTTTATCCTGAGATTTAAAGAAAAGATATTTTCAGAAATGTAATTTTGACTTAATGATAATGTTTATGATGTTCACTATGATGTGACTGCACACAAGTGACACTGAACCCAATTGACAGCAATGGATTTTCACAAGTTTTTGTGTGCCAGTTTAGTAGGTACTAATTCGTCAATACAAAATGTACAAAAACCACACACACACACACACACACACACACAGCTTTGAGGTCTGACTGGGGTCACCCCAAACAACTAATGTTACTATTTTGGAAAGATTTTTTTAATTGTGATTTCTTTTTTTTTTGCATATCTCTATGCATATCTCTTTTCCAGTATAAGTACAGAATATGTACAACAATATTTTTTTTTTCATTATTTTGTGTAATTAAAAATTAATTTGGTTATTTCATCACTTTTTTAAAAAATGCACACACCCACATTGTAGCAAATGAAGGGGTTAATAATACAGTTTAGTGATCTCAGAATAAGTGGTAAAAGATATTACCAGGAAAAAAAACATTTATTTCATAATTATAATTACTATTGACACACTTCAATCATTGGGGTCCCTGTGACCCCAACAACGAGGAAGTGCAGTGGATCTCAACAGAAGATATGGGTTAATTACTATAAAATTTACTAATGCATAATGTTCGCGCAAGACTCGAGACAATTTGGATTTATTTACTCCCAGAACTCAGTAGCTGCAGATGTTGAATTAATTAGAGATGTCCAGTTGTTGGTCAAATTCTTTGCAGCAAGATTTACACAGTCATCTAAGACAGAGGGAAAAAATTGAGATATTCATAAGATGGCACTTACTGTTTATAGTTTAATGCTACTTTTGTTTATTTATTCATTTATATATATTTTTAGATTACCACCTGTGTTCCAGGTGTTGTCACAGCTGGCCCATGGCAGTTGGGAGCTGAAAGAGAAGAAGAGGTAGAGAAGCGCCCATGCCAGAATGATGATGTAATACATGCAGCTGTACAGAAGAATTAGTTGTCCTGCATAGCCAATACCTGACAAAGCAAACAGAAACACTGACTAAAAGATCAAAAAGAGAAAATTAATTACAGCGTTAAAGGATGATTTATCCAGTTCAAATGAATATCTGATGCTCTTACACTATATGCACTTTGAGTTTAGGTTCTTTTTACTGATTATTTATTAAACCAGATGCTTTCTTTTGAAATCATTTTCTACTGGATCAAATTTTCATATACTTCACTTAAATAAAAAAAGTAAATAGCTGATAAATTGAAATAAATGGTTTCAGTTACACTGTATTTAAGTGTAATATTAAGTGTATATTATAATGATAATAACATTTACTTACTATAGGGTAAGGATTAGGAAAAGGACTTGGTTTAGGGTTAGTTGTCTGTAGTTGTTCATAATTTACTGATATTACTGGAGTAAGTGCGTGCAACATATGCAACGGACACTGTAAAACAGTGTTACCATGGTTTCTTTGCCACTGCAGCATGTATACAACTGCATGGCAGTAAAAGTGTTTGCATGCTAAAAGATTAATAAATATTGTATAAAGAGATGTGTTGTTTCTACAACTCTCACCCTCAGCCAGCGGACAAAGTCGTTGCCAACATGTAATGCCCCCTTCCTGTGTGTACTGTCCCATAGCCGTCTCTAGCAGGAACAGAGGCACCCCACAGGTAACAACAAACACCAGGTAGGGTATCAGGAAAGCCCCTGAGAACACACCAGTACAATAACACATTATTTAAACAAATAGCATGAATATATTGCGTATTTAGTTCGCTGCTGGTTTCATACCTCCTCCATACTTGTAGCAGAGGTAAGGAAACCTCCACACGTTACCCAGTCCAATCACATTCCCTGCCACAGCCAGAAGAAACTCTGCTTTACTGCCCCAGTGCCCTCTCTCCTCTATTTGTCCATCTATTCTGTCCATTCCACAGTTTTCACACGTTTCCACAAAGGTTCTAATTCTGCAAGTGGTGGTTGAAGAACTGAATTCTGGTTAGTTAAAATTTTATACAAATGCATCAAGTTATTTATTAACTGATCCTCCCCAGCTGGACTGACAGCCACAGTTACATTATTTAAGAGAAAAAGGAAAGAAAGAGAAAGAAAGAACATAAAAGGTAGTAGATCAGTATGATACAGATTTATAATTTTATGCAATGGATATGTTAAAATTAGTAAAATAATGTGTGAAAAAAAAGTCTGAACTCAAGATTCCCATCCCGTAATAAAACAATAAAACTCACTAATCTGAAGAGAAGATCTGCGAGAAAGAGCACAGGACGTGCTGAGCTTCTCGCACCTCACATCCACTCCCTCCCCTCAAGGCTCAACTAGTCATGCAAGTCTCACAAAGCTCTGTTTGAAGCGACATCAACATAAATACCTCTGGTGCGATTGGTAAAATGGTTTCTCTCCCACGTCAGCATAACAGATAAGAATAAAGAAAACAATGTCTGTTCTTCTGGTGTGGGACGCCTAATAAAAGATATTTTAACCATCTGTCTTTCCCTAAAACTAGGTGTGTGACCCTTTTGGGGCACGAGAAAAGGTCCAACAAAAGCTG
This sequence comes from Zacco platypus, assembly GCA_038088235.1. Classification (NCBI taxonomy): domain Eukaryota; kingdom Metazoa; phylum Chordata; class Actinopteri; order Cypriniformes; family Xenocyprididae; genus Zacco; species Zacco platypus. The sequence goes on along the minus strand of CM076075.1, from coordinate 2,599,422 downwards.
CATGAATATTTGGGTGCTAAATGTTTACAGTCCTTTTCTTAGATCTGGAGTATTTAAGGGGACTTGGCAAACCACTCAGGGAAGCATCTGTATCCAGAACTTCCCACACAATCACTGTGTGTCTCTATGAAACTCTACTTTTTATATTGCATTTGTAACTCTGTTTTATATTTTATGCTGATCAGTTATGTGATGTATTTTTGTTAATTCTTTTAATTAGTATGTAATCCTGCCTGGCAAAAACAATAAATGTTAATCTTGATTTATTTTGAATTCGTCTGAAATCATTATCACCGGTAGATCACAAGGTTTTCCACACTTCCGCAATTCTAGGATTGGGATAGATCATACTGAAACCCATAATATATATATATATATACAGTACTGTGCAAAAGTTTTAGGCAGGTGTGAAAAAATGCTGTAAAGTAAGAATGCTTTCAAAAATAGACATGTTAATAGTTTATATTTATCAATTAACAAAATGCAAAGTGAGTGAACAGAAGAAAAATCTACATCAAATCAATATTTGGTGTGACCACCCTTTGCCTTCAAAACAGCATCAATTCTTCTAGGTACACTTGCACACAGTTTTTGAAGGAACTCGGCAGGTAGGTTGGCCCAAACATCTTGGAGAACTAACCACAGTTCCTCTGTGGATTTAGGCAGCCTCAGTTGCTTCTCTCTCTTCATGTAATCCCAGACAGACTCGATGATGTTGAGATCAGGGCTCTGTGGGGGCCATACCATCACTTCCAGGACTCCTTGTTCTTCTTTACACTGAAGATAGTTCTTAATGACTTTCGCTGTATGTTTGGGGTCGTTGTCATGCTGCAGAATAAATTTGGGGCCAATCAGATGCCTCCCTGATGGTATTGCATGATGGATAAGTATCTGCCTGTACTTCTCAGCATTGAGGATACCATTAATTCTGACCAAATCCCCAACTCCATTTGCAGAAATGCAGCCCCAAACTTGCAAGGAACCTCCACCATGCTTCACTGTTGCGTGCAGACACTCATTCGTGTACCGCTCTCCAGCCCTTCGGCGAACAAACTGCCTTCTGCTACAGCCAAATATTTCAAATTTTGACTCATCAGTCCAGAGCACCTGCTGCCATTTTTCTGCACCCCAGTTCCTGTGTTTTCGTGCATAGTTGAGTCGCTTGGCCTTGTTTCCACGTCGGAGGTATGGCTTTTTGGCCGCAAGTCTTCCATGAAGGCCACTTCTGACCAGACTTCTCCGGACAGTAGATGGGTGTACCAGGGTCCCACTGTTTTCTGCCAATTCTGAGCTAATGGCACTGCTCGACATCTTCCGATTGCGAAGGGAAGTAAGCATGATGTGTCTTTCATCTGCTGCAGTAAGTTTCCTTGGCCGACCACTGCGTCTACGGTCCTCAACGTTGCCTGTTTCTTTGTGCTTCTTCAAAAGAGCTTGGACAGCACATCTGGAAACCCCTGTCTGCCTTGAAATTTCTGCCTGGGAGAGACCTTGCTGATGCAGTATAACTACCTTGTGTCTTGTTGCTGTGCTCAGTCTTGCCATGGTGTATGACTTTTGACAGTAAACTGTCTTCAGCAACCTCACCTTGTTAGCTGAGTTTGGCTGTTCCTCACCCAGTTTTATTCCTCCTACACAGCTGTTTCTGTTTCAGTTAATGATTGTGTTTCAACCTACATATTGAATTGATGATCATTAGCACCTGTTTGGTATAATTGTTTAATCATACACCTAACTATATGCCTACAAAATCCCTGACTTTGTGCAAGTTTACCTTGAAGAATTGATGCTGTTTTGAAGGTAAAGGGTGGTCACACCAAATATGGATTTGATTTAGATTTTTCTTTTGTTCACTCACTTTGCATTTTGTTAATTGATAAATATAATCTATTACCAAGTTTATTTTTGAAAGCATTCTTACTTTACAGCATTTTTTCACACCTGCCTAAAACTTTTGCACAGTACTGTATATATATATATATATATATATATATATATATATATTGAGATTTTGGATTTCTGACTATTATGACTTAACATGTTATAGTATCGTGACTAAAACAAACGGCATTTTTGTACGAATAAGCATGCGGCGATTCCTCAATTTGTGTTTTTAGTAAAAAATGCCTCTGTTATGATTCTAAACTAATGAGATTGTGACGTAAAGCGTATAAACGGACGTATATAGCTTTTGAGCGGTGAGACGCCCTGATGAAAGGATAAGTGAGATTAAGATTAAAAACACTAAATTAATTCATGTCTAATTACATGATCAGCTATTAACGTAACATCAGAAACATTATCATTAGAGGTCGATTACAATTGGAGTCGGATTAAATTACTAATGGAGTCAGATAAGAATTGGAAATCCAAATTTTATTAAATTAAGATGATTTTACAGAAGCGCCAGAAAGATTTACACGCACAATCCCTTCAACCGGGCCGCTGGATTCCTTACAGGAATCTTACAGTTTAATTAATCAATATGTAAAATCAACAGCCTCCAGTCTGGGAAGATAAGTATGTAACAAACTAGTGCTTCCATTTAACATTTAACCAAGGAATAACAATAGATTACTGTTCGCAACACTGGTTCTATGAACCATTGAGTGGAGAGCTCTACTCTGTAAAAACCCCAGAGTTAAATCAACTCTGCTCAGATAACATTTGGTCCCTCTCTAAATAGTGTTAAAGTAACACTGAAGCAGAGTTAAAGTTAATGAGATAATTAAGCAATTAATTAAGCGACGATTGAACATTAATGATGAACACCTGCTGTTAACAAGCAGAATCACTAAAGAATAGAAAACACAAGAACTACAACTGACTTCAGCCACAGTCTTAGATGAAATCAACTGACGATAAAAGACATTCAATCTCTGAAGAGTGTTACTTTAACACTAGTTCAGTGTTACTTTAACACTATTTAGAGAGGGACCAAATGTTATCTGAGCAGAGTTGATTTAACTCTGAGGGTTTTACTGTGTACCTATGTGTAAGACTCCTCCTGCAATGACAAGTAAAGACTGCCTACTTCTGAGCGATCAGAGCCTCCTTGTTTATCTCTCCACTGCATTTGGGTCTTCTAAACACTGTAAACCAGAGGTAGGGAAGAAGCTTTCCCAGACTGGGAGACCTGGGTTCGAGACCCACCTCAAGCACCTTAGGTCCGTCGTCTGTTACACTATGGGAACGGCATTTTGTTTTCCTGTTGGGCTGCTGGCCTACCATATGTTTCTTTTTTTTTTTTTTTAACTCTGCCTGCACCCTGGAAATTATGGCCCGTAGGGAGACAAAGTTTGAGAGTGTCCTCTTCATTCTTTTTATTGTTAAAGTGCTGCTGCATCATAGCAAAGGCAGAGCCGAAGAGAGCTTGACCAGGCCTGCTGACTTGGACAGTCCAACAGGCATTATGGAATTATGTGCATCCTTATGGACATTTTTGTCCATTTCAGTTTTGTATTTTGTTATAAGTGTGCCTTTTGTTAATGATAACTACATGAATTTGGGCTCAGGTGTTTATTTTTATTGGTATTTTAATATTTTATCCTCCATTTCCTTCAAAAAATCAATTTTACCCTCCGTACAAAAAATACTCACTCACACTGCAATTTTTTAACCCAGGGCCATTTGACTTTAAATTGATACAATATTTGCAAATAGGCGTTCATTCTATCGGCAAGGCTTCAAATTTTACATTTTTACCTTTTTTTTTTTAAAACTAGATTGTGCCATATTTTCAAATTTGGCATATAAAAGAAATACTCGCTTTATTTGTGTTTTCTACTTATGCATATTTAGAGTCAATTGTAAAAATAATGCAGCTATAATTGTGTGGGTGTGTTGATAAGGATGTCAGAGTGTAGTTTGCATGTGTTTACTGAGAATTTAATGTGTGTAACTAGTTTGAAAGAAATTCTATTGTACTGGCAATCAAAAATCCCACTCCATGTATGAGTCACACCCTTGGCAGGGTCATAGGGTCATGTGAAAACTATGAAAAAGGTCAAAGAAGGTTAAAGGTTAGCTTTGAAGTTTTTCTTTTTCACCCAAACATGCATCTTAACCCTTGATTGCACTTTTTCACTTTTAAAAGGTGCGCTTGAATTTGAAGCAGACGTTCAGAAGCCCCTAAACACATTGTTTTAGTTTTCACCACAAGAAAATGCTGATTGTTTAGTGCTGTAGATTTTATACAAAGTTTGAGTTCACACAGGTGTTCTCACAGCCAAACCTATAAATATGTGGTGCTTGAGGGGTTGATCATTTCAATGTTCGCAAGATGAAGAGAGGATTGCAAGATAACTCAGCAGTTACTCATGATTATTATTTGTATAGAAAACAACAGTGGCGTTATGTAAAGAAACCGATTTGTAAAATGTTAAATGTAAAATGAATGAATGTTTGGTAATTATGAATAGAAGAGATGTTGATTAAAAAAAAGAGTGAGTGAAAGTGGAAAAAAATATTAATAAATCATATTTCTATGACAGTTTTTTGGCATGGACATTTTTGTCCATCATGGACCTAAGTGTTAGTTTTTTTTAAAAAATCTGACACTACATAAAAAATATAAATGCCTCAAAATTAAATTTGTTGTTTTTCATTGACACACCCAAGAATCTAATACACAAAGAAAAATATTCTGCTTAGCATTTAGTTTATAAAAATAAACTACAATTTTTAATTTTTTCATAAAAAATACCTTTGGCATTATGTAAACAAACCAGCATTTAAAGGGTTACAGTTCTTAAAATTAATGAATGTTTGATATCTATGGATAGAACAGATGCTGGTTAAAAAATTGACATCAGTGAAAGTGGAAAAAAATATTAATAAATCATATTTCTATGACAGTTTTTTGGCATGGACATTTTTGTCCATTTTGCATCTACAGTCGTGGCCAAAAGTTTTGAGAATTACATAAATATTAGTTTTCACAAAGTTTGCTGCTAAACTGCTTTTAGATCTTTGTTTCAGTTGTTTCTGTGATGCACTGAAATATAATTACAAGCACTTCATACGTTTCAAAGGCATTTATCGACAATTACATGACATTTATGCAAAGAGTCAGTATTTGCAGTGTTGGCCGTTCTTTTTCAGAACCTCTGCGATTCGGCTGGGCATGCTCTCAATCAACTTCTGGGCCAAATCCTGACTGATAGCAACCCATTCTTTCATAATCACTTCTTGGAGTTTGTCAGAATTAGTGGGTTTTTGTTTGTCCACCCGCCTCTTGAGGATTGACCACAAGTTCTCAATGGGATTAAGATCTGGGGAGTTTCCAGGCCATGGACCCAAAATTTCAACGTTCTGGTCCCCGAGTCACTTAGTTATCACTTTTGCCTTATGGCACGGTGCTCCATCGTGCTGGAAAATGCATTGTTCTTCACCAAACTGTTGTTGGATTGTTGGAAGAAGTTGCTGTTGGAGGGTGTTTTGGTACCATTCTTTATTCATGGCTGTGTTTTTGGTCAGAATTGTGAGTGAGCCCACTCCCTTGGATGAGAAGCAACCCCACACATGAATGGTCTCAGGATGCTTTACTGTTGGCATGACACAGGACTGATGGTAGCGCTCACCTTTTCTTCTCCTGACAAGCCTTTTTCCAGATGCCCCAAACCATCGGAAAGGGGCTTCATCGGAGAATATGACTTTGCCCCAGTCCTCAGCAGTCCATTCACGATACTTTCTGCAGAAGATCAATCTGTCCCTGATGTTTTTTTTGGAGAGAAGTGGCTTCTTTGCTGCCCTTCTTGACACCAGGCCATCTTCCAAAAGTCTTGGCCTCACTGTGCGTGCAGATGCGCTCACACCTGCCTGCTGCCATTCCTGAGCAAGCTCTGCACTGGTGGCACTCCGATCCCGCAGCTGAATCCTCTTTAGGAGACCATCCTGGCACTTGCTGGACTTTCTTGGACGCCCTGAAGCCTTCTTTACAAGAATTGAACCTCTTTCCTTGAAGTTGCTGATGATCCTATAAATTGTTGATTTAGGTGCAATCTTAGTAGCCACAATATCCTTGCCTGTGAAGCCATTTTTATGCAACGCAATGATGGCTGCACGCGTTTCTTTGCAGGTCACCATGGTTAACAATGGAAGAACAATGATTTCAAGCATCACCCTCCTTTTAACATGTCAAGTCTGCCATTCTAACCCAATCAGCCTGACATCATGATCTCCAGCCTTGTGCTCGTCAACATTCTCACCTGAGTTAACAAGACGATTACTGAAATGATCTCAGCAGGTCCTTTAATGACAGCAATGAAATGCAGTGGAAAGGTTTTTTTTGGGATTAAGTTCATTTTCATGGCAAAGAAGGACTATGCAATTCATCTGATCACTCTTCATAACATTCTGGAGTATATGCAAATTGCTATTATAAAAACTTAAGCAGCAACTTTTCCAATATTTATGTAATTCTCAAAACTTTTGGCCACAACCGTATGTGTAACTTTTTTTTGGACCTTTTTTATGACTTTAAAATGAGTGAGTGAGTCACGTGACGTGTGGCCAAGTATGGTGTTCAATACTCGGAATTTGTGCTCTGCATTTCACCCATCCAAGTGCACACACACACATACTCGAGGCAGGATGCATTCACTGAAAGAGCCTGCAGATCATCAACTCATTTGACCAATGTCAGAGCCAGCAGAAGGGCAGACTTTAGTGAGAGAGGCTGAAGGTCAGCTCAATACTGTTGACACATCCCAGGATGGCACTGTGCTGTGTTGAGGTGGCACCTGTGAGAAACTTGTCCACCAGGTCATTTTTCCCAACCATCTGCCCTGCTAAAGGAGTGTGATACGCTGCAATAGCTGCCACATATACTAGGGATGCTCCAATTGATCGGCTGTAAAACGGTATTAACCGATAATAATCATTCTATGACTCGATCTGGAGTCACTAAAATAGGCAGATCTCACCAACCGATTGCAAGTTGATGACAGCAGACCATCAGCACCACAGTCATGTCATCACCAGTGTGGAGTTATTACACAATCTTAAGAAACAATGCATTTTTAAGCCTAGCGATTTAAGAACAAGTGATTTGAAGCTTATATGTCACGTGCTGTAAGCAGCAAAACAGTGCTCATTTGATATGTGCGCACGCTGTTTGAGGGACGGGTTCTGGGCACAGTCACACACTTATGCGTCAAAATGCTTGTCTTTGCAAGTATCAAACACAGTCATTTATGTCTTAAGTGAACATAAACAGTGCATTTGGTGATAAAGTGAAAGCAGGTTAATAAAGCTGCTGCTCTCCTTTCCATTCATTTAAATTAGTCTCTGATTGCCCTGAACTAAATAACTTTTGTGAAGATTATGATTTTGTACATTTGATTACTTTATACAATTTCTGTTGTATTTCTAGTGCTTGAAGGTTAGCACTCGAGTGTCCATGGTGAGTGATTATTCAGTGCTGCCGCATATGTTTTAGCTGAAAAGAAGAATAGACTACCTCCCCAAAATGCAGAAAAGCTTGACGAGAATCCTGCCTAACTACTTAAGTAGGACATAGGAAGGAAGGACACAGATACTCAGCACTTGCTGAATAATATTCCTGATCATTTTTGTATCAGACTACTCATTTTGTTCATTTAGGAGTGGCAGTGTTCCTATTTGTTTTTGTCCTCAATCACATATTGGACAATTCCACAAATGGCGCCGATGGGAGTGGCAAGTTTTGCACATGATCTACTGCTGACGCGCAAATTAAAGAACGCAGCACAGACGCAGTCAAATCATTTACATGACCAACACAATCTACTTAGAGCAGCGTAAATTATCATTGGGTCGTTTCATGTAATAAACAGATGACATTTTTCTCTGGCATTCCAAAGAAATTAATACGTGTGGAAAATATTTTCTCCCTTCTACCACGCAGTCTCCACAGCAACAATTGCAGCCATGTCGCAAAATGGGTTAAGACATGCTTTTTTGGGGCATTAAATAACGGCACAAATACTAGTAAATGGACTAGCACAAACATTAGTAAATCGTGTTGCGTGATTCATTTAAATACTCTCCCATAAATGTTGCGTCTGAAAGGGAAACTACTACAAATGCATATGCAATAAGGTCAGCCGCAAAAACAACTCAGTCACACCTTTTCTAATTTTGCACTGCGTGAAAGTAGTTTTTAGTAAATCTGTTAGTAAATCTGTCCATAAGTCTTGTCTTATCCTAATATGGATTGTGTTTTGCATACATCCTGTTTTTAAAGGCCTATTAAAATGTTCATTGTAAAATCAATATTTGTTGTGCTTATTTAAATCTCAATGAAAACAATAATCTATAGCATTACTGTAAATAACGTCTGTGGTATTACTTATCTGAAAATAAAAAAATGACCTTCAACAGAGTGCTTAAACAAAGCGGTCAGCATTGTAGCATCCAAGCGATGTACTCGTCCGAGGGACGCAGGGGAACCCTGCATGAGACACACTCGTGGCATGACATTTTGAAACAAATGCAGCTTGAATTTGCTTTTTTAGAAGTGAAAATTGCTCTTTGAATCATCGCCAGATGGCCGCAGAGGAGAAGCGATGAATGTGAGCAGAAGGCTTCTTCTCTTCGGAGTCGCCTAAATAATCTAAATTTTAGAAAAGTGACTTTCAGCAAGACTTATATAGGCAGTCTGCCAAATTTGATTTGTCTGTGCTGGTGCACAGATGTGAACCAATCAGGCTCCCGTATTTGCCATAAGTATCCGTAACTGACACAATGCAAGTGAACCATATCAAAAGGAAACCAGCACAATGTTATGCGAACAGCAAGTCTATGACGGTCCACCATCTAGGCCAGCACTATTCCAGCTCTAACCAGCATAAACCAGCCTGGACCTATTCAGATTTCAAACTGGTTTATGCTGGACCTTTTAGCAGGGTATGTCTCTGAAGGAAATCGGTAAAACTAAGCTCTGGAGCAGGTTATATTCAGAGAATAAGTAGCTATGACTTCTTACCCGTTTTTGCAATCGAATGTTGAGATTATCTGCATAAACTGATCTCTGTAACACAGTAGCCGTAAGTACCGTGGCATTTTCTTTCTTTTCTCTCTCTCTGCCGCATTATGTTTCATTCATGTCCAAGGGGGTAAGAACAGACATATGCCCGATGTAAAAACAGTTTTATTGCAGCTAAAATAAAAGGTGGATTGGACACACTGCTCCATTTGGCATGTTCTAAATTGTGAAAACTTGAAATCATTAAATTAGACCTACTTTTAAGTTTTTGTTTGTACTAAAATGTTGTTTTTCTGACATAAAAATACAAAAGTCCTGTGAAGAGCTAACAACATACCATCCCTGAGTGACAATTTTTTTGAGGCTTGTGCACTAGTATTAAACCATGATAAGTACTAGTAATATGTGTAAAACTAGTAACATGTGTTTTCAACACGGTCTCATCCCTATTCGTCACATGCTGCCGTTTGGTCATTTACCCTTCATGTCAACACTCCGACGTCGAGGGTACCCCCTATTCGTCAATAAGCCGACGTTCAGGGTCTTTCAGTAGATTTGAATGCAAATCCCTCATCGTCGGATTTTGACGAAAGGGGTTTAGGCATCCAGCCGTTTTCCTGCGCTGGAAAGTATTGCTTCAGGCGATTGATTTTGTGCTGCAAATGTGTATTAGTCGCATGGACGAATTATTATATTAAATATATATAATTATTATATTCGTGCGTCGTCGCATGGACTGTTGGTGCGGTCACCATACATTTTCGTGGGGCAGAAACCCTTGTCTGAATCGATACCACGACTTTTATATATCATTTCATATATATAATATATATCATTTTGGCCTACATTAAAATGGCATAATTACAGGACTTACAGGACTGCATATTTGCCGTAGGCTTAAACGTGTCTTAATTTAGGTGAGATATTTTATATCTCATTGTGATTCAACAAACAATTTGTTTTGATTTGATATACTTTATTAATCCCACACTGGGGAAATTTCTGTGTTACAGGAGCTCAAAAATAAAATATGATACATAAAATAAATATAATGTCACTTTATTTGACTGTTGTAGGCTTCTTACTGTGGTGGAATCGCGCTGGGCAATGGTTTCTGCGATCGTCGCAAAATTGCGCCAAAATATATATATATATATATATATATATAAGACAATATATATTTAATATAATAATTCGCCCATGCGACGAATACACATTTGCAGCACAAAATCAATCGCCTGAAGTAATACTTTCCAGCGCAGGAAAACGGCTGGATGCCTAAACCCCTTTCGTCAAAATCCGACGATGAGGGATTTGCATTCAAATCTACTGAAAGACCCCGAACGTCGGCTTATTGACGAATAGGGGGTACCCTCGACGTCGGAGTGTTGACGTGAAGGGTAAATGACCAAACGGCAGCATGTGACGAATAGGGATGAGACCGTGTTGGTATTTTGTGTCCACATAGAGTTGCATAATAAACAGTAAATCAAGCAAATTTCAACTGGAATCATCGATAACAGACAATGCTAAGTGACCCCACAACATGAGAACTAGCAGTGAAGGAAGTTCCACATTGTGCGCACTGTTCTTTTCTCGTAGCGCCCTCTGTTGACTGGCTCTGAGATGGCAGCGTCTCATATTACCCGCTTTATCCCACAATACTATCTCTGCCTGAGGGGCACAGCAGCCTGAGGAATAATGCATCATTACAGGCTTCCCCTTAGTCCATTCACTGATGTTTACTGGATGATCCCCATTAACTAACTGGACTCCCTCTAGCCTTTGATGTACATGTTCAGCTCCTGTTCCAAGATGGTGATTACTGATTTCTGAGGTGTCCTTTTGTGGCTGTAGCAGAGGGAGATGGAGTCCTTCTGTGGTCTCTTCATGAAGTTGTGGGAAATGTTGTATGCTTCTCTCTGTAGTCACTTCAGACAGAATGAGGGTGCCTTCTCCTTGTGTCAACTGTATGGATGCCAGTCCAGTGTGACCTCTGTCTTTTGCTACCAGTGAGACTTTCCAGCTGCCCTGAGAGCACAGAGAGGGGCAGGAGGACTCCACATGCAGGGAAGAACATGCCGGAGGAGTTTTGTCAGGCTCCTGGAATTGTCACAAGGCCACATTTAAAAACATTCATAATGTTTATGTAACAGGCTAGTTCACATATGAGACAGTAGATGCAAAAAGTGAGTTTTAAGTCACACCTAAAAATGCATGAATGTCTTAGTATCAGATCACCTCCAGTCACATCTGCAAACAAATGCTGCTGAAGCCATGGTCAGAACTAACTTGTCAGTCATTTTTGCAAGGAGCAATTGGTTATTTTTGTGAATCAATCAACACTGGCTGGTTATGTACCTGCTCAAAAATTGATTTTGGATGATTTTTACCCAAAAAAAGTTACGGACAGCAGCTTTAATGTATTAATTATCCAAGAATAAACCATTTTTTCAACAGCATTTATTCATCTTCCATACATTCTCCAAACTGCTGGAACCTATTCTAGAATCTCAAATCACAAACACCCTGAACAGATGTCTAGTCCATCACATGCTACACACACACATTCATATACTCACTCACACTTATGGACAACTCTTAGTGTCTCCATTTCTCCTCCATTTATTTGGATAGTGGGAGAAACACACTTAGAAACAAAAGAAAACTACACAGAAATGGCTTCTGGCTCAGCCAGGACTTGAACTTGGGACCTTCTTCATTATATAACAATGCCATGGTTCTAACCTCAGGTATCACTGTCAGGTGTACCACAGCATAGTTTGAATCTGGCGAGTCTTCTGCTTGAACAGTCAGAGTCAGGGTGATTGCCCTCCCTGTCTGAGCAGTATGAGGGGTCCTGAGCTCAACCTCCCTCTTCACAGAGCTCTGCACACCAATAAACAACCTAAAGAAATAATAATTGTGAGGGACATATCTAACATCTCTGGCTGGAATATAAAAGTATATTCATCTATAACCAAACTCCTGGATGAACATTCAGTCTTTGGGTAGACCTCTTATGTTAAGGTTAACTAGCTCTTTCTACTGTTCTCACCTTTGTTGGTCTCGTTGGGAGAGATACCCGAGGTCATCTTCTGCTGAAAGACTGAAGTGACGGTTGGGACCGTGATTAAATATTTCAAACTGGACAGTCGAGATGTGACCTGGGAGAAGCTGGGGAGCAGAGAGCACCTGGGGACAAGGGGCGCTTTTCATTTTGCTGTTTTACATTTTGCCAGTACATTATTCGCAAATTCACTTATACCTGTATCTGTACGTGTGTTGGTTGAATCATCTCAGTGGAAACTCTTTCGAGCAGGTTCCCCCTTCCATCCTTTCCTGAAAGACGCATGGTGAATGGCATTCTGGGAACTGAGTCCATGTAGCCCACTAACTCCTCTCCAGACCAATGAGAAGACGAGGAGTTCAGCAATACCTCATGCAGGCTCTCCCCTTTCGGTCCAATCAGGGTCATGTGGCTGAATGAGGCCTCCTCACTGCGTGAGAGGCCTGTCACTGCAACCACTAAAAACACTGGGACTCCTAAGAAGAATTGTGAAGGTAAGAATTCACATTATCACTTGAAGTGAATAGATCTCAACATTACACAAATGGTTCAGGGAACAATGAGAAAGACCTGCAATAGGACTGCCATCAATTTTCCTTAGACCTGGATGTGTCTCATTGGATTCTTTTGCAAAATAGTACAGGAAGTCCAAGCTGCTATCACCTAGAGGACATCAGTTCATGCCAACTTAGAAAAACTTGAATAAATTTGAAACGCAAAACTTTTTTTTGTTACTTAGTTTTATTACGAGCTTAATTCTATTAAGTTAAGACTGGCATCTTTACCTAGGATGCTGAATGTAGTTGGTCCAATGGCTTTGATCGAAATCTGCCATCTACCTATCTCTAGTGGAGGCAGCAGGCTTACTCTGTATAGACCCTTAGATGAGTCTAGCGTCGCCAGAGGACCATCAGTACCAGGAAGAGCTTGTTGAGCACCTGAGAGCGAAAGATAAACAGATCATCAAGAGCAATTTACAAATGAGCAATATTACAATGTAAGTCTGAACGGAATGCCTTTATTGTCACTGCGCTACCGTACAACGAAATTTCAAATTTTTTTCTGAATTAATTCATCCTGAGGAGACTAGCATGTGAAGTGGCTGAATATGAAGTTCCATAATTGTTTAGAAAGGTCCAAGATAGTAACGAAATGTAGGTGATACAGAGTGAAGCAGAGAGAAAATAGTTTTTTTTAAAAGACAAAGTGCATCAGTAAGTCAAATGCTCAAGGGATACTTCTGTCGAGTAGAGAGTAGAGAAGGACTCAGCGGTTTGAATAATTCCACCATCAAGGTACAGTGAACATTAAGATTGGACCCTCTCCTTGGGTTGCGTTTGGATTGGGTACCTCCTGAACTGCATGTTTGGACTAACACAGACTAACATTCTACCATGGCCCCTGGAGGTCAGCTTGCACTGTATCAGACAAGGTTCCTGGGGTCTCTATATGTGCTGACACCTTGGTGTTCACTTCCTTTGGCAGTCTAAGGCCATAGGTGTAATGGAGGACAGCAAGTAAGAGTTGTGTAAGTAAACCACACTCCCCTAGACCAGTGGTTCCCAAAGTGGGGGTCGCGAGATGATTTCTATTTTTTTTTTTTTTAAAGTGGAAAAAATATATTATAAAATATTTTGTTGCAATTAATTTAATTCAATACTTATTAAATGGTGTTTGCAGAAAAGTCTGATTAAAAAAATATATAATGTATATTTTTAATTAAATTTGTAATTTTGTCCCAGACATTATACGAGATTACGTCAGCATCAATCACAATCAAGTGACGTACTTCTCGCGCTGTTGTTTGCTAAAGCTAAAGGTGTTTGGAGGCTACAAACAAATAATACCTGCTTTAAAATGAAACGGTGGTTAATATCCACAACAGAAAAACCGAGAGGAGGAGAAAAGTCACAGGTGAGGCCGGGTGATGGTGCGAAGACTGCGGTTGCGGAGGTCAGTGAGGGTGAGCCGCAAGAAATTCCCTCCACTTCTGATAAGGGTGGAGCCCGCCAATTCATATTTTCAAAGCTTTAGCATAGCATTTTTCAGCTTTATGCACACTTAATATCTAATGCAAGCACATTTATAAATGCACACAAACACAAGTAGCTTCAAGATATTGTGACATTATGACATTGAAATGTTTATTGTAAATGAAGGACATCGTTTTGATGTGTAAAACTGACATTGATATTGCATTATATGTGTGATGCTGAGAGAAATGAGGAAGAATTATTCAGCATGACACAGAAATGCTTTACCGAGTACTTAGTGTTTCGGACACGTTGACCATCGGATTAGCATGAGCGCGCGCGCGTGTGTGTGTGCCGCTCAGACCTGCTCGACTGGTTCCTGATGGCAGAACAATGTTCAACCCAACATAGTTGCACAGTTACTTTCCGAGAGAGAACAGGTGGATATCGAGCGGCTCATTCAGAATTGTAACACTGATTTTTCACGAAGAACAATAAAATATAACTTTGTGTGCTTTGAGACTGGGCATTTGCTGTACATTTCACGCGACGGGAGGGGTTGTTGAGGTGAGGGAGGTGTGGGGTCACGGAGCAGCAGCGCATTTATCATGGGGGTCGCGGGCTAAAAAGTTTGGGAACCCCTGCCCTAGACTCAAGTGGCGCACTAACATCTGGGGGTAGAGGCTGTAGTCTTTAGAGTCAAGTCAAGTCAAGTCCAGTCAAGTCACCTTTATTTATATAGCGCTTTTTACAATGCAAATTGTGGCAAAGCAGCTTTACATTAATAATTGCCCAATAATTTTGGCTGCACAGCAGCTCCCAAAGAAAATGGAGTCATTGTCCAGCTTATTCTATATATTATTGATTCATTCCGTTGCGAATATCAATAGTTATTAGTCTAGTTAATTTATGTATATCAGCACTGGAGAAAACAGTGACGTAATCGTCCGGCTCAGATCAGTTCACATACAACGACACCAATGCAGGCATATCAAAAACACTGCTGAATATTAAGCAAGTGTCCCCAACTTAAGCAAGACAAAGGAACCAAAACTCCAACAAATGGAGAAAAAAACCTTGGGAGAAACCAGGCTTAGTCGGGGGGCCAGTTCTCCTCTGGCCAACAGTGAACACTTGTCCGATACTCAGACAGAGTTACAGGTCATTAAACCGATTTGGAATCGCAACAGTCAAAATATTTAATCTAGTTCCATCTAGTTTAAGATCTTTTTGATCACGCCGGTATGGGACAGTTTGTTGGGATCTGTGCCACTGGCTGATGAGTCGGTAAGGTCTTCACAAAGGATGAGCTAGTTCACACAGTCTCCGCCGACACCCCAGGGCCACGCTGCTGCCGGGCAGAGGTGCAGGTTCCCCATCCGACCCGGACACGGCCCGGATCAGGCCAATCACGTTAATTGGTAAACCTCGGGATAAGCAGAAAGACAAAAATTAGCGTAGACGCCATTCTTCTTCAGATGTAACGAGTACATCTGGTGTTATAGGAAGTGTTCCCGGTTCCGGCTGACCTGATCTATGCAGCCTAACAATCCTTTGAAGACAAAAATTGATAGTGCGTCATGTGTATGCCAGGTTAAATAGATGCGTTTTTAGTCTAGATTTAAACTGACAGAGTGTATCTGCTTCCCGAACAATGCTAGGAAGATTGTTCCAGATTGTAGAGTCCTTGTTAGCGCACACACCTCCAATGATGGAGATGACTGTTCGAATCTCGCTCAGAGCAGTGCGAGTAGAACCGGAGGGGTTACATTGGTGCCGTGACCCAGATGGGAGTGAGGTTTAGGGGGTGAATAATGGAGACCAACTAGTAAGAGCTATGTGAGTAAACTTCGCTCCCCCGGCCTCAAGATGTGCACTAGCAGCTGATGTTAGAGGTTGTGGTCTTTAGAGTCCTTGTTAGCTTGTCTGCCTCCCATGCATGGGACGCCGGATTAAATCCCGCTCAGAGAGGTGCGAGTAGAACCGGATGAGTACACACGGAGACCTGAGACATTGAGCACATGCAACGTTGCTAGTAAGAGTTCTCCATTTCTCTAGCTTCACTCTAGTTTAGTTTTGGCTGTTTGACTCAGTTTGACTTCTGGCTGTCATTTTTGAGTTTATAACCTTTAAGAACAGATTACTTTATGTTCTTAAGATCAGCTGTTTGATGAGTGACATCATAATATTAACCTAAAAACATCCTACCTTTCATTAAATTTATAAATGGTGTTTAGGACTGTCTTAAGGTTATACTTTGTTTGCATGTACTGTATAGCACACTATTGTTATTATTGTATCTGTGTACCACGTGATGACGGTCACATTTGCGTGTATAAATTATAACTACTTAGTATTATTCTAGAAATGCTTAATTAATGTTTTTACTCCTTATAATAGACCAATAATTATTGAATTGGTCATTTATGTTCGTGAATACTTTTATGAATGTATTAATTAGCTTGTTCTATTCTTATTCATCTATGCTCAAGAAAGTTATATTCAGTAAACTGCCTGCAGTGTGTCGAAATAGTGCCTAATTCTAAACTCCTTTTATTTAAACAAGACTGTTGTATTAGTCCAGTCTAGAGACTACAAGAGCCTGATCAAATTATGCAGGTTAGGATAGGAAGGTCTGACTTTCCTGATGTTGTTCAACACGAATGCATTGCATTGTGGTCTTTGTGACTTGGTATTTGAAGCTAATCTGGTCATCAAACACCTGCAAGTTATTGGCTTATCTGCATGTCACTGATGACCCAAGATAATGTAATTTTCACGTGAGCATTGGTGGACTGTTTTGTTGCGCAGTAGTTCTCTGCGTTAGAATACCTGAGGGACTGACAAGCTCACAATGCGTGAGCTGACCAGTGATGTGCAGCATCACCTTCGTCACGGCTTTGTCCACTCTGAAGGAGTTCGATGAGTCCAATTCACCCTCTGTGTGAAGCAGAGTCACCTATTCAGAGAAAGAAACATGGTTATGAAGAATCCTGACTGTATGAAATTCGTGAAACAGGCAGACAAAGCCTTGTGCTTCCAGTTGACCGTGCCTTGCTGGAGGTAGTGGTGTCTTCTACGACGGCTGACACTTTGTGGATGTCTTTATTTGTGGTGAAAATGGTCATTCCTCCAGACAAAGATGAAAGAGAGGAATACAGAGAGAATCTACCAGGAGATAAGGTTTCTCTTCTTTTCCTCTTTTTCATCCCTCTTTCTCTTCCTTTGAGGCTTGGATCCTCAGTAAGCAAGAAGTTCACCTAGCACATGTATTGAGATTAGATGGATGAAAACATTATCTCGAACATAGACAACTGCTTTCTAAGGCTGTTTCTCAGCTGAAATGGAACTTCATAAATAACAGATCTGGAATATGCATCACATCTATAGCTTTCCACCCAAGAGACTCAATGCAGTTTGTCATTAGAATGCTGCTAAGAAAACAACAAAACACTCTAATAAATACACCGCATGCACAGATTGAATAAATAGTCGTGTTTTAATTAGACTGAACTATATCTCTTAATACCTATCATTATTGAATAGCATATTGCTTTCAATGTATCCTGTGTGTTTGTGAGTTACCTTTATTTGCTTCTCCAGTATGAGAGCCTGGACTGCTCTCTGCAGATAACGGTCTTTAGGAGAGGCGTCTGTGAATACAAATATCTCTGACAGCGGAGGGCTATTGGCCAGAGCCAACTGATCCACAGATACATTCACACACATATAAGACACACACAGATAGAGACACACTGAGAATGTACATCATTGTAACTAGTACTCAATCGATTTTATTTTTCTCAACCTTGGCATTCTAACTATACATCAAAATTTACACTCACAAGTAAGGCAGCGTTTTATTAATTGCATTCAAGTTATATATTTTACAAACATACGTGTTCCATGGGATTCAAAGGCATGACACTGATATTGCTAGCATTATACTAGTTGAGTTAAAGCATATTAAAATTATAATATTATATATTTTTTTTTATTTGAAAAGAGTAGTGCTGTTTAGTCTTCATTATATTTTCCCAATTTACTAGGATTGTAAAGGTTATATAGATATAGGGAGAATATGAAAAAGTTGCTCACCCCCCCCCCCCAAAAGTGGTCCAAAATTATGGGGTTTTCTCTATTAATTATATCAGTTGTAAGTCTGATATAATTGTGTTTAATTGTGTTCAGTGTTTTCTAAGAATGTCAGATCTGAATTTTATGGTTACCTGAAGAGCAGAGAGACACATCTCTGGTTCATCCCCACCTCCAAGAGCAATCAATTCCTCCATGTATTGCATGAACTGTTGAGGGTCATCTGTTTCCATCACCGGCCCAAAACCTGAGATATAACAGACTTTATTCATCTGTGTGCTCAACACAGAATTACATATAAATACAGCTAATTTTTCTTTGAATATGCCAGTGGAACAACAAGGGTAGCCATGGCTTAATGTTTAGAGTGTCAGACTTGCAACCCAAAGACTGCAGGTTTGATTCTCAATTCCAGCAGGAGAATGTAAGTGGTTGTGAATGAACAGCGCTCTCTTCCATCCTCAATACCCATGGCTTAAGTGCTCTTCAACAAGACACCTAACTGCCAATCGCTCCCGGGTGCCGCAGCAATGGC
Source organism: Zacco platypus (assembly GCA_038088235.1). Classification (NCBI taxonomy): domain Eukaryota; kingdom Metazoa; phylum Chordata; class Actinopteri; order Cypriniformes; family Xenocyprididae; genus Zacco; species Zacco platypus. The sequence continues at coordinate 2,580,781 of CM076075.1, read as the reverse complement.
TGCCCACTGCTCGGGGTGTGTGTTCACGGTTTGCAGTGTGTGTGTTCACTACTCACTACTCCTAATGTGTGTGTATTAACTTGGATGGGTTAAATGCAGAGGACAAATTCCGAGTATGGGTTACCACACTTCACACTTCATGTCATAGTTTATTAAATCAGATTTTAATATGTGCTTGTAATAGGCAGAAGATATCACTTACCAGGGTCATGAAAAGGCACCAGAATGAAGGTACCAGGCAGACTAGTGCGTTGGCTCTTTTCACGGGCCTGTATGATGGAGAATGCTCGGCGACGTGCAGCTGTGATCTCCTCAAACATGCTGCCGGTGGTGTCCATGACGAAGACCAATGCCGGGGGCTGTTGGACACTGAAGAGTCTACAGGTTTCAACAGACTACATCACTTATGTGTTTCATTATCGGACAGGGCTGGGTGGGTTACTTTTAAAATGTATTTCACTACAGATTACAAAATACATGCTTTAAACAGTAATTTGTAACGTATTTCGTTACATTTCTCAAGTTTAGTAACTTAATCTAAATACTTTAGAATACTTTGGAATACTAATAGGTGTGGAATAAACACAAAAAAGGTCATTGCAAGTTTTTATCTCACAATTGCGTGATATAAAGTTGCAGTTGTAAGTTATAAAGTAAGAATTATGATATATAAATTCGCAATATTGAGATAAATCTGAATTATGAGATATAAAATCACAATTGTGAGGGGAAAAAAAAACTAATTGTGAGAAAAAGTTGCAGTGACGAGTGAATTATAAAATGACTCACAAAACATGAAAACAGTCGTGGATCATCAGGTCATGACAGGACAGTTAAATAAATTCAGTAATTTTGTCTTGTTCAGCACAGAACTAAATAAAAATAACAAAATTTTTATGATCCTCTTAAAAGTATTAAAATGTTGATGAAACTGAACTCCTCTTTTTCAGACGGTCAGAGTCAGAGAATCACCAATCGCTGTTTAAATGACATTAAAACTCAAAGTAATCACTTTGGTAATCTAAAATACTTTTCAGATGTAACTGTAATCTGATTACCACCCATTTAAAATGTAACTGTAATGAAATACAGTTACTCAAATTTTGTATTTTAAATACGTAACTAAGTTACTTGTATTTCGTTACTCCCCAACCCTGTCATCGGACAACTATGTTTCACAAAACTGGAAACAGGAAAGTAAAACTTCTCAGACAAACCAACCTTTTCTCATGCACTCAATATTAAAAAGAGATGTTGAGCATGAGATGTCCAAAGTAAAACAGAAATTCCACTTGCGCCTCATAGATCACTGTAAGCGATATTTAAGTTAAATTAAAGTGACCTCTGACCTGAGGAAGCTTTTGGGCCCCACCTCTGTGCGGAGGTCTTGGAGCACTCTGAGGGTTGCTGTGGTAGCCAGATGGGCAGCTTCTTTATGGAGGAAGTGATGAGGGGAGAACAGCGGCGATGTGCTGTCTTTGTTGATTCCTCCCTCAGCTCCCTGGTGACGACTACTGTCCAGAATTCCACCGTGACTGCACTTGCCTTTAAATAGCAAGACAATGCATGTTGCTTTTCTTCAGAATGAATCATAACTCAATTTAGCTTTATTAATTCAGCAGTCATGGTTCTTGAAACTGTCTTACAAACAAGGGGATCAATCTGATTAAATCTGTTATACCTCAAATTCAAAGGAAAATAGTAAGAGGTTATATTTTTTATATTAAGACTTTTTTAGGATTTAGTATTGGGAAATTATTTTACTGACCATTAAGTCTCTCCCAAATTACCAATAATACCAAATTTTCATTTAAATTATTCATTTAAATTGAATTGAAGTATTTTTGCATCTTGGTGTTATAGTTTTTGAAATGCCTGAAATTTTGCATATTTATTTATTGCAGTAATTGTAGCCTAATAAATTATCATTGAGGATTATTGGCATTTCAAATAATAATAAAAAAAAATCTCAAGTAACATTACAGTAATGAGGTTTTGAAAGGGAAATGTAAATAACTGTAATGAAATTTAAATGCAAATTACAACGCAAAATCTCATTATCTGAAAAATAGGGTTCATTTTCTTTAGCCAAAATATAGTTACTTTTCTTTGTTATTTTGATTTTGAGGTGAAATGCGACCAGGACATGTTTAGCCACTCGAGTTACATGATGATGCCTATACCTGGTGGTTTGACGGGGTAAGTGCTGAAATAGCCTGTAGTCAGTAACGGTTCTGTCTGACGAATCATTTCCTCCAGCAGATTGTTGTAACAGCTAAATCTGTAGCATTGTGCACAAGTAGGGGTGTCCGCTGAAAAACATAGAGATTTATTTATTTACAACAAAAGATCTATCATGAACAGTGACTGTTTAATGACTTAAAACTATCAGGGTTATTTCTAGTTTCATTGCGTTTTGGTTCCATTTTCCCTGTTCCCATTTGCCTGTGTTCCCTGTATTGTAGAATGACATAGTTACCTAGTGTGTGCCAGTTTGGATCCTTAGTAATTGATTATCGCCATCCACGTTCAACTGAGATCTCGTTACTTCCTGTGCATTTATACTCCTGGTTCTGTTCTCTGCCAGTTGTTGTTAGAGTATTGTTTGGTTTGAGGCTATTCTGTGTGTTCCTGTTATCTCCTGAGTCTTTTGGTTGTTTAATAAAGCATGTTATTTGAATCGTTTTTGTGAGTGCTCCAAAAGTGATAGAAACACTTTACAAAGGACCCACCTGAAGCTACAGGAACTGAAGGCTCTTCCGGGTGCAGAAGGTGGAGATACACTGCTTGCTGACCCATCTCCACCCAGTTACTGTGACTGTAGAAGTCCTGTGCACAGATATACAAACACAGTTTGCTTAACATATTTTGCATGGCTAAGAATATTATGATTAGAATGTTAAGTAAGCTACAATAAATCTAGAATGCTACAAAAGTCTCACGCCCCATATGCGACTCTAATATCGTAATATTACAAATCAAGTAATATTGGCAGATTGATAGGCAAACAAATCCATTAAATTTTGAGCCTTGTAATTTGTATATGTATTTTAAAAGCAATTTATTATTCTCTCTTTTTTTTTTGTTATGTTATGTTATGTTTTTGGTCTTTTTTATGATAGGACAGTGTACACAGAGACAGGAAGTAATAGGAGAGGGGAATGGGATTGGTGAGCCAGGATTTGAACTGGTGTAACCCAGGCTACTGGAAACCCTTTTGCTGAAAACAAAATGAAAAAAAAAAGAGAACTACAACACTCACGAAAGTGTACGGAGCCCCTAGGGACGTGGTGGTGGAAAAAAATTGGGATGATTTTTGCGTTCCCTCACAAAGATGTTTGTATTCCCACGCAAATATCGTTCCCTTGCAAAACCAGTTGTGAGCTCGGACAAAACCTTCCTGTTTAATGTCCCTCTGGCTGCAGTAGTGTTTATTAAGTCTCGTGAACTAAATTGTTAAAACACAAATGCAGCTATTTCCAAAAGTAGTAACTTCGATAACGAGCCACAACAGTCCAATTTTCTTCTAATAGCATGAGTTTTGGGTGGAACTATCCTAGAAACCTCTCTGAATGGTCATTATTTTTTTTACAATTCTGACTAGTGGCACCTTTATCAAAAACGGTATACTACATGTATGTGTTGACCAACCTGTAAAGAGTGGAAAAGCTGGCCCAGACTACGTCTAGCCCCCTGGTACTCTTTAGACTGGGTCAGCAGTACCGTCTGACTCCAGAACTCTCGCAGCATCTGCGTGGCTCCTTCCACCCTCTCAGAGTCAAAGTGGTACACTGGATCAGACCGTGTGGCGCTCAGGAAGTCCATGGCAGCGTTGGCGCTTGCTACCTCACCCACAGCATGCCAAAACCCTCGACCAAGCCCGGTATACTGGAACAAATGGATCAGTGAGACAATATCCAATACTCTATGCATAAACCAGCCGCCATGCTTCAAAACATGCCTAACCAGCATATACTGTTTTTTTTTTTCAAAAGGGACTCACAATATTCTACTAATAATGACAAAATGCACTAAGATCTTACAGACTTCTGTGCTCATGAATCACTTTGCGTTCTCTGAAATGCGTGAAATAATTTGATACTAAATGAACTTGGTCATCTTGACAAGAAATGATAAGAAACAATATAATGTACCAAGTCATTTCTACATGTTATGTCACCTTCTCTTTTTGAGTGCAAATGACGGTGAGTAACAGCGTCTACACATTTACGGTCTGCCAGAGACCGCTGTGAATCCATTTATAGTAATGAAGAGAGAGATGGAAAACAAAAGTGTGCGGTCCAATTCAATGTATTCTGCTTTTTTTAATGGCCTACTATACTTCTATACCTACTAAAATATTAGTTCTTTCCTATTAAATGCAGTCAAGAGTGTTTTAGTAGCACCTAAACTGTTCATTGGACACAACCCGCAGTGAAAACATCTGTGCTAATTTTATTCTTAGTCTATAACAATGGCAATGGTGTGTGAAATTTAATAAGTTATTAGATAATGGCTGACAAGGTACATTATTTAGTCGCCCCAAAGTGAAATTTAGTCTCTTGTGTGAGTGATTTAGCCACTTCAAAATATTACCAGAACAGTAAAACAACAGAAAATGTTCAACAGCATGAAACCTACCAGCTCCTCATTATTTAAATCATGCTGATGTTCCACCATTTTGCTCAGAGTTTCCATTGTGATGTTGAGTATTGCTTGTTCTGTCATGTACTGGTGTGTGTATGAATCCCAGGACAACGTAAGCACACGTGACCAGAAGTTGGGTAGAAAGGCTTGACATATTGGCATATAGATGAACAGGACCAGGGCACAGAGTTTGGTCAAAGCCGAGGAGCCCATCCGTTCATGCATCATTCCACACTGGTCAAAACACCTGGACTGTTATAGAAAGATGCATCACACCGGCAAAGGATGATGAGACAGTGCTTACCATGAGGCTCAAACAAGGTGTTGAAATCTACAGGATGTGGTGAGTTGTTTTGCCATACACATTCATTACTATACACAAACATTTGTCCTATTTAAATAAATTGTCACCTCGGAATTATAAGGTTCTATCTTTAGAAAACAAAAAGAGCCTATCCACAAAATATGCAAAAATCTTTTGAGCTCAATATGCCAGAACTGCCCAGAATGCAGATAGAACCTTATAAGTTGGCAAAATAATATTAACTATTCTATCTCATATAAATTTTTCAAATTCAGTTCATTTTACTGTTAAGGATCTACACAGGAGGCCTACTTATGTTCAAAATTAACAAGTTATATATTATTCATGTAACTTTCAGTTCTAATTACAGTATTAATAACATGCAGAACATTCACCATAAAACCATACAATTACCCCTAATTTTTTGACAGATTGGGGGTCATCCACCTGCTTTTTGTTTTCAATTGCTGATTAAATTGTTCATTTTTGTCATAATGCTACCATGAATATATTTTATTTTTAAACAGAGTGCATACTAATGCGCATATTCTATGTAATCATAAGAGTTATAAACACACGGGTATTTTTTTATCTTACCTCTACTGGCTCCTTTGCCTTTGTGGTCTCAGTCTGGCTTTTTTCAGCTCGTATTTTTGTGCGTTTTACCATTTCACAGATTCAAACTCCAATCAGCAATCAGAAATGCCGTTTGCACATGTTGTGGTTTTTACAGACCGACTGTCTGCAATTTGTCTCCTCACCACATTGTGTGCAGTCTCTTCTGAATAACAGAAGCTGAATAACAAGTTTTAAGACTCTTGTTTTTAAGAATATTTCTGTAGGTAAGCTAAGAAAGAGACATGCCTGCAACCTTGTAAAGATGGATGTCCGTGAGACACATATCCTCATTGCATGTGCGTTCCTCCTTGTCTTCTTTCTCCTCCCTCACTTGCCCCATTTTAGCATGCTGCATTGACTCCACACAATAGTGCTGCATATATTAAGGGCCACTGTGGCCCCTTTCCCTGCTCTTCAGTTCTCTTTTGCTTGACATGAAAACACACACCACGCTCACTTCCCCCAGTGCTTCTATTGTCACTTCATGGTGAAAGACTTAAAACGTGTTGCTAACCAACCCCTATCCTGGCATTAGACTTTAGACCCAAGCTTTAGGAGGGCAGGAAGAATAAAATTGCTTTGTATTATGAATCTTTTGTAGTTTTGGGAGTTCAGCCTATGGAGCATCTTTAGCTGAATGTTTAATATAGCTTATATACTTATATACTATATACATTTAGTATATACCTGTTTATTAAGTGCAATTCAAAATAAATAATGTATAAATAATAATTATAAAATAATGCATTCAATGCAACAGCGCTAGTGAAGCTACTGTCCCACCCAAGTTGACAATTAAGAGCAGGACTCGCAACTTAAAATGGAAAATAAAACAATCAAATGGACCACTTAGGAAACATGAGGAACTTTTTCCCTTCCTCTTTCTTTCATATCCAGACAAATAAGTATTTACAGCACTCCCAACGCTTCATTGACATCATCAATCAATCCTACTTTGAATTTTTATTGTCCAGCTACAAAATACTCATAACTTTTATTATTATTGTTATAATGGAATGCAACCTTCAGCGAATCTTTTGGAATTTGATCATTTACTAGAACAGTCCAATTGAACATGCATATGTTACTCATCCTGAATGAGGCCTTTTTTTTTGGGTTGTCATGACTGTCACCACCATGTCTGAGGCAATATACATTTGCTACTTTTCCACAAGTTTGCAAGCAAACATTTCAAAGCACGTTTTGAGTAGTATGAAAAGACCATTTAGGACATTTGGTAATAAATGGACTATAATTAAACTCTCCAGTGCTTCATACAATATGAGAGAGAGAGAGAGAGAGAGAGAGTGTGTGTGTGTGTGTGTGTGTGTGTGTGTGGTCCTGGCAAGCCCTGTTTTTTCCCCCCAAAAGATGGCCATATAAATCCTCGTCCTTTTTGGGCATATTTTTTGTCCGCTTGATACTTTTTTGGAAATCTAAAAATTCTGTCATGTGTAGGTTTAAGGTTTAGGGTTAGGAAGAGAATATTCAGTTTGTGCAGTATAAAAATCATTGTCTATGGAATGTCCCCATAAAACATGGAAACCCATCGTGTGTGTGTGTGTGTGTGTGTCCAGAAAGATAGTAATACTAGAAATTTTTGACCTTGTGAGGACATTTTTTTTGTCCGCATGAGGAAAACAGCTTATTGATCATACTAAATTATGTTTTTTGAATATGTTAAAAATGCAGAATGTTTTCTGTGATGGTTCTGTAAGGGTATGTTTTGGGTTAGGGGATAGAATATACAGTTTGTACAGTGTAAAAATCATTAATTCTAAAGAATCTCCCCATAAAATATGAAAACCCAACGTGTGTGTGCTTGGCTATACTTATGAGAGCCAAATGTCCTCACTATATAATGAAATATTTGTGTGTGTGCTTGTTTTCTGGATTTATGAGGACACAAATTTGTATAATGACATGGGTATTAAACTGGTATTACGACGCAAACATGAAATATGAGGACATTGAGTGATGAGTGCATATTTTTAATGGCTTTAAAAACATACTAAACAATGTTTTATTAAAAATGTAGAATGCAGAATGTTTTCTGTGATGGGTAGGGTTAGTGTCGGGGATAGAATGTACAGTTTGTACAGTATAAAAACCATTACGCCTATGGAATGTCGTCACTTTGACAGCAAAACAAACCTGCGTTTGTGTTTGCCTCAGCTTGCTCAGTGAAGTTTGCAATTTGAAATATTCTTGTTACTGGAAAGCTACATTGTTTTGAAAGCAGCTGAAGTACTATCATGCTATAATTTATGTGGTTGGAGTGTCCTCATCATATGTGTTGGATGTTAAGGATGACACCTGCTGACAAACCGCACCTTTGTTTAACTTGTTGTCATTTCACTCTGCATCTCTGTTTATCCACATATATAATCACTAAAAGTGAGGGGAAAAACACAATGTGAACAAATTTTCTGTGCGGATCAGCTGTGCTACACACTGCATTCATACAAATAGTGGTTGAAAGGATATATGAGCTATTTGCTACTCCACAAAGAAAGTATTTTGAAATATATGTTGAGGAATTAATATTCATCAGAAAAATCAGGTGTGAATCTGGTAGATTTAAAATACACCTGCCAGCCCTATTTGACAATGTTTGCGGCTTTAGAACGCCTTCACAGCATGACTGAGATAGAAACTTTAGTGCGCTGCTTATTCTGTTCAAAGCGTAGTGACCCTGTAACAGCATATTGGCTGCAAGCTAAGATTAACTCTATCTTTTGAAAGAAGAAAAGTGAAAGAGGTCTTGATCAGCAGCCATGGTTGGTGTGTTTCTATTTGCATGTAAGTACTAAAATATATATTTTTAATTAATTGAAAAATCATAAATGTTCAATAAACTAAATTCTTTTTTGCATGATTTCTCCCCTAGATATCTCAGTGAATCTATTCCTCCAAAGTCAAGGTATGTTTAAATAGTGCACTAAATTGCAGTAAATATATTTTGCAGTAATATTGTACTTTTCAGAATGAACAAATGTTATTTCCTTAACAGGTCAAAATATTAAACAAGCTAAGATTTACAGTGAAAATACAGAAGTGCCAGAAGGTGGTAAACTGGAGGTTACTTGCAGCACATTTGGTTTTACAAAGGGAGAGGCAAAGGCAGTTCACGTATATCTGTCTAAAGATGGTGAAGCTGTAGATGTGAAAAGCGGACCCTCTCGACAAGACATCAACTTTAAAATAGAGAGAATGGGAATGGACAATTCGGGAAACTACAGCTGTTTGTTTTCTGAAGAGCAGTTGGAAATAACCGAAGTGATGGGATATGGTCAGAATATCATTTTCATAAATGTGACTGGTAAGATGTAAAACACTTCTCATCTTTATGAGTGTTTAATTCCTGTGCACAGATGAGAAATATTCAATCACTGGAGCAGATTAACCACAATAGACTAATTGCCTTTAATAAGAGAGATATTGTTTTTATTTTTGTCTTGGAATGCATCAAAGGCCATGCTAAACATGTAACCATAAGTGTTCTCAGTAACACTTTATTTTACAGTGTCATTGTTACATATGTTACATGTATTTACTATAGTAATAACTAAAAATGATGCTTAATTACATGCAATTAAGCCTAAACCAAACTCTCATCCTAACCCTAACCCTATAGTAAGTACATGTAGTTACTTTGTCATTACTCAGTACTTAAATGTATAATTACACTGTAATACTGACACCTTACAATAAAGTGTAACCGTGTTCTCTTCCTCTCCACAGAATCTTTCATTAATTCACAGATACATTTGCTTAAGTCTGAGGTAGCAGTGGGAAGTGATGCCGAGTTTAACTGTACAACATCCAGTCCTATAAACAAAAACATGTCCAAGAATATGATTTTGGCTTTTCTCATCAAAAATGAAACGCCTATTAAAGTGAATATTTGGGACACAGAAAAGATGATGACAACATTCACCCTCAGAGAGGTCGGGATGGAAGATGGTGGAACATACAGTTGCACTATTTTATTAAACATTCTCCCTTACCATGGAATGAGACTTGATCGAAATGATAAAGTCAAACTTCAGATAGTCGGTAAGAATGGGAAGGGAAAAACCAATCAAACTGTCATGCATTCTTACAGTTTTGGTTCAGTGGGAGAATATACCTTTGTGAAAAAGTACACTTCGGAATACTTCTAAAAAGAGTATTGCAGAAATAAATACTTTAAAACAAAAGTTAAGTGCAAACTGATGTTTTAAAGACTCTACATTTAAATATTTATTAAATGCAATTAGTTAAACTTTAAAGTGTATTTTTACTCACTGAAGTAGGAATTCAGTATGTATTTGTAATTTTGGTTTGCAATTTACAGTATCATTATACACGTTACATACTTACTAATGACTAAATTATGCATAATTACAAGCAACAAATCCAAACCTTAACCATAAAACTAATCTAAACTGTGACCATATTTGTAACTACACATTTGTAATGATGAAGTTGCAATATAGTATTTAAAAAAATATATATTAACTTCAAATAATATTGAATAATACAATACAGTTGAAATTACAACCAAGTATTTATGCTTTAGTATATTTAGTATGTAGTCAATACTTGAAAATAACTGTCTTTCCTTAAAGCACAATACAAATTAAAATGACTTTATCATAATGAACACCATTATTAGTTAATTGTGGTAACAAAAAACTCTTAAGTACAGTCAAGTGGTCTTTTATTTCATTAATATCATATTACCTGCAAGTACAATTTAAAAAAAGAAATACATTGAAGATTTTTAAGTGCAATACAAGTACGCATTCAATAAGAACTTCTTTTTCACAAAGGTAGTTAAAGTGTAAGAATTTAAGCTGACTTGTGTTTCTTTGGGTTTTCTTTGACAGTGGCTCCTAACAGCTCCAACAAAGTCATGATTGTGATAATGTGCTGTATCATCATGCTTCTCAGTCTGTTTCTGGGAATTTGGGCAGTGATCCGAAAGCGAGGTACTGAAGCACTTTCTCAAAGTTTTCTTTCTTAAAGTTCTGTTTGAATTTAACACAGCATTTTGTTTTTAATAGGACACCTTCGATTCCACAAGGAAAGGTCGGTTTCTGAAATAAAATAAAAATATATTAGATTTGGGACAATTTTGATGAATTTCTAATCAACAGGTCCTTGAATGAGACAGAGCTCAGAGGAAATGACTTAATCTACGAAGGTATTTATTGCATGATTCTTTGTTAAATTATTTCCTATTGAGGATTGGGTGGGAACAGTAGTGGCAGAAGTAGAGGAGGGAGGAAAGTGTAAATTGATTCGCTTTCACTATATATAATGACAAAGCTCATGAATATTTAGTAATATTCCTACTGTTCTGTTTAGCATCATTTTGTTTTAGTTCTGTTTTCCCTGTGTTTGTTTGCTTGTTTTAGTTTGTTCCCTTGGTGACTGATTACGTTCACCTCATAGTTTCCTCATTACCTCTCCTTGTGTATTTAAGCCTTTATTTCTCAGTCTTTTGTCTTGTGTTAACGTGGCATGTTTGGTTAGTGTTTCTCATTCCTGTATTCTCCTGATTGTCAGTTAGTTATATTCTCCATCGTCTTGTTTACTAACCAGTAAATCGTTACCTACATTGTCCAGTCATTCTTTAAAGTTTAGCTAAGATTTTTGGTACATATTTCAAAGGGGTAGTTTGCACAAGAATGGCAGTTCTGTCATCATTTGCTCACCTTCATGTCATTCCAAACATATGACTTAATTCTGTGGAGCACAAAAGAAGATGAATGTTAAGGGTTCGAATGATATTGGATGCCAATGACTTTCATTGTGTGGACAAAATCCTTTTTTCCTGTTATTTTGTGCTCCATGGAAGCAAGAATATGCAATATGTGCATTTTAAATATATTTATCTGCTAAAAGTTAATTTTGTCAGTATTTCGGTGTCCCACTCCCATACAAAGTGACTGTTTAACTTCCAAATTCTATGGGGTGTTTTTTTCTTCTCTTTACTTCTGTTCTGAGCAAATTGTGTCTTTTACAAATTTAAATTCTAGATATTGACAAACCCGACACAGCTGGTACTGGTGAAATACGAAATGTTGTCTGGTAAGCCAGTAAAAAAATTGAATGAATATGTTTTGTGCTGTTCTATTATGCTGGTATACAGATTATTGATGTCTTAGTTTTCTAAATTTTTGTTCTTTATTTTTTTGACTTTCCGTGCAAATGCTGTAAATCAATGTCCATGAAGTCTTGGTTCTGCTGCAGTGACGGAGGAGTCTTCTGATAGTGGTAAGTCTGCGCTCTTAAAGATTGGTCGTAAATTAACTGTTGTGGATTTTTAATGCAATCTTACAGTACTGCAAACAGGCTACGGCAATAATATATTGCATATTGTATTTCTATACTGTGAAATTTGGCCATTTTGTGCTGTACAATTACAATGACAGCTGTGTGCATTTACACACGTCTGTTATTTTTTTTTACAGATGAAGTGTATGACGAACTGGACATCCAGCAGTCTTAATGGCCTTCCCGTGGCTCAGAGGATGTCGATAGTAGTGCAAGTTCATGTGTTCGAGTCCTAGGGAAAGCAAGACCTGCTAAAATAACTAATAAAAAGTGTCTGTTAAATCCATTAATGCAAGCGTGATCAACTGGGTTAAATGCAGTAGGATGAGTAAATTATTAAATTTTTTTTAACTTGGTGTTATTTTTTTTTTGTAGTCAATTTTAGCTTGTTTTTAAAATAGTAAGAGTTTGCTTTTCAATGAATATTATGTCACTATTTTTTTATTGTGCACATTTTTTCATTAAATTTCTTAGAATTAGTAAAATATAACATGCATATTGTTTATGTAACATACAGGCCTACATATTCAATTTCAGAATACATATTATTGTTGTAGAATTACTTTAAAAGTCTGCAATATGTTAGTGTCCTCATGATAAAATGTGTTGAATGAAAAGGTATTTCACCTTTTGTAGATTTTATTTCATAATTTTTATACACTGTAAAAAAAAAATCCATCTTCCATTTTGTCAGACAAATCGAATGTTGAAAAAGTTGACATAAAAATTAAAATAAATAAAAAAAATTTCTCTTTTTTTTGTCAAAGCTGAGAATTGTGATGACAAATATTTGGTATTCTGAATTAAAATGTATTTTTTTATCCCAGTTTCTCTCCGGTGTTTCTTCCATTTTAATGAGAATATCCATTTTGTTTTTGTGTATAGTAAGTCTACATAAACAATTTTCAACTGATACACAAAATAGACAAACTAAGAGAGTTCCACATCACTATATGCAATGATCATTATTTCTGAGTTTTTGAACTCATGTTTGATAAAAGCACAGACCAACTTTAATTATGTTTATACATTTCCCCTGTAAGTTGAGTTCCTTTTTTAGGTTGTTTTTCAACTTTTGATTGAACCTAAATGTTCTTTTTCAATGATTTATCTTTAATATATTGAACAAAAAACTAAAAAGAAGAACTGCATATACTGTACATCACCGATACCAACAAGTAATTACTGTAAAAGGAAATGGGCTCATACAAACATGCAGCATACATGCATTTCAAATGACATCTTTTGTATACTAATTCTAAAATGGCTATACATGACTATTTTTTTACAACAAAAATGAATGTCTTTGCAATGCAGTTAAGCAGAATGTTACATATTTCATGTCAGATTTTAAATTCTATTTAGCGTTCTCTGGCACTTCAGCAGTGTGTTAAAAATTATACCTGATGGAAAATTTGCAAGGTTGGTGTTTTAAAATGACCGCTATGAACCAAAATGCGCTTATACTAATTATATTACTGCATGTCAGGTGAAATACAATTGGCCATTCAAAGAGATAAATTCAATCTACAAACATTCACCCCTGTAGTCAAAGCAAACAGATTTTGTGTATTATAGGTTTTGAACTATAAGTGACAAAAGCATATGCTGCACATTTTTATAACTGCACGCACACAAACACACACTCACACACACACACACACACACCCACACACGCGCACACACACACACACACACACACACACACACACACACACACACAGAACTGACATGTACTTAACCACCTGCACATCATAGGTCTCGGCAAATGCTGCTTCACAGGAGGCAAAAATAGAAATAGAACAAAGTTCTGTATCGCACGCCTTGCATAGTTTATTTGCTCATATAATAGTTGTAACCACAGCTCTCTATTAGAAGCGGTGGAAATTTACACAATGACTTTCTAAAACTCCAATCCACTGAACTTCAAACAAGCAAAATGTAGAAATTTGCTTTCCCAGTGAGAGCATTTATTAAAAACATAAACTCTGTTCAACCATGTAATTACTTTATACCAAGCTGAATTTAAAATCGTGTACAAACTAACAAGCAGGGTTGGGGGGGTATCGAAATACAAGTAACTTAGTGACGTATTTAAAATACAAAATGTGAGTAACTGTATTTCATTACAGTTACATTTTAAATGGGTGGTAATCAGATTACAGTTACATCTGAAAAGTGTTTTAGATTACCAAAGTGATTACTTTGAATTTTAATGTCATTTAAACAGCAATTGGTGATTCTCTGACTCTGACCGTCTGAAAAAGAGGAGTTAAGTTTCATCAACATTTTAATACTTTTACGAGGATCATAAAAATGTTATTATTTTTATTTAGTCTGTCCTGAACAAGACAAAATGACTGAATTTATAAAAAAAATTGTCAACTGAACTGTCCTGTCATGACCTGATGATCCACGACTGTTTTCATGTTTTGTGAGTCATTTTATAATTCACTCGTCACTGCAACTTTTTCTCACAATTAGTTTTTTCCCTCACAGTTGTGAGTTTGTGTTTCAGAATTCTGACTTCTTTTTCTCAGAATTGCAAGATTTTCACAATTGCAAGTTATAAAGTCAGAATTGGGAGATATAAACTTGCAATACTGACTTTTTTTCTAGCAATTGTGAATTTAGTTTGTGAGTTTATATCTCATAATTCTGACTTTTCACAATATTGCGAGTTTATATCTCACAATTGCAACTTTATATCACACAATTCTGAAAGAAAAAGTCAGAATTGTGAGATAAAAACTTGCAATGACCTTTTTTGTGTTTGTTCCACACTTAGTATTCCAAAGTATTCTAAAGTATTTAGATTAAGTTACTAAACTTGAGTAATGTAACGAAATACATTACAAATGACTTTTTAAAGCATGTATTTTGTAATCTGTAGTGAAATACATTTTAAAAGTAACCCACCCAGCCACATTATGGCCTAATTTCAAATTATAATGTGAACATACATGATTTTAATGCTTTAACCCTCTATGGTATGCATTATGTTCAAAGTTTTTGTTACATGAAATAGCTTCAATCACACAAATCAAAAAAGATAAAAAAAAAAAAAAAGATTTTTGGGGAGTACTTAGGGAAATTTTACCATATGGCAACGCTGTAACACAATGGAAAATGGTTTAAAAAGTAGAAAAAAAATATTTTAAAATGATGATTTTACTTTCTATTTAAATGCACAATTCTTTTAGATACTGATAGATTTATATGCTTGGAACTCATACAAACCAAACAAATCCCTATCATTTAATAAATCTATCATTTGATTTCACATAATTATCAAAATGAAATAATGAATATTAAATAAATAATTAAATAATATTATTAATTATAATTTATGTATCATTTTAATCAATGTTTTCATATATATATATATATATATATATAAATGAAATTAGTGGCTCACAACCCAATTTATGGCCTAAATGAGATCAGCAGTAAAGTATTATATTTTGATTAAAGATTACTAAAACAAGCATTTTTTTTTAATAACATAAATCGTTCACATGATGACCAGAAATGTGCATTATGTAAGTAAATAGGGTCAATTTTCATTACTTTAATATGGTACTATACATGTGTGTTATTTATAATGCAAGCATTACGCATTATGCAATAGAGGGTCTTGTGGTCTCTATCCACAAAAGGGTCAATAGCCTTAAAATGACTGAACTCTCGCTTGTGCGTGTTTTTGAACAGGAGGGGGCAGACTTTACAAGATAATGGAGGATCCATGGCTGTGATTGGCTGTTTTTTTTATGTGCGGGAAAATGGAAGGGGGGTGAGGGGGGTGAAGGGGGGTGGGCCTGCCTTTCTGGAGGAGGAGGAGGAGAAGGAGGAGGAGGAGTAGGAGACCATGACGGCTTGTATGTGAGTAAGCTGCCACACACATGCTGGTGGGCATGGACACACGACAACCAAATGGAAAAGAAAAATTCTAAGGGATTCTGCTTTCTTTCAGTCCATAATCAGGTAAGGAAAAGAAAATGACAAAGAAAGAGAAAGGGAGAGAAACAGAGACAGAGAGAGAGAGAGAGAGAGGCTGGGTGTTTGCAGACTGATGAATGTGAGTATAATCTCAACAGACAGGTGGATAGATACATGCTTTGTGTGCTTGTGTGTAAAGGTCCGCTCACATGTGCATGATGCAGAACATGGTGATATTCCTACAGACTGTCACATAACATGACTTGTCTTTTTGATCAATTGCACACACATGAAAGATGCAGAATTCAGGTGCATGTGCAATGTCTTCACTGTTTTTATGTTTAATTGCTACACTCTAAACCCGAATAAGTTGAGTTTACTTAAAAAATTTGAGGAAACTGGTTGCCCTAAAAAATTGAAGTAACGTTTACTTGATAAACTTGAGTGAAATGTACTTAAAGATATTAGCCGTTCTAATAATTATTTTAAGTTGAAAAGACTAAATACTTTAAGTTTAAGTAATACCTCTGTTCATTTACTCCACTTGCCTTTGTAATTGCCTTAAAAAAAACTAAGTAAAGTGAAATAGGAATAGTATGTTGTACTAAAGCTTAGTAAGTATAGGTGACTTACACGTGAGTTCTAGTGACTAAAAAAGAACTGTAGAATGTACTTGATAATTTACTTTCAATAAAATTTGTTACCATTGTTGTGTTTAGTATGGTGAATGTTGAAGTCTGTGTGACACAAGTGTATAGTCAATTACTAAATATTGTTACAAATTTAGAAGAATTGTATCCACCCACTTAAAAGTTTCACCAGCTGATCATATGTGTTTATAAATGCTATTATTAAGTTAATAAACAATTATTTTTTGGAACAAAATACGAAGTCACATCATTTATATATAAAACATATAAGTTTAATTTATATTTTAATAATATATGAACATATATAATACTCATATATTTTACATATGAATTGTGAACTTCAACCACATATGAATATATGACCTGTGACTTCTTGTTGCATCACTGCATAATATAAATGCAGAATATAAATGAAGTGCCCAAGCAAAGGAAACACCATCCACCATAATGGTTAGTCCAAAATAAAACATTTTAGGAAAAACAGTGTCAATTTATGAAGTCAGCTTATTTAATGTTCTCTCAAATTTTTCAGTTGAATTGACAAATGAATATTTAAGATGACTTTGGCAAATCAGTGAATTCAAACAGAGAAAGACAACTGCAGAAGTGGAGGAAATGGGGAAGAGTCTATTAAGAATAGCCCCGCCTCAAAACTCTTTTTTTTTTTTTGCTTGACAAAGTGGTACTCAAACCAATCAATTAATCATTACTTGGGGTTTATGAGTAAAACAAGACATAGTATGTAAATAGTCCAGATTACTAGAGTTTTGCAATTAAGTTAAGACATTAAGTAAAGTTAACTAAAAAGTATGAGTTAAAATCACTATTGGATTTTACAGTGTAACAGGCTTGTGAGTCAATACAGTTTGGCCTGCATTTGTGCGTAATGAAGTGCATGCATGCCTACGTCTGCGTGCAGGTCTTCTCTGTAGCTTTGCTGCTCCTGATGGTATCATGGTAACAGCTCACAGCACTGTCAGAGCTCTCCTCCTGCTGGTCTGCTGTGTCCTCTGCTCCTCTATAGGTGAGTGTCTCTGACCTTGGCTCAGTGCCCCACCTAACATCACAAAGCCTGTCATGATCATAATTCAACCGAAAATTTAAAGAAAGAAACGTTTTGTATACGTTTGTTTTATATCATTTAAATATAGATGATTTATATAATATATTTTGGGAAGAAAATGAATCTTATATTTAGAACCATTAAGAATTTTTATTTTTTTTAAAGTGTGCTGATATAGACTATATATATATATATATATATATATATATTTATATATATATATAGCAATAGCAAGCTAGCTTTGAAAGCGTAAGATCTCACCTTCCCTTCAGAGCGCTTTCCAAAGCCACGCCCCCTCCTAAACACATGAACGCGAACAGTCAGAATGTTCCACCATTTTTCTCAGAGTTTCCATTGTGATGTTGAGTATTGCTTGTTCTGTCATGTACTGGTTTGTGTATGAATCCCAGGACAACGTAAGCACACGTGACCAGAAGTTGGGTAGAAAGGCTTGACATATTGGCATATAGATGAACAGGACCAGGGCACAGAGTTGGGTCAAAGCCGAGGAGCCTGTCCCTTCATGCATCATTCCTCACTGGTCAAAACACCTGGACTGTTATAGAAAGATGCATCACACCTGCAAAGGATGATGAGACAGTGCGTACCATAAGGCTCAAACAAGGTGTTGAAATCTACAGGATGTGGTGAGTTGTTTTGCCATACACATTCATAACTATACACAAACATTTGTCCTATTTAAATATTATTGTCACCTCGAAATTATAAGGTTCTATCTTTAGAAAACAAAAAGAGCCTATCCACAAAATATGCAAAAATCCTTTGAGCTCAATATGCCAGAACTGCCCAGAATGCAGATAGAACCTAATAAGGTGGCAAAATAATATTAACTATTCTATATCATGTAAATTTTTCAAATTCAGTTCATTTTACTGTTAAGGATCTAAACAGCAGGCTGTCACACCGTCAACGTTACCAGCTCGCACAACTCCACCCACACGCTCACAGTCACCAGAATACTAATCATCCACACCTGTCTACAATCACGTCACGCCCTATTTAACACGCTCACCCACACTGCCAGTTGTCTGATCTCGTCTTACACAGACTACAGACTTACCTGCCTTGCTTACCTGTTATCTGGATGTTCCTTCTATCATTCGTCGGGCGTGTACGCGGACCGCTGGACAGCACTCCAACCACCTACGAACCAGAAGAAAGACATTTCATTACTCAAGCTAAGTCACCAGCCAGATCACGAAGTGCTTTGCCTTACCATACCATACCGTTTACCTGTTCTGTTGAAATCATTTGCAATAAAACTCTGACTAAACTTTACTATCTGTGTCTGAGTCTTACAGAAGATCAGACCGCTAAACTTACACATGGATTCGACAGCGCAAACCAGCACCACGAATGCCTTCACCGAGTCTGTCCCAGCTGGTCGCAGTACACTTCCTGCAACGCCTCCAGTATCTTCTTCGACGACCGCCGCTGCCTCTGCATGTCCCGTGGCCCGACCAGCGCCCTACTCAGGCGAGGCGGAGGACTGCAACGGGTTCCTCATGCAATGCTCACTTTTCTTTGAGATTCAACCACACCTGTTCGTATCAGAAAAGGCCCAGGTCGCCTTCATGGTGAATCTACTCACCGGAAAGGCTCTGCGCTGGGCTCAAGCGCTGTGGCAGTCCAACGCCACCATCCTGTCATCTCTCCCAGCGTTCACCAGCCATTTTAAGGATGTCTTCGGTCAGACTACCTCCACGCTATCAGTTTCGGATCAACTCTTCCATCTGCGTCAAGGCACTGCGTCCGTGGGCGATTACACTCTGCAGTTCCGTACCCTCGCCGCCAATAGCGGCTGGAATGAGACCGCCCTTTTAACTGCATATCGCCAAGGCTTGAATCCTGACATCCGCCAACTGATGGTGGTGTATGATGACACCATAGGGCTGGAGGCCTTCCTCCAGAAAACCATCCGGGTCTCCCAGCGTCTGTCCGCCTGCGAAAATCTTCCACCCGCTTTGCAGTCCCCGTCCGCCAGTTTGCCAGCCGCCCTTCCAGCACCAGAACCAATGAACGTGGACAACTATCGCCTCACCTCAGCCGAGCGACAACGTAGAATTACTCTCCACCTCTGTCTCTACTGCGGCGGTGAAGGACACCAACTGATCAACTGTCCCGTTCGACCTCCTCGACCCTCGGTGAGTACCATCCAAGTACAACCCAAAATATCTCATTTGATTCGCACTACAGTATACTTTCTGATCCGTAAATCCTATGTTGCAGCGCAAGCTTGTCGACTCCGGCTCCGCGGGGAACTTCATCTCCTGCCAGTTCCTCCGGACGCTAAACCTGAGACGCAAGCGTAGCAACCACCAGATGAAAATACACACTATCCTTGGCAAACCGTTGGGTCGAGGAGTCATCAGTCATTATTCACCCACTCTCACGCTCCACATTGGTTGCCTACATCAGGAGAAAATCTCGTTTCTGGTGCTGGAAGGTTCCACCACGGACCTCATCCTGGGACGCCCGTGGCTGGCTGAACACAACCCAGTCTTCGACTGGAACACCGGGGAGATACTGAAGTGGAGTAGCCATTGCACCCAGACCTGTCTTCGTTCAATCAAGAAAATTCCTAGCTCTTCATCGGCCAGAGTTCCCAGCTACTCCACTCTCCACCTCAGTTCCACCTCAGTGGAGAGCCCCGAACCTACCCAGGAACGGACCATCCCTGAGGAGTACCGGGCGTTCCAGGACGTCTTCAGCAAGCGGCTGGCAACGCAATTACCACCTCATCGGCCATGGGACTGTGCAATTGACCTGCTGCCTGGGGCTATCCTTCCCAAGGGTAAAGTATACCCACTGTCCATCCCGGAGCAGAAGGCCATGGATGAGTACATCGCTGAAGCTCTGAACCAGGGATTCATCCGACCGTCGACATCCCCTGCCGCTTCGAGCTTCTTTTTCGTCGCCAAGAAGGACGGAGGCTTGAGGCCCTGTATTGACTACCGCAAGCTCAACTCACAGACGGTAAAATTTCGATATCCCCTTCCTCTGGTCCCAGCAGCCCTAGAACAACTCTGAGGTGCCTGTATCTTTACCAAACTGGATCTTCGCAGTGCCTATAATTTGATCCGCATTCGCTCCGGGGATGAATGGAAGACCGCCTTCGTAACACCGTCTGGGCACTACAAATATCTTGTTATGCCGTATGGCCTGGCGAACTCTCCCTCCATCTTCCAGAACTACATGAATGAGATCTTCCGTGATCTCCTCCAAAGATTCGTGATCGTCTATATTGACGACATCCTGATCTACTCTCAAACCCTTCCTGACCACCTTGAACACGTTCGCCAGGTCCTGCAAAGGCTCAGAGCTCACCGCCTCTATCTAAAACTGGAAAAATGTGAATTCCACATCCCCGAAGTCCAATTCCTGGGCTACATCATCGACCAGCACGGGGTCAAAATGGACCAGAGGAAGGTGGACGCCATCCGGAAGTGGCCCAAACCTCAGACGGTTAAAGACCTACAAAGATTCCTGGGGTTCGCCAACTTCTATCGGAAGTTCATCCGCAACTTCAGTCAGCTGAGCTCGCCCCTCACAACTCTGCTCAAGAAAGGGCCCAAGTCTCTGTCCTGGCACCCCCTGGCGAGTAAAGCTTTCAACGTCCTCAAGGACGCGTTCAGTTCAGCTCCCGTCCTTCGTCACCCGGACCCTAACCTGCCCTTCCTCGTCGAGGTGGACGCTTCACAAACCGGAGTCGGAGCCATACTCTCCCAGCGGCAGGGTGACCCTCCTCGTACCCATCCATGCACCTTCTACTCGCACAAACTGTCCCCGGTGGAGCAGAATTACGACGTGGGGAACCGAGAGCTTCTCGCCATCAAGTTAGCTCTCGAGGAGTGGAGGCACTGGCTGGAGGGAGCCAACCACCCCTTCGAGGTTATCACAGACCACCGGAACCTCGAGTATCTCCTGGAGGCTAAACGGCTGAACACTCGCCAAGCTCGCTGGGCCCTCTTCTTCACCAGATTCGATTTTGTTGTCACTTACCGAAGGGGTGAGAAGAACATTCAAGCCGATGCTCTTTCCCGTATCCACGCTCCTGACCCAAACCAGTCACAACCAGAACCTATCCTCCCTCCAGCCGTCATCGTCAGTCCCATTCAGTGGGAATGGGACAACCAGATTCTTCAGGCCCAGAATACTGACCCTGCTCCACCGGGATGTCCGGAGGGGCTGATGTACGTCCCACCAACCTGTCGTCAGCTCCTCCTGGAATCAGTTCACACCTCCCCGGGCTCTGGACAAACTGCTGAACTGCTGTTCACACACGTCTTCCGGAACTTCAGCCTCCCAGAAGACATCGTCTTGAATCGGGGCCCCCAGTTCATCTCCAGGGTCTGGAAATCCTTCTTCCAACTCCTCGGAGTTTCCATCAGTCTATCCTCCGGCTACCACCCACAGACGAATGGGCAGACAGAGCGGAAAATCCAGGAGATCGGGAGATACCTGCCAGAACCAGTCTTCGTGGAGCCAATTCCTCCCCTGGGCCGAGTACGCCCAGAACTCACTCCAACAGTCCACTACTAGACTCACTCCGTTCAAATGCGTACTCGGGTACCAACCTGCACTCTTCCCTTGGTCCGGTGAACAATGTGACGTCCCGGCAATCCAGAACTGGTTCGAACAGAGCGAGAGGGTGTGAGACTCAGCACACGTGCATCTCCAGCGGCAAGCCGACCGCCTCCGAGGCACTACACCTACTTACCATCCTGGCCAAAAGGTATGCCCTGTCGTAAGCTGAGTCCCCGCTATATAGGTCCTTTCACAGAGCAGAGGCAGCTCAACGAAGTGACCTACCGCCTGAACCTCCCGGCCACGTATCGTATAGCACCATCCTTTCAAGGTTTCCCTTCTCAAACCTGTCACTGACCCCATGTTTCCGCCCACAGATCCGGGAGTCCCTGATGTACCTCCTCCTCCTGACCTTACCAACGCAGAGATGATCTACCAAGTCCACGACATCCTTGACTCCCGACGACGTGGGACCCGCCTTGAATATCTGGTCGACTGGGAGGGCTACGGTCCCGAGGAGAGGTCTTGGGTGGCACGAGATGACATACTGGATCCGGCTCTCCTCGCGCAGTACCATCAGGAGCATCCCGGTCGACCAGGACCCCGTGGACGGGGTCGTCCCCGTCGTCGACCTTCTCGGACGTCAGGAGCCGCCCGTGGAGGGGGGGGTACTGTCACACCGTCAACGTTACCAGCTCGCACAACTCCACCCACACGCTCACAGTCACCAGAATACTAATCATCCACACCTGTCTACAATCACATCACGCCCTATTTAACACGCTCACCCACACTGCCAGTTGTCTGATCTCGTCTTACACAGACTACAGACTTACCTGCCTTGCTTACCTGTTATCTGGATGTTCCTTCTATCATTCGTCGGGCGTGTACGCGGACCGCTGGACAGCACTCCAACCACCTACGAACCAGAAGAAAGACATTTCATTACTCAAGCTAAGTCACCAGCCAGATCACGAACTGCTTTGCCTTGCCATACCATACCGTTTACCTGTTCTGTTGAAATCATTTGCAATAAAACTCTGACTAAACTTTACTATCTGTGTCAGTCTTACACAGGCCTACTTATGTTCAAGATTAACAAGTTATATATATTATTCATTTAACTTTCAGTTCCAATTACAGTATTAATAACATGCAGAACATTCACCATAAAACCATACAATTAAAAATATATAAATAATAATTTTTTTTCTTGACAGATTGGGGGTCTTCCACCTGCTTTTTGTTTTCAATTGCTGATTAAATTGTTCATTTTTGTCATAATGCTACCATAAATGTATTTTTTTTTTAAAACAGAGTGCATACCAATGCGCATATTCTATGTAATCATAAGTTATAAACACACGGGTATTTTTTTTCTTACCTCTACCAGCTTCTTTGCCTTTGTGGTCTCAGTCTGGCTTTTTTCAGCTCGTATTTTTGTGCGTTTTACCATTTCACAGATTCAAACTCCAATCAGCAATCAGAAATGTTTTCTGTGATGGGTAGGGTTAGTGTCGGGGATAGAATGTACAATTTGTACAGTATAAAAACCATTACGCCTATGGAATGTCGTCACTTTGATAGCAAAACAAACCTGCGTGTGTGTTTGCCTCAGCTTGCTCAGCTGTGAAGTTTGCAATTTGAAATATTCTTGTTACTGGAAAGCTACATTGTTTTGAAAGCAGCTGAAGTACTATCATGCTATAATTTATGTGGTTGGAGTGTCCTCATCATATGTGTTGGATGTTAAGGATGACACCTGCTGACAAACCGCACCTTTGTTTAACTTGTTGTCATTTCACTCTGCATCTCTGTTTATCCACATATATAATCACTAAAAGTGAGGGGAAAAACACAATGTGAACAAATTATCTGTGCGGATCAGCTGTGCTACACACTGCATTCATATAAATAGTGGTTGAAAGGATATATGAGCTATTTGCTACTCCACAAAGGAAGTATTTTGAAATATATGTTGAGGAATTAATATTCATCAGAAAAATCAGGTGTGAATCAGGTAGATTTAAAATACACCTGCCAGCCCTATTTGACAATTTGTTTGCGGCTTTAGAACGCCTTCACAGCATGACTGAGATAGAAACTTTAATGCACTGCCTATTCTGTTCAAAGCGTAGTGACCCTGTAACAGCATATTGGCTGCAAGCTAAGATTAACTCTTAAGATTATCTTTTGAAAGAAGAAAAGTGAAAGAGATCTTGATCAGCAGCCATGGTTGGTGTGTTTCTATTTGCATGTAAGTACTAAAATAAATTTAATTAATTTAAAAATCAAATGTTCAATAAACTAAATCTAAACAAATTCTTTTTGCATGATTTCTCCCCTAGATATCTCAGTGAATCTATTCCTCCAAAGTCAAGGTATGTTTAAATAGTGCACTAAATTGCAGTAAATATATTTTGCAGTAATATTGTACTTTTCAGAATGAACAAATGTTATTTCCTTAACAGGTCAAACTATTAAAAAAGCTAAGATTTACAGTGAAAATACAGAAGTGCCAGAAGGTGGTAAACTGGAGGTTACTTGCAGCACATTTGGTTTTACAAAGGCAGAGGCAAAGGCAGTTCACGTATATCTGTCTAAAGATGGTAAAGCTGTAGATGTGAAAAGCGGACCCACTCGACAAGACATCAACTTTAAAATAGAGAAAATGGGAATGGACAATTCGGGAAACTACAGCTGTCTGTTTTCTGAAGAGCAGTTGGAAATAACCGAAGTGATGGGATATGGTCAGAATATCATCTTCATAAATGTGACTGGTAAGATGTAAAACGATGATTAAAGATGTTTAATTCCTGTGCACAGATGAGAAATATTCAATCACTGGAGCAGATTAACCACAATAGACTAATTGCCTTTAATAAGAGAGATATTGTTTTTATTTTTGTTTTAGTCCCTTTGTCTTTGAATGCATTAAAGGCCATGCTAAACATGTAACCATAAGTGTTCTCTTCCTCTCCACAGAATCTTTCATTAATTCACAGATACATTTGCTTAAGTCTGAGGTAGCAGTGGGAAGTGATGCCGAGTTTAACTGTACAACATCCAGTCCTATAAACAAAAACCTGTCCAAGAATATGATTTTGGCTTTTCTCATCAAAAATGAAATGCCTATTAAAGTGAATATTTGGGACACAGAAAAGATGATGACAACATTCACCCTCAGAGAGGTCGGGATGGAAGATGGTGGAACATACAGTTGTACTATTTTATTAAACATTCTCCCTTACCATGGAATGAGACTTGATCGAAATAATAAAGTCAATCTTCAGATAGTCGGTAAGAATGGGAAGGGAAAAACCAATCAAACTGTCATGCATTCTTACAGTTATGGTTCAGTGGGAGAATATACCTTTGTGAAAAAGTACACTTCGGAATACTTCTAAAAAGAGTATTGCAGAAATAAATACTTTAAAACAAAAGTTAAGTGCAAACTGATGTTTTAAAGACTCTACATTGTAAAACATTTTCATTTATTTGCAGTTAACATTCATTTAAATATTTATTAAATGCAATTAGTTAAACTTTAAAGTGTATTTTTACTCACTGAAGTAGGAATTCAGTACGTATTTGTAATTTTGGTTTGCAATTTACAGTATCATTATACACGTTACATACTTACTAATAACTAAATTATGCATAATTACAAGCAACAAATCCAAACCTTAACCATAAAACTAATCTAAACTGTGACCATATTTGTAACTACACATTTGTAATGATGAAGTTGCAATATAGTATTTAAAAATATATATATTAACTTCAAATAATGTTGAATAATACAATACAGTTACAATTAAA
The DNA here is from genome assembly GCA_038088235.1 of Zacco platypus. Taxonomy (NCBI): domain Eukaryota; kingdom Metazoa; phylum Chordata; class Actinopteri; order Cypriniformes; family Xenocyprididae; genus Zacco; species Zacco platypus. Next base: position 2,554,863 of record CM076075.1, on the reverse strand, counting down.
ACCAAGTATTTGTGCTTTAGTATATTTAGTATGTAGTCAACACTTGAAAATAATCGTCCTTCTTTAAAGCACAATAAAAATTAAAATGACTTTATCATAATGAACCCATTATTAGTTAATTGTGGTAACAAAAAACTCAAGTGGTCTTTTATTTCATTAATATCATATTACCTGCAAGTACAATTTAAAAAAGAAATACATTGAAGATTTTTAAGTACAATACAAGTACGCATTCAATAAGAACTTCTTTTTCACAAAGGTAGTTAAAATGTAAGAATTAAGCACACTGACTTGTGTTTCTGGGTTTTCTTTGACAGTGGCTCCTAACAGCTCTAACAGCTCCAACAGCTCCAACAGCTCTAACAGCTCTAACAAAGTCATGATTGTGATAATGTGCTGTATCATCATGCTTCTCAGTCTGTTTCTGGGAATTTGGGCAGTGATCCAAAAGCGAGGTACTGAAGCACTTTCTCTACAACTGAAACTGACAAGTTTTCTTTCTTAAAGTTCCGTTTGAATTTAATACAGCATTTTGTTTTTAATAGGACACCTTCGATTCCACAAGGAAAGGTCTGTTTCAGAAATAAAATAAAAATATATTAGATTTGGGACAATTTTGATGAATTTCTAATCAACAGGTCCTTGAATGAGACAGAGCTCAGAGGAAATGACTTATTATACAAAGGTATTTATTGCATGATTCTTGTTGCTTTGTTAAATATTTCCTATTGAGGATTGGGTGGGAGCAGTAGTGGCAGAAGTAGAGGAGGGAAGAGTGTAAATTGATATGCTCTCACTATAATGACAAAGCTCATGAATATTTAGTAATATTCCTACTGCAACATGTATATTCTGTTCTGTTTAGCATCATTGTGTTTTTTTTTCCTGTGTTTCCTGTCTTTGTAAGTTGACCTAGTTTGTTCCCTTGGTGACTGATTACGTTCACCTCATAGTTTCCTCATTACCTCTCCTTGTGTATTTAAAGCTCTAGTTCTCAGTGTTTTGTCTTGTGTTAACGTGGCATGTTTGGTTTGTGTTTTGCATTCCTGTATTCTCCTGATTGTCAGTTAGTTAAATTCTCCATCGTCTTGTTTACTAACCAGTAAATCGTTACCTACATTGTCCAGTCATTCTTTAAAGTTTTGCTAAGATTTTTCAATGGTACATATTTCAGAGGGTTAGTTTGCACAAGAATGGCAGTTCTGTCATCATTTGCTCACCTTCATGTCATTCCAAACATATATGACTTACTTCTGTGGAGCACAAAAGAAGATGAATGTTAAGGGTTCGAATAATATTGGATGCCAATGACTTTCATTGTGTGGACAAAATCCATTTTTCCTGTTATTTTGTGTTCCATGGAAGCAAGAGATGCAATATGTGCATTTTAAATATATTTATCTGCTAAAAGTTAATTTTGTCAGTATTTCGGTGTCTCACAAAGTGACTGTTTAACTTCCAAATTCCATGGAGTGTTTTTTTCTTCTCTTTACTTCTGTTCTGAGCAAATTGTGTCTTTTACAAATTTAAATTCTAGATATTGACAAACCCGACACAGCTGGTACTGGTGAAATACGAAATGTTGTCTGGTAAGCCAGTAAAAAACTTGAATGAATATGTTTTGTGCTGTTCTATTTATTGATTTCACATGTATGCTGGTGTACAGATTATTGATGTCTTAGTTTTCTAAATTTTTGTTCTTTATTTTTTTGACTTTCCGTGCAAATGCTGTAAATCAATGTCCATGAAGTCTTGGTTCTGCTGCAGTGATGGAGGAGTCTTTTGATAGTGGTAAGTCTGCGCTCTTAAAGATTGGTCGTAAATTAACTGTTGTGGATTTTTAATGCAATCTTACAGTACTGCAAACAGGCTACGGCAATATTATATTGCATATTGTATTTCTATACTGTGAAATTTGGCCATTTTGTGCTGTACAATTACAATGACAGCTGTGTGCATTTACACACATCTGTTATTTTTTTTTACAGATGAAGTGTATGACGAACTGGGCATCCAGCAGTCTTAATGGCCTTCCCGTGGCTCAGAGGATGTCGATAGTAGTGCAAGTTCATGTGTTCGAGACCTAGGGAAAGCAAGACCTGCTAAAATAACTAATAAGTGTCTGATAAATGCATTAATGCAAGCGTGATCAACTGGGTTAAATGCAGTAGGATGAGTAAATTATTGCATTTTTTTTTAACTTGGTGTTATTTTTTTTATGGTCAATTTTAGCTTGTTTTATAATAGTAAGAGTTTGCTTTTCAATGAATATTATTTGTCACTATTTTTTTTTATTGTGCACATTTTTTCATTACATTTCTCAGAATTAGCAAAATATAACATGCATATTGTTTATGTAACATACAGGCCTACATATTCAATTTCAGAATGCATATTATTGTTGTAGAATTACTTTAAAAGTCTGCAATATGTTAGTGTCCTCATGATAAAATGTTTTGAATGAAAAGGTATTTCACCTTTTGTAGATTTTATTTCATAATTTTTATACACTGTAAAAAAAAAACCCATCTCCCATTTTGTCAGACAAATCGAACCTAGAAAAAGTTGACATAAAAATTAAAATAAATTAATTTTTTTCTCTCTTTTTTTGTCAAAGCTGAAATATTATGACAAATATTTGGTATTCTGAATTAAAATGTATTTTTTTATCTCAATGTTTTTGATTATATTTTTTTGTGTTATGATTCAAGTCAAGAGTAACCCAGTTTCTCTCCGGTGTTTCCTCCATTTTAATGAGAATATCCATTTTGTTTTTGTGTATAGTAAGTCTACATAAACAATTTTTAACTGATACACAAAATAGACAAACTAAGAGAGTTCCACATCACTATATGCAATGATCATTATTTCTGAGTTTTTGAACTCATGTTTGATGAAAGCACAGACCAACTTTAATTATGTTTATACATTTCCCCTGTAAGTTGAGTTCCTTTTTTAGGTTGTTTTTCAACTTTTGATTGAACCTAAATGTTCTTTTTCAATGATTTATCTTTAATATATTGAACAAAAAACTAAAAAGAAGAACTGCATGTACTGTACATCACCGATACCAACAAGTAATTACTGTAAAAGGAAATGGGCTCAAACAAACATGCAGCATACATGCATTTCAAATGACATCTTTTGTATACTAATTCTAAAATGGCTATACATGACTATTTTTTACAACAAAAATGAATGTCTTTGCAATGCAGTTAAGCAGAATGTTACATATTTCATGTCAGATTTTAAATTCTATTTAGCGTTCTCTGGCACTTCAGCAGTGTGTTTAAAATTATACCTGATGGAAAATTTGCAAGGTTGGTGTTTTAAAATGACCGCTATGAACCAAAATGCGCTTATACTAATTATATTACTGCATGTCAGGTGAAATACAATTGGCCATTCAAAGAGATAAATTCAATCTACAAACATTCACCCCTGTAGTCAAAGCAAACAGATTTTGTGTGTTATAGGTTTTGAACTATAAGTGACAAAAGCATATGCTGCACATTTATTACTGCACGCGCACAAACACACACTCACACACACACACACACACACACACACACACACACACACACAGAGCTGACATGTACTTAACCACCTGCACATCATAGGTCTCAGCAAATGCCGCTTCACAGGAGGCAAAAATAGAAATAGAACAAAGTTCTGTATCACACGCCTTGCATAGTTTATTTGCTCATATAATAGTTGTAACCACAGCTCTCTATTAGAAGCGGTGGAAATTTACACAATGACTTTCTAAAACTCCAATCCACTGAACTTCAAACAAGCAAAATGTAGAAATTTGCTTTCCCAGTGAGAGCATTTATTAAAAACATAAACTCTGTTCAACCATGTAATTACTTTATACCAAGCTGAATTTAAAATCGTGTACAAACTAACAAGCAGGGTTGGGGAGTAACGAAATACAAGTAACTTAGTGACGTATTTAAAATACAAAATTTGAGTAAGTGTATTTCATTACAGTTACATTTTAAATGGGTGGTAATCAGATTACAGTTACATCTGAAAAGTGTTTTAGATTACCAAAGTGATTACTTTGAGTTTTAATGTCATTTAAACAGCAATTGGTGATTCTCTGACTCTGACCGTCTGAAAAAGAGGAGTTAAGTTTCACCAACATTTTAAACATTTTAATACTTTTACGAGGATCATAAAAATGTTATTATTTTTATTTAGTCTGTCCTGAACAAGACAAAATGACTGAATTTATAAAAAAAATTGTCAACTGAACTGTCCTGTCATGACCTGATGATCAACGACTGTTTTCATGTTTTGTAATTGTGAATTTAGTTTGTGAGTTTATATCTCATAATTCTGACTTTTCACAATATTGCGAGTTTATATCTCACAATTGCAACTTTATATCACACAATTCTGAAAGAAAAAGTCAGAATTGTGAGATAAAAACTTGCAATGACCTTTTTTGTGTTTGTTCCACACTTATTAGTATTCCAAAGTATTCTAAAGTATTTAGATTAAGTTACTAAACTTGAGTAATGTAACGAAATACATTACAAATGACTTTTTAAAGCATGTATTTTGTAATCTGTAGTGAAATACATTTTAAAAGTAACCCACCCAGCCACATTATGGCCTAATTTCAAATTATAATGTGAACATACATGATTTTAATGCTTTAACCCTCTATGGTATGCATTATGTTCTAAGTTTTTGTTACATGAAATAGCTTCAATCACACAAATCAAAAAATATTAAAAAAAAAAAAAAAAAGATTTTTGGGGAGTACTTAGGGAAATTTTACCATATGGCAACGCTGTAACACAATGGAAAATGGTTTAAAAAGTAGAAAAAAAATATTTTAAAATGATGATTTTACTTTCTATTTAAATGCACAATTCTTTTAGATACTGATAGATTTATATGCTTGGAACTCATACAAACCAAACAAATCCCTATCATTTAATAAATCTATCATTTGATTTCACATAATTATCAAAATGAAATAATGAATATTAAATAAATAATTAAATAATATTATTAATTATAATTTATGTATCATTTTAATCAATGTTTTCATATATATATATATATATATATATAAATGAAATTAGTGGCTCACAACCCAATTTATGGCCTAAATGAGATCAGCAGTAAAGCATTATATTTTGATTAAAGATTACTAAAACAAGCATTTTTTTTTAATAACATAAATCGTTCACATGATGACCAGAAATGTGCATTATGTAAGTAAATAGGGTCAATTTTCATTACTTTAATATGGTACTATACATGTGTGTTATTTATAATGCAAGCATTACACATTATGCAATAGAGGGTCTTGTGGTCTCTATCCACAAAAGGATCAATAGCCTTAAAATGACTGAACTCTCGCTTGTGCGTGTTTTTGAACAGGAGGGGGCAGACTTTACAAGATAATGGAGGATCCATGGCTGTGATTGGCTGTTTTTTTTATGTGCGGGAAAATGGAAGGGGGGTGGGGGGGGGTGAAGGGGGGTGGGCCTGCCTTTCTGGAGGAGGAGGAGGAGGAGAAGGAGGAGGAGGAGTAGGAGACCATGACGGCTTGTATGTGAGTAAGCTGCCACACACATGCTGGTGGGCATGGACACACGACAACCAAATGGAAAAGAAAAATTCTAAGGGATTCTGCTTTCTTTCAGTCCATAATCAGGTAAGGAAAAGAAAATGACAAAGAAAGAGAAAGGGAGAGAAACAGAGACAGAGAGAGAGAGAGAGAGAGGCTGGGTGTTTGCAGACTGATGAATGTGAGTATAATCTCAACAGACAGGTGGATAGATACATGCTTTGTGTGCTTGTGTGTAAAGGTCCGCTCACATGTGCATGATGCAGAACATGGTGATATTCCTACAGACTGTCACATAACATGACTTGTCTTTTTGATCAATTGCACACACATGAAAGATGCAGAATTCAGGTGCATGTGCAATGTCTTCACTGTTTTTATGTTTAATTGCTAACAGGCTTGTGAGTCAATACAGTTTGGCCTGCATTTGTGCGTAATGAAGTGCATGCATGCCTACGTCTGCTTGCAGGTCTTCTCTGTGGCTTTGCTGCTCCTGATGGTATCATGGTAACAGCTCACAGCACTGTCAGAGCTCTCCTCCTGCTGGTCTGCTGTGTCCTCTGCTCCTCTATAGGTGAGTGTCTCTGACCTTGGCTCAGTGCCCCACCTAACATCACAAAGCCTGTCATGCCCATAATTCAACCGAAAATTTAAAGAAAGAAACGTTTTGTATACGTTTGTTTTATATCATTTAAATATAGATGATTTATATAATATATTTTGGGAAGAAAATGAATCTTATCTTTAGAACCATTAAGAATTTTTTTTTTTTTTTTTAAATAAAGTGTGTTACAAGTGTGCTGATATAGACTGAACTCGGAATACTATTGTAGTAATTTTGGAAAGGCAAGCAATAGCAAGCTAGCTTTGAAAGCATAAGATCCCACCTTCCCTTCAGAGCGCTCTCCAAAGCCACGCCCCCTCCTAAACACATGAACGCGAACAGTCAGAGCAGAGTCTGCAAAGCGCCATGAGAGATGGCATTAAATTATCTCATATCTCGCTGCACATAACATTACAATAATAATGAATGGAAACAACGTAAAGAGCTCTGACTTGCACCACCTGACTGCTGCAGATTCATTTCGATGTTAATAGGGTTGTGCAAAAGTATGAAAATACAAACGTTAACAGCAGGAAGGATATCCTATTACTGCATTCTGAATTGCACTGAATTTTATTGGTCCTGAGACTTGCTCGAGATGTATAATGATAAATGTACCTTTTCATATATTTAGACCTTTACTACTATTGATTGCTATCAGTTGAAGAGAGTTTCAACCAGTATAACAAAAAGTATTTTATGAAAAACATTGCCTACCTTAGCTTCAAAGGGATAGTTCACCCAAAATGAAAATTGTCATCATTTACTTACCCCTGTGGTTTCCTGAAACTGCATGGTGTCAGGTGAGGGGGTGGAGCACACCAGGACCAGAGTTCGCCACCCCTATAATATAATATAATATAATGTAATGTAATGTAATATAATATAATCACACTCGTAGCCATGCGATATGGCTGTATATCAGCACGACTGTGATTTGGCTATATAGGCACAAGCCATATCACATGGGTAAGAGTGTGATATTGCGTTTATACAACAGTTTGACGGCAAAAGTGAGTAAATAAATAGGAATAAACAACAACAGGGTGTTTTAAAAAACCCTCTTTTGTGCAGAACTACTTCCTTCCGCCATGGATTCAAATCTCAAGTTTACAGTTTAACAGTTGAGACCTAACCTTCATTACTAGTTCTAAAATGTCACTTTAAAACTAGTAACGAAGGAATGTTGAGTCGCTTCATTAAAGCTTATTGTATTATGTGGAGTATTATGGCATTATGAGAGTGAGATCAAGTAAACAAGTGTATGATACAGCATTCATTCTTCAGGTCGATGTCCATAATATTTTAAGCATTATGAAAAATCAGTTTGAATGTCTGCTGAGGAAAGCGATATCTTTGTCTTTTTCCTTTTAAAAGTTAAAGGCACAGTATGTATGTTTTGCTGCTAGAGTTCGCGTTTTCAAAACAATAGCAAAGGCGTAGCTTGATGATGCCGTGAATGAGTATGGAATCATCGCCTTCACATCCACAGTTGATGGAAAGAAATCCAAAAATCACGTTCATTGGTGAGCTAATGTATTAACGTTTTATTAACGTTACTGTGGTATGAAGCAGGGCGGGGCCGAGAGCCCTGGACATTTTACGTTGCTGTTTTTATTATGCTTATATGGTGCAGTCAGCTGCTGCCGAGTGACGTGTGTGTGCTTCAATGAAAACAGCACATTAATATAGACCAACCTGGAACTACCTGTGCATTAAACGGTTTTATTGCACACATTTCAGCCAATCAGAATTGAGTATTCAGACAGACCATGGTATAATATAATATAATCTTCATCCAATTATTATTTCCAGCAGGAATTTGAGGATTGAAGACCAAACACCGTGCACCTCAGAGATGTTATAAGTATTGGCAGCACTTTTGGGTTCGAATGAAACATTTTACGGCATGGCTTTTGTGGAAATAGATTTTCTTGGCTTTTCCCTGGGCTCATATCTTTATACTGTGAAAAGTAAAAATATAGGAATGTATCTGACCCTTAAAGTTACTTTTGTTTGTTTAACCTAATGTAGTCATGTTGATTTGGTCATATTGAAATTTATCATTTAGTTACCACTATTGTAGAACTACGACATATGCTTGTAGTACATATGGGATTCACAATTAATTGAGCATCAACATTGCACTTGTCACACTTATTCTTTGCATTTTAATTAGTAATGGTCAATTCAGTTAATTCATTACTGTGTTGCTTTTTTTTCTTCTAAAATTCTTATTTATCTAATTATAAGATAAAACAGTAAAAAAACACAACTGTGTTCTTTGACAATATACAGAAAAAGAGTTTAGAGCAGTAATTGGATTATGCCTGCAGCGATTCAGAGTGTTTAATTAAGTCATGGTCTACATGTTCACTCACACTGATTATGAGATAGTACAGGTCAGCTGTAACAGTGTGACCTGAGGATTAATGGATTTTATAATCACTCTTATATTGATCAAGGGAGACCAGAACCACAGATATTGATCAATGGGAAAACAAGCTGAAACTGGAGACAATCTGCGGTTGTCTGTGAAATGACCAGTTAAATAACTTCAAGATTTATAAGCACAGAACCTGAGTTGAGATAAAATTGCAAAATCGAATCAATATCTAAATATGGAGCTGAATAATTGGCACAGAAATGCATCAGTCAATAAATGCTGTTTGGGTCTTACCACACTTTTTATAGGATAAATGCAGCACCAGTGGCCAGCAACCTCATTTTAGACAGAAATGAGAAAAATGTCACTTGCAGTGTTTTATGGCTTCTGGGCCAAATCATTCCCTTGAGTCTCAGTGAGGCTAGATGATTGATTCTGTCTTATATTACATCCAGCTTCAGACCTCCCAAAAATTGAATTCCAGCAGCCTTGGAATTTTATACACAGTTTAGATTTAAAACAGGCTGATGAGTGTAGTAGTAGTGTGTGTATAAATATATATATATATATATACACATATACATACACACACATATACATACATATACACACACACACATACATACATACACATATATCTATACATATACACATATACATATATACACATATACATACATACACATATATCTATACATATACATACATACACATACATCTATACATATACACATATACATATATACACATATACATATACATATACATATATATATATATATATATATATATATATATATATATATATATATATATAAAAAAAAGTTATGGTAGAAAATAACGTGTTTAAGTCTTTAACGCATTTAACACACATTATTAATGAATTTTTTTAAGGTATAGTTCACCCAAAATGAAAATTCATTCATTTACTCAACCTTATAGTCCAAAAGTTAGGGGTGTAACGATACATAAATGTGATGGTTTGGAACGTAGCTCGGTTTTGATGTCACAGTTCAGTAGGGGGAGAAAACAAAACAAAATAGCTTTTTTTATTATTATTAAACAGTAGTTTACTGAAAAAAAATTGCTTTAAACTATATAGGGAGCCCTTACTTGCACATTACTATAATATTAAAGGGTCAGAGCCCTAGCTATAAGCCTAAATTCTGTTGCTATTCATTTTTAGATATAATAATTAACACTTAAATAATAAATTGTAAGCAAACTTGTAAACTGCACATTAGGCAGTTTTTGCGTTAACTTCTAAATCTAATTATAAAATTATGTTTTTACTCCAATTTTATGCATAGAATGACTGCATTATATGTAAATCATTTTAAATCAGTGAGCTTCCATTTTAGCTAGGATGCTTCCTTTGGATGCAACCTCTTATGTAAAGCACAGCTTGCTAGGTTTTGGAGCTGTAGTGTTTGACATTCCACTTTGAAGAATATCCCTCCCTCCAGTGATGGTAACACAACCCAGATCATCTAAACCAGTTTGACATTCAGAGACTCATAAATCTCCTTTCATAGCTCTCTGCCCCCGCAGAAAAGAGCGTGTTTAGTAAATCATGTTTCCATTAGTGTCTCAGACTTTGGAGGCCCTGAGAAGCAAATCTGATCACAAAGGATATTGGCATGATGGCAACAGCTGCTGGAGATCCAGTAACAAAGCCAAATGAGCTTCATTAGAGTTCATCAAGTATACACTGTACAATAAAACAGAAGTCGTTTTTAAGGCAGCTTTGAAAGGCTCAAAGTCTGATAGACTGGTCTGATTTTATAGATGACACCAAGGTGTAAGCTTGTTACAAAACCTATATGCTTTGGGTGAGATGTCCATCGTGAGATCAATGTGTTCATTGACCAAGTGTCAACCAAACTGTCACTCTTTATAACCCTGTGCTGTCCTTGAATCTGGGACTGTTGCCATCTAATTACTGTCGTTCAGTGTCCCAGTCCCTCTTGATTGAATGAAAGAGAGATTGACGTGAAGTTGTTATCTTCTTTAAGGTCCTCCTATGCTGTCTTCCTATGCCAAGACAGAAGATAAACTGTTTAAACATCTCTTCAGAAACTACCAGAAATGGGTGAGACCAGTGGAGGATCTAAATGGAACAGTGCAGGTGAAATTTGGCTTGGCAATCACCCAGCTGGTGGATGTGGTGAGAATTAGTCATTCTCTATCATTAAACCTTTATGTTCTGTTTGGGGTCAGATAGCTAAAAGGGTTAGGGTTCGATCAATGGGGTAAATCATCCATCTGTCATGTACAGAATTGAGATATTCTAAACTTTAAGAACATAAAAAAAACATCAAGGTTAATAGAATAACACGGATATAAATATACGTTTTTTTTTTTTTTTTTGGTTAGGATGAGAAGAACCAGCTGATGACAACCAATGTGTGGATGAAAGAGGTAAAGCAGGACTTAATAACCCAATAAGATTTATCTGATTAATATGAAATAATTTGTCATTATTTGTCCACATTTTGATAGATTCAATTTTCACTGTGGCCAATGTGTTCTATTCTGGTGGTATTTGAGAACGCATCCCTCCAACCTACTCCCATTACTTTCATTATAGTATTATTTGTGTGGGGATCAGCTTTGCAGATAAATCCATGTCTCTCTGCATTCAGGAGTGGACAGACATGAAGCTCCGATGGAATCCGGATCATTACCTGGGCATCACTTCCATCAGAGTTCCATCAGACTCCATCTGGATTCCTGATATTGTGCTCTATGACAAGTATGTGAATGAGTCTAAAAAGAAACCAGAGAGGGTCTGGATGTTTAACATTTCTGTCAAAACCATAAATAAAAAAATCTAATAAGTTTTACAATATTTCTGATATTTTATTAAACACATATTTGGAATTTTTGTACTGTATCACATAACTTCAGGCAATTTCATACTATAATCCTCCTTGTTTTGTCCAGGGGTAGAAGAAAATGTAACATTATTGGAAACAAACAGACAAACACTGACAGTCACGTCAATCCCCTGATCCAGAAAAGAAGCAGAACAAAAAAAATTAAACAAATACTTGATTCTATTTAAACTCAAAGGTAACAAAAAGAAATCTTCAGAAGAAGGCCTGGACAACATAAACAAAAAGTTTTACCTTGTTTTTACCTTAAAGAGTCTTGTTATGAAGGAGGCAGCGGGTTAAGATCCAAAAGCAGCTTGATTAACAACGTAGTCAAACAGGCGAGGGTAAAGGAACAGCAAACAGGTATAGCAGAGGAAAATCAGAGTCGTGGTTGAAAACAAACAGGCGTAGAGGTCAAGGATCAAACTACGGGTAAACAGGCAGAATCAGCGAACAGGCAAACAGGCAAACAGGCAAACAGGCAAACAGGCAAACAGGCAAACAGGCAAACAGGCAAACAGGCAAACAGGCAAACAGGCAAACAGGCAAACAGGCAAACAAACACGGGTAGTAACGCTTGGAATTGTCGGGTGAATCAGATCAATACTTCGCAAGGATTGAAAGTGTAAGCAGTGCTTTTGTAGTGGTGTGATGTGCATCAGGTGTGAGTGTAATCAGTCCCAGGTAATGTGCTACAGCTGGCTGGGTGATCAGTGACTGGGTGAGGGGCTTATGGGAAATGTAGTCCGTGTGACTGAATGTGAGTGAGTGTCCAAAGTGAAGTGTCCTCTAGTGGTTGACTCGGGTACTTCCGTTGACAATCGTGACAAGTCTTACCTTGCTCACTCTCTAACATAAACAGGCAAATTTCAGATTCAAAGAAAATGGCACCCTCTCCCTACAACTTTCGAATTCACAAATAAAGAAAGTACACACACAAAACTAAGAGTAGAGCAAAACAATAATATTCACATAAGGGAAGAGTACACTCAGCGTTACACAAATGATTGACTAAAGTGGAAAAGGAAAGTGGTCAAACACGGTAGCACAAAATTTTACACTTTATTTTAATGTGTTACAGTGTATTTATACTTTTAAGAACTGAGTTACAATAATTAACTACATGTACTTACTATAGGGGTTAAGGGTAGCATGAGGGTTTGGTTTAGGGTTAATTGCGTGTAATTATAGTTATTCATTTATTTAGTCATTCAGCAGACGCTTTTATCCAAAGCGACTTACAAGTGAGGAAAACAAACAAGCGATTCTTCATGAATTGGCAAATAACACAGGAAGTGCTCACAATACAAGTTTCATACGTTGCTCAGTACCATAAGCTAGAGTAGGAAGGGAAAAGGGAAGGAAAGGGTTTTTTTTATTTTTTTTATGAGGGGATTAAGTGTTCACGGAAGAGAGTTATTAATGCAGTACAACTACATGTAACATGTGTAACAACAACAAAATAAAGTGTTACCGAGAATTCACTCATTCGTATACCCGTACACTCTGAGATTAGAAATCACAGTTCTGGATTAGGGCAAGGAATGAAGTGCGTTGGCGTAAGTCAGCTCTTCAGCATTACTTCTCTACACTGTTCTACTGCTTGGGTTTCAGTGACGTTCACTCGCTGATGTGCATCAGCTGCAACCCAATTAACATCCTGTGAAAGGGAGAGAGAGAAGAGAGCCAGCACAAGGCACATTACACATCCAATAAGGAATTATTACTCTCCCCAGATCACAGACATATAACGTAATACATCCGCAGGACGTAACAATAAGTAATATGTGAGCAATCGTTTTTTTGTTTGATTCATTTGAAGACAAAGGAAAGGGTTTGGTACAAGACGGTGGAATTTTTAAAATCATATTTAACTTGAGCTAACGTGTAAAAAGTTCTCAAGTTTGATTTTGTGTTTTAACATACGGAACTGTTACATTGCAAGTTTAAGGACCCCTTACGGAAATGACAATGAAAAATTAGAGCGGCATCATCATTTTTATAGGTCAATAGTGTTACAAAACTGCCCTGAAGTACAGGTTGAAGATCCAAACGCAGCTTTTATTTAGGGTAATCCACAGTCGTAATTGTAACAGGCACAGGGCCAAAAACTTGGGCAAACAATCCAAACATGAAACACAACAAACTAGATCAAAACCTCAAAACACCGCTCAGAATTGCAGTAACACAAACAAGACCTCACCACGAGTGAGTGGAAACCATAGACTGTGGTTGAAATACAGGGCTTATAAAGGCAGAGCTAAACAAGATAATCACTGAACATAATCACACATAATGAGTCGGGCAATGGAGTTCATGATCAGATAGCGAAGGAGACGGAAGCAGTGCCCTCTGGTGGCGATCATGTTATAATATTAATGTTTCCAATTTTTCCATGCTTGTCAAAGTACACAAACCTTCACTTTTGAAATGTGAAAAAATTTGTACTCCCATTTGACGTAACGCTCATCAAATTTGTATCACGACTGAATGATTCTCACTTGCAGTGCAGATGGTAATTTCGAGGCCACCGTGACAAAAGCAGTGGTGAGATATGATGGAACTATTTCCTGGACCCCTCCTGCCAACTATAAATCTGCCTGCACCATCGATGTGACGTTCTTCCCCTTTGACCTTCAGAACTGCTCCATGAAGTTTGGCTCCTGGACCTACGATGGTTCCCAGGTATATGTTTTAGAACTATTTGAGGCATTAAAACTAGCGTTTGCTTGTAGGAAGTAGTTAACCCAAAATGGAAAATTATTTATTTTTTTTTAAAACCTTTTTTTATTATTTACCTAACTATTGTCAGTTCACAGTGACCACTTTAATGTGTGATAAAGCCCCATAAAAGTAGTTAAAAAGACTTCTGAAGATCTATGATTGTTTCTGTGTTTAATATCTGGATATTTATGAAACAACTGCATAATATTCTTTTAAGGTGGACATTCTCCTTGAGGACGTACATGTGGACAAACGAGACTATTTTGACAACGGTGAATGGGAGATCGTGACGGCCACAGGTAGCCGGGGTTTGAGAAGCGACGGGACATTTTTCTATCCATCCATCACCTACTCCTTTATTATCCGACGTCTTCCACTTTTCTACACACTCTTCCTCATCATTCCCTGCATTGGATTGTCTTTCCTGACCGTGCTGGTGTTTTATCTCCCATCCAATGGTGGAGAGAAAATCTCCCTCTGCACGTCTGTCCTTGTCTCCCTTACTGTCTTCCTTCTGGTGATAGAAGAGATCATCCCTTCCTCCTCAAAGGTGGCACTCTTTTTAAGAATTCAAAGCTTTATGAAATGACTTCTATATTTAAAGTTAAAGTTTAAAGTTTTACCACAAATATAAGTTCATTCATCTATAGGCATTGAAGTTCTTTTCTGTATTTAGGTTGAGGGCCCTTTTGTCATTCTGCAGTACAACACTCCTATCTGGATATATGGAATAGTATATATGATACTATATATGATCTTATAATCCATATTTTCAGTTGTTAAGTTTTGAATGAACCACTTGAAGTAACAGAGGATCCACAGAAAATTTGAGACACAAATTAAAAGATTTCACAAGAATGTTTTTGGGCTGGCAAAGTTAACTTGTTAACGTGGGATAGTTCACCCAAAAAATTCAAACTTTCTCATAATTTACTCAACCTCATGTCATTCCAAACCTTTAAGACTTTGGTGAATCTTTAAAATACAAATTAAGGGTGCGTTCACACTTGTAGTTCAGTTCGTTTGGTCCGGACCAAAAAACAAAAACAAAACATATAGTCCTGGTCCTCTTAGCGTTCACACTGGCATTTTTAA
Source organism: Zacco platypus (assembly GCA_038088235.1). Classification (NCBI taxonomy): domain Eukaryota; kingdom Metazoa; phylum Chordata; class Actinopteri; order Cypriniformes; family Xenocyprididae; genus Zacco; species Zacco platypus. The sequence continues at coordinate 2,539,582 of CM076075.1, read as the reverse complement.
CAGTGAACCTTAAGTTACCGAACCAAAGGCGTAGAGATACGGTCACAACCTGATTGGTCGGCTTTTATGACGTATATTTCGTGACGGAGCTCGCTTACCGAACATTCAAAACAATGCTGTGTTCTGGATTAAACACCATCATTTTATGCGTGAACATATGCTTTATTTTTACCAGCTGAGAACTCACGAAGAGCTCATAAAATGTTCAAAACATTCAAAACAGCAGCAGGATTTCCTCCATTGTTTGCAGAAACAGAAACTTCACCTCCTCGTTGCTCCACGTTTGCCCTCGACTCATTTTGGATACACCGATCTTCCCGCGTCGTCAAATCAGCTGACTTGTAGCGTTGCATCCTGTGACATCACGTCCTGTTTTTGGTTCGTTTAGATGTCTTTGGTCCGTGTTGCGTTCATATATCAATCGAACCGCACCAGAGTTCGTTTGGAAGCGGACCGAGACCCGTCTTTTTAGCGGTCTCGGTCCACACCAGGGTTCAGATGGCAGCGTTCACAGATGTTCAAACGAACCGCACTAACTGAGCAATCGCACCAGGGTTCGTTTTAATCAAACCAAACATGACAAGTGTGAACACAGCCTAAGTCATTTTTATTGAAACCTGAGTGGTATCTATCCCTCCAGTGAAAGTTAACCAAATCGTAGAAAATCCAAAAAGGCACCGAAAAACGAATCCATATGAATTCAAGTCTTTTTAAGATTTACGATCGCTTTATATGATAAACGGATTTAATTTAGGCAAATCTGAACAATGACTACACATACAATATGGTAGCTCAAGTGCGTGGATGATACATGAAGACCATTGAGGTTTCTAGCCTTGTGCGTGACGCAAATGCAAGCTTCTGTGTTCCATATATGATGTGTTCTACAGCTGAGCTCAAAGGTTTACATACCCGTTGCAGAATATGCAAAAATGTTAACCATTTTAACAAAATTGCATGTTATTTTTTTTATGTAGTGCTGTCCTGAATAAACTATTTTACATAACCAACTATTTCACATAACCGAAAGTCCTCAAGAAAAAAACCCTCAAAAAAACAGCTGAATTTATAAAAATGACCCTGTTCAAAAGTTTACACACCCTTGAATCTTAATATTGTGTGTCGTTACCTGGAGGATCCATGACTGGTTGTTTGTTTTGTGATGGTTGTTCATGAGTCCATTGTTTGTCTTGAGCAGTTAAACTGAGCTCTGTTCTTCAGAAAATCCTCCAGGTCCTGCAAATTGATTTTCCAGCATCTTTTACATATTTGAACCCTTACCAGCAATGACTGTATAATTTTGAGATCCATATTTTCACACTGAAGACAACTGAGGGACTCAAAGTATTAAAAAGTCGGGGTGTGAAAACTTATGAACAAGAGGATGATGAACAAGTTTTTCTTATTTTGTTTAAAGATCTTTTTTATTTTTTTATTTAGTACTGCTCCTCCAAAGCTACAAAATATACTTACATGTTTCCCAGAAGACAAAAAAGTACAATTTACTTTGTTCATTAAATTCAAAAAGTTTGCATCTTAATCCATCGTGTTTCCTTCTTGAGCGTTTTCAGCTTTTTAATAGTTGTGTTTGAGTCTCTCAGTTGTTCTCAGTGTGAAAAGATGGATGTCAAAATTATACAGTCACTGCTGGAAAGGGTTCAAATATGCAAAAGATGCTGCAAAATCAAATAATTTGCAGGACATGGAGGATTTTCTGAAGAACAGAGCTCAGTTTAACTGCTCAAGGCAAACAAGATGAACAACCATCACAAAACAAACAACCAGTCATGGATCCTCCAGGTAACGACACACAATATTAAGAATCAAGGGTGTGTAAACTTTTGAAAGGGGTCATTTTTATAAATTGAGCATTTTTTTTTTTGTCTTGTGGACTTCATGTAAATATCTGTTATATGAAATAGTTTATTCAGGACAGTGCTAAATAAAAAATAACATGCAATTTTCATGATCCTCTTATTAAAATTATTAACATTTTTGCATATTCTGCAAGGGTATGTAAACTTTTGAGCTCTACTGTATTTGTGCTTATATGTGAATAAAAGTTCTCAAGAAATGGTTGTTTTATGACCTTTTCATATTTTCTAAGTTTTGGTTACCTGGACATTCAGTGGAGGTATAGAAACCTCTCAGGTTTCATTGAAATATTTTAATTTGTGTTTCGACGATTAACCAGATTCCTATGGGTTTGGAAAGATATAAGGTTGAGCAAACAATGATGCTGTATATTTTTCATTTTTAGGGTGAACTATCCCTTTACGGCAATGCTTTTCAACTTAAGAGTCCTTTGGATCCACTTACAGAATGATTTAAAAGTCTCCCTATTCAACACACTGAAAAGGTGTTTTAATTAGAGAGACATCTAAAACATTATAGTAGGTGGGTCCCTAGGACAGGAGTTGAGAAAAACTGATATATTAATGATATTATTCATTTAATTTTTTTTTTGAAATACACATTTTCCAATGATCTTTACTTTAACTCTTTCATTCTCTTTTTCAAATAACTCTGCAATTGTCGAAAGACTCATGTTTTCTGCTATATTTTTTTCTGTCCCAGGTCATTCCTCTCATTGGAGAATATTTGGTCTTCACTATGATCTTTGTGACGCTTTCCATCGTCATCACTGTCTTTGCCATTAACATCCATCATCGCTCCTCATCTACTCATCACAGCATGGCGCCATGGGTCCGCCGTATCTTTCTGCACCACCTGCCTAAATTGCTGTGCATGCGCAGCCATGTGGACCGTTACGCCACCACCGCAGGCAGGCAGAGAGCAGACGGGAATGGAAGAGGAGGGCTGGGCTATGAGAAGAGTTTGGGCCAGGATACCACTCTACCCAATGCAGAACACAGTCTGAGGCAAGCCTTAGAATCCATACGCTACATCACGCTTCATGTGGTAAAAGAGAATGAAGTCAGAGAGGTAAGATTGTTATTGTCTCACTTTAGACCTGTAGGCATTATGCGATTTTTTTTTTTTGTGAGTTCTAATGAATTCTTATATAATGCCTATTTTTAGGTTGTTCAAGACTGGAAGTTTGTGGCCCAGGTTTTGGACCGGGTTTTCCTGTGGGCATTTCTCTTAGTATCAGTGCTCGGCTCTGCTCTCCTTTTTATTCCTGTCATCTATAAATGGGCCAATATCATTGTTCCCAGCTATGCTGGAAGTACCAGCTAAAACACATGAATGTATAAAAAAAAAAATCTTTTGCTTGAAAATTTTGCATTATTGTTACATTTTGTTACATCTATGCAAATTGTGGGAACCGAGCGCTGTCATTTATGCTGTAACATGCTGCATCACATTTTTTGTTGTATGCTGATTTCATTACAATAAAATTTACAATAAAAAAAAAATAGTCATTATGCATACTGACAGTTTATACATGTTACCATCAGCAACATATCAATAGCAAGGTTTTTCTGAGATAAAGAAAACCCTTCAATATGTCCTACTCCAGCTTCTAGTTTCAATAGAAAATTAGTACAGGAAAAAAGAGAAGTTTAAAGTACAGTAAACAGTAAAGAGTTATAGACATATATAGAGTTTGAGAGTTAAAGAGAGTTTTGGACACAGACCTATACTAACATATCAATATAAGATATTCTGTTAGTATACAATAGTCAGTCTAGTCCACTAGTATACCAGGGTACAAAACTTCTTACAGTTGTTTTCCACACTGCTTACACACATTTTCAAAACTTTACACACAAATCCAAGAATTGCACAGACAAAATGCCTTGCATCTCTTGCAAAATGGAGCACTGCATTCAAAATATCACAAAAAATACATCTCAAAAGCAAACATTTGTCTTATTTTGCAAACACCTTTGCCATAATATTCTATTTTTGGATATATCCTTTACACACAGTTATTCAAAACCCAAAATGAAAGTTCTGCTATCATGTGCACCAATGTACATTTCTGTACAAGATTGAAAGTAACTGGCAGAGAGATTTACGAAAAGAAAAGAAATACATCAACCATGTGTAGTTGGTGTAACGGTCACCCAATAATGGGCACCAAAAATCATGTGGCCAAATTAAACAGTGTGTAAATAAGTATTTATTTTGATTTTACAAAAACAAAAATAATCCAAGTCCAATAATATAACATTGATAGAAAAATAAGACAAGAACTAATAAGAAAACAACTTCTCCAAAAGAAACATCTAAATTAGATTCAAAAACAAAAATGCAAATAGAATGTTATCAAAAAGAAATGGACAAATACAAACTACCTGCAACCCTCAGGTCACACTCTCCACTGCAGGAACAAATACAGACTAACTCCATTAAACAGACATGGACATTTATAGTGGTGGGCAGCACCATTACCCCATGGGGAGGGACAAACTCACATACAACACACTACACATTTTATCCATAAATATAGAGTCTAAAAGAAACATGATGTCATAATATTCAAAATACGTCATTCTACTCTTATGCAACAGAATCATTGATATTTCCACTAAATTGAACAGAATATAACTCGGCCGCGTTGTCTCTGAAACACCCCTGCTCAATTACCAAATGGGAGATTCCTACTTTAGCGTAACCAACGATTCCCGCCACTGTTTCCCATCGGGACTCTAAAATCATGGGACAAACAACACTCGACAAACATTTCACAGGTATTTCATTTACCCATGTTGACTGATAGTCATAATAAACTCTTTTATAAGTAAGCAGTCTCTCTGTGTGTGTGTGTGTGTGTGTGTGTGTGTTTGTGTGTGTGTGTGAGAATACATTCACAACTCAAGTCCATATTTACTGTGCGGTCTTTTCGTAACCGTCACACTCCCCCCTACCCATTTTCAAGCCGGCAGATGAGAAAGGAAGTCCGCTGTAGCATTACTCTTTCCTGGAACATGCTGGACAATAAAACGATAAGGTTGCATAGATAAATACCATCGAGCGATTCGTGTATTTGAGTCTCTCATACGATCCATCCATTGCAGCGGCCGATGATCAGTTTCAAGGAGGAACTCCCGGCCAAGAAGGTAGTACCTGAATGTGTCCAGGGCCCATTTAACGGCCAAGCACTCCTGGAGTGGAGTATTTCACCTTCCTGGGATACAGATTCCGACATATATAGGACACTGGATGCCTATTCCCCTTGCAAGAGCACTGCCCCTATGCCCGTATTAGAAGCGTCAGTCTGCAAAACAAAAAGTTCTTCAAAATTGGAGAGAGCACTGGATCATTACATAGGGCATTTTTAAAGTCCTGGAAGGCATTCTTAGTCTGCTCAGTCCACTGAATTTGGACAGGACAGTTCTTTCGTGTCAAGTCAGTTAAGGCTGCTGCTCGAACAGCAAAATTAGGCATGAATCGCTTATACCACCCAGCCATGCCCAGTAATGATCTCACTTGAGTTTTCGTTTGAGGAAAGGAACAGTCTTGAATTGCCTGGATCTTTTGTATTTGGGGCCTAATAACATCACCACCGATAACATACCACAGGAATTCAGTTTCTTTCTTGGCTATGGCACATTTACGGGGATTGATAGTAAGGCCAGCTGATTGAATACGCTGAAACACCTCTTTGAGATGCTCAAGGTGTTCTTCCCAAGATGAACCGAAAATGAATACAAATGAATGCAGCTGCGTATCCTTCAAGCTCAACTAACACCTGGTCCATTAGCCTTTGAAATGTTACTGGTGCCCCGTGCAGACCAAACGGCAGAGTACAGAATTGAAATAGCCCCCAGGGAATCTTAAAGGCTGTCAGCTCCTTTGCATTGTTGCTCAATGAGACTTGCCAGTAGCCTTTGCATAAATCAAGTGTAGTCAGCCACCTAGCCCTTCCAAGATGGTCAATCATGTCGTCAATTCGTGGGGCAGGGTATGAATCAAATTTGGACACTGAATTCAGATATCTGAAGTCCACACAAAAGCGTAGACTTCCATCCTTCTTTGGTACCAAGACTACAGGGCTACACCACTCACTTCTAGAAGGCTCAATAATACCCATAGCTAGCATTTGGTTCACTTCCTCCTTCAATGCTGGTAATAAACGTTCCAGAATACGGTAACATTTGCGTCGAATGGCGGCCCCTCCATGCAAGCTGATGTTATGCTGAATCATAATGGTGCGCCCCGGTTTCTTTTGGCACTCCCCTATGCTACAAATTGTCTGAAGCTGCGACTGTTGAAAGGGTGACAGATGACTGAGGTCAAGGGTGTTTGCTAAAGGCAGTGGTAAGTATTGTTCCTCCAGCTCATCTTCATCCTCCACCTGACGAATCATGAACACATCTGCCACTTGAGACAGTCTCTCATGCCATTTCTTGAGAAAATTAACATGTAGCACCCACCTTGAGCGCATCTTCCTTAAGTTGGCAACCTTATACGTGGTAGGTCCAAGCATACGGACCACTTCAAACGGTCCCTGCCATTTGGTGAGCAGTTTGCTAGTGTCACTAAGCAACATTACCAACACCCTCTGTCCAGTCTCAAAACTTCTAACTTTGGCCTTTTTATCATAATATTGCCGCTGACGTTGTTGTGCTTGGGCTAGGTTTGACTGGGCATGCTCTCCAACTTCTCTCGCCTCTGAAGAACATAAGAGAGAACAGGTTGAGTTTCTGTGGCCTCCTGGCCTCTCACCCAAGTCTCCTTCAGTAGGGACAGCGGACCTCGCACCTCCCGACCATATAGCAACTCAAAAGGCGGTAGAAGACTGAGGGACCTCCTGGTAAGCAAATAATAGGTATGGAATCCACTGATCCCAGTCAGCTCCAGATTCACTCACATACTTCCACAGCATTTCTTTAAGCAATTGATTGAATCTCTCCGTCAAACCATCAGTCTGCGGATGATAAGGTGTGGTTCTTATGCCCTTAATACCTAACAAACGGTACACTTGTTGCAATAGCTTGGACATGAAGCTTGATCCTTGATCAGTCAATATCATTTTGGGAAAACCCACTCTTTAGAACAACTGCATGAGACAAATGGCAACTGTCCTAGCCTTGATGGTCTTGAGAGGAAAAACCTCAGGATACCTTGTTGCGTAATCTGTGACTACTAACATAAAGCGATATCCAGCTTTACTTCTTTCTAATGGACCTACCACATCCATCCCTAACTGTTCGAAGGGCACACCAATTACAGGAAGTGACTCTAACGGACCTCTACTGGCAGTCTTCTGACACTGAGGACACATTCTACAAAATTCCGTCACATCTTTATTCATATTGGGCCAAAAAAAAAAAAATCCGAGCTGACGTCTTTTGCCTTCCTAAATGGCCGGCCCAGGGAATAGAATGGCCCAAATTAAGCACAATGTCTCTTACCTTCTGAGGGACCACTATTCGTGCATCTATTCCCTTCCCCTTATATAACACCCCATCTTTAATAAACATCAGATTCCCTGAATTACCTGCTGTAAAGTCACAGTCTTGTACTTCTTCCTGAGCCTGCCTATATAAGGGACCAATCATTGAATCCTCTTGCTGCAACAACCCAGTGTCTGGAGCCCAGACACTGTTCTACAAGTGGTTCATCACCATGTGTTACTGCAAAACGGAGTTTCTCTAATCTTCTTTGTCTTTTACGTTTCCTAGACTTACCTGGCTGAGCTTCCAAATCTACTCCAAAGTAAGGAAACATACTCAGGTACTGGCCTTCTGCATTTTGTTTCTGAGCTCTGGCCCGAGTTAGTGATACACTGCATTCCTTTACGATGCTGTCATAGTCTTCCTTAAGTAGATCTACTAAAACAGGTAAGTCTCGGCCCAAAATCATTGGATAAGGCAAACCATCCACCACACCTACCTCCAACAAATAAGCCTGCCCTTGTACATTAACCTGAATGCTCGCAGTTGGGTACTGCCTCTTCTCCCCATGAACACAACAAATCTGTGTGTGTGAGAGAATACATTCACAACTCAAGTCCATATTTACTGTGCGGTCTTTCCGTAACGTCACAGTTGGACATAAACAATGATTGTGTTTGAAAAAGGAAATCAAGATTCTTCCTGTTAGATTTTTGTGTGTTACATAGAGAATTGTGCGTTGTGTTTTGCAAAAAGTGTTTTATGAAATTGAAAGAGTCGAAGGCTGAGAATTAGCATATGGTTTTGCAGATTTGGTGTGTGGTTCTGGTGTTTGAGTGTCAGGTTTCTGAAATTGTGTGACGAGTAAGGATTTTTAGTGTAAGCAGAAACTGTAAAACATAGTTCCACTGTATTGTAAGGGATGTTACAGTTAAAGACCCAAAATACCAGATGTGATAAATGAAGACCCGGAGTCAGAGTTTAAAAAACCAAAAATAAGCAGTTTCATCAGCAGAAGCCAGCGCTCTCTCTCTCTTTCTGGACATTAACATTTCCACAATAGTTATACTTTAACAGAGTCCACTGACTACGACATTACTAAGATTCTGATTGGTTAAGAAAACTAGACAATACAGGTAATCTTCAACACATGGACAGATAGTCAGAAGCATATCTCCTTCCATCATGATTAAGTCAGGACAAGACAAGACGTCTGTAGGTCTCAAACAGTCCCAGTCGTCCACCAGTACCCATAAAGAACCTGTACTGAACACTTGGCGCACTTACAAAAATACACAAGATTCAAAGTTTCTTCAAGGCTGAAGTTGATCTGAGCTCTGCTCTGCACATACTGATAAGTTGTACTTTTCTCTCAGTCAGAGGTTCAGAAAATATACATCATTATTTTCTAGTGTTTGAAAATGAAAATGAAAATAAATACTTTAACATACGTTGAAGAAGTCATTCAAATAATTGTAATATTTAGAAAGATAATTGATAAATGTTGATTAATAACTTGATAAATCACTCAAAATATATTGAAGCGCCAGTGGATTCCAGAATCGAACCCTTCACCTGTCTGTACAGTATAGTTTTATTTTTCTAAAATGTTTTATGCATTCATGTATCTTTATAGTAATCATTATTTCTACGGGAAAATATTACTCGACGTCAAATAACATACTATACTCTAAATAATGTGGTGTGGTATAGTGATATTTCCTATAATTATGTCATTATTAGCTAGTTTTACTGTGACTTTTAACCCTGTAAAATTCAAACTCAAACGTTTTGAGTGTTTCAGGGTTGGCACAAATTTACAAACTGTCTTTTTTTAAACAGACATGAAATGGAAATAAATGTTTTTACATTTCATATTTCAAACATATTGTGCAGTGAATGAACCCATTTTAATCAACATCTGTATAATTATTATACATACAGTTTCTTTCATTATTTAATGAGAAAGGCATTTTTTTTTTTCCAAGTATAGTTTCTTTATGTTGATATTTGAAGAAAAGTTTGTGTCCACGTTATTCTTCAACTATTTAACTGCGCGAAACTCAAAATTGCTGATTTTAAATCTGAACCTGACCGGTTTAGTAACTAATTTTAATGAACAATGCTTGTACCTTTCTCTCAGTCAGAGGTACAGACAATGTACATCATTATTTTCTAGTGTTTGAAAATGAAAAGGAAAATAAATGCTTTAACATAAGTTGAAGTTAGTCGTTCTAAATAATTCAATATTTAGAAAGATAATTTCATGATAAATCGTTCAATATATATATATATATATATATATATATATATATATATATACATGCATATTGCCAGATCATGCCTGCCAACAGTAAAAACTATCTTTTTATTTTATGAACACACATTCACATAATTGTATAGTTTGAAACACTAGTAATCATGTTGAATGAACAAATTTAGCTCGGCTCCTGTCTTTAATAATTATTTATTTAAGACTTTGATCCTTTACTGTGGTTCAAGGGTTAACTCTCTGTTATCCAACATCCAGACCCTCACTCAGCAGACATTCACTCAGAGTCTTCGTGACACTGTCTTCATCACTGTCTTCATCTAAGGGTAAGATTTATTTTATTTTTTTTTTTATTATTATTATTGAAACATTAAGAATTTGCACAGTTATTTTATTGTCAGTTCATGTTTCTGTTGATGTATTGCTACTCTTCAAAGTGGTGTTTAATTTTTTTTATATTAGTTTTAACTGTTTTTAACCCTTTTCTCATTTGATCTTTTTCATGTTCCATCTTCTTAACTCTGTCTGTTTTTTACTTCCTATTTTTGAATGCAATTTGTGTTGTATTTAACTAACTGTTTATTAAATGGCACATGCTATTCACATATCAGAACATAGAATATAATTTACTGTAGAATCAAATTGTTCAAATAATAAAACAGAGGTTTTTTTTACAGTTTTTTTCTGTAATAAAATAGAGAGTTCTGCTGTGCCATATAATGCCAAATTTCAAGTCCCTACATGTTTTTCATAAACTGTGTAACTGCAGAATGGGCAAATTCTGTTAAAGCAGAGCAACCAGCTTCTCCAAACAGAACTGCAAACACAATAAGCTCATTTGAGATGACAAACACCTCGCCTTGAATATAAATGAGAATTAACAGAGAAGAGAAGGAACCAAATAAGAGCTGAGGATGGACAAGCAAGCTATGCGAACAAAAGCAATTTATGATGAAAATAACACACTCAATTTTTTTTGTTGTTATAAGTTGATACATTTGAAATATATTAGAGTTAACATAATAACATTAGACAAGAACAAAACATAAACGTCACAAATGCTTTACCCGATTTACTTTAAGCCACTGAGGACTAGGTTTAGCTGTGGGCCAGTAAGTCATCTGGGTATATTTTGTCCACTGATTTATGAATAATGTGAATTCGGACGTAGCCTATTACTATTTTCAGATTTCCCTACTGTTTTTCACTTACTATATAGTAGGGAAGTATGCAATTTTGGATGCAGTATTTTGTGCAGAACCCAAACACTCCCCCATCTGCAATTATTTTGACAAAAAGATAGTCCCGTCCCAAGCTCATAACATTGGTTGCTGTGCTGGATTGTTTGGGACGACCAAACAAACAGAGCAATGTTTTAAAAGCACCACAGAGACAGTGTTTATAATTTTCCAGAAATTAACCTACTGTAATGAATCCGCTCCGTCACCTTTCACCCACTTGCCACCAGAGGTCACCCTTTCTCATCATGGACTCTATTTACGGACTACATTTCCCACAAGCCCCTCACCCAGTCACTGATCACCCTAGCCAGCTGTTGCACATTACCTTGATTCAATTACATTCACACCTCACCCCTATATAAGCACCACTCACACACAGCCACGTGGGTTTAGATCCAAATGCAGCTTTATTCATAAAACATAGTCGTACAGGCAATGGTGAAAGTAGTGGTGGCAGAGCGAGGCTTCATGAAACACTGAAACAGTTGAAGCAAATGTGCCGTATTGTGTCGAGGCTTCGAAACTATACCCACACCGTCTCCACGGTGACACCTAGTGGTCAATTGCACATGTTATCTGAAACAACTTTGACAACAAACCGTTTAAAAAAATAAAAATGTTGTGTTTTTGTTAATGTGGTGCGTTTTTAACATCCTCACTATATAACTATAATATATAATAATAATAACTAGGTTATTTTGATCATGAAAAATGAAAATTAATAAAACACATCAATCCACAATGGTCTCATTTCTGTTTGTTTTTTACAGATTTTTTTTATAAATGTCACTATATCGTAAACGCTATCTCAAAATCTTTCTCTTCTCACAAAAACCCACGAGGTGAAGGTGCATTAACTCCTCTTTTAAACTTTGTTGGAGTTGAGACAGATGTGCGATTGTGTGATTTGTTCTCGCCCCTGTCAATCAAACGCAGACTCGGCGAGCACACCTCCTGTGGAAACGCGCAGAAGCTTCGTTTAGCCGTAGTCACGTGACATGGGTGTTTTGAATCACAGTTCAGAGCAGTGTTTCGAAACATCTACGCTTCAGGATCTCGACACTGTGTCGAAACGTTAGTTCCGCGTCACCCATCCCTAGGTGAAAGGGTGACCTCTGGTGGCAAGTGGGCGAAAGGTGACGGAGCGGATTCATTACACCTACAAATGGTGTACTTATAGCTGTCACTATATGTTATAAGATGAGGAACATACATATTGCTGCTTTAAAACTGTTTTTGCATTGTCCATTGAAGGAATCTAATGGATCTGAAAGGGTACTTCAACAGGATCGGGTTTACTGGCCAATATGACAAACCCGACCTGGAAACTTTACGCACCATCCACAAGCTGCATGTTATGAAAATTCCATTTGAGAACCTCAGCATCCACTGCGGAGAGAAGAACACGACAGACCTGCACATCATCTACGATAAATTAGTCACGAGCAATCGGGGAGGCTGGTGCTGTGAAAACAACCTCCTGTTCTCATGGGTCCTAAAGGAGATGGGTTACAAATACACAACACTAGGCTCCAAGGTGTTCAACAAGTTCCAAAATGATTTCTACCCCGTGGACTCTCATCTCATCAATCTGGTGGAGATTGATGGGAAGCCTTACATTACTGACGTGAGCTACGGCGTGTCATGCCAACTGTGGTATCCCTTAGAAATGACCTCAGGTAAAGATCAGCCGCAGCCTCCCGGTGTGTTCCGCCTGCTAAACGATGGGAAGAGATGGATTCTAGAGAAGACATCAAGAAAGCAAGTGGTCAAAGATAAGGCCTACGCTAACTCCACCCTCCTTGACCATCGCCTGACGAAAAAAATGTATTGCTTTCCATTAACGCCACGTGATAAAGAGCATTTCGTGGAGACGCTGGATTGCCTGCAGACCAGTCCAGATTCTCGGTTTGTGCTTAAGTCCATTTGCTCCCTTCAGACGCCTACAGGATTCCGAGCTCTGATTGGCTGGACTTACAGCGAGATAACCTACAACCCAGAGGAGGATTGTGACATGGTGGACATGAAGGAAATTCCTGACTGTGAAATAGAGGCTGTGTTGAGGGAAAAGTTTAATGTGGTGTTAGTTAATAAGTTCACACCTAAAAATAACAAAGCTAATTACTGCATGTGATGTTTAGAAGCAGTACTGACCCGTAAGTTCTATTTGTCACTAGACAGGGAAAATATGAATCCATTTAATGCTTTTACAAATATGCACAAATTAACCCTTGTGCATTGTTCAAATTCACTACCCTTTCGTTATGTTGGCTGAAAACAGCCACGATTTTAACTGCTTTAAAAATGTATCAGATAAATATTTTTTTCAAATGTTTTTGCTTAAATCTATTAATCAACCTCAGTCCTGATCAAAACTACTAAATTTAAAACGTTAAAATCTGATGCTGCACAAAAACTAACAACGCATCAAATCCAATGTTGTTTCTAATCTTTGACACGTTTTTTCCCAAATCAGTGACATCATTTATGAATTTGGCAATTAAAGAGTTAAAATCCTGATTTTTTTTTTTTTTTTAATTTAGTAGTTTTGATCAGGACTGAGGTTGATTAATAGATTTAAGCAAAAAAATGTGAAAAAAATATTTATCTGATACATTTTTAAAGCAGTTAAAATCATAACGAAAGGGTCGTGAATTTGCCCACAGAGTACTGTTGAGTTTTTGAAAATTTTCAAAGCATTTTCCCAAAATATGTGTCAAAATAAGATTTGTCACCAAAAATCATTCCATTTGCTGAAACACGGAGAAAGTTATGGCCAAATTAAGACTCAAAAATTCCCCATAGTGGATGACTTATACAGCCATCAATGGAGAAAGATGCCACCTAGAGACTGACAGAGGTATAATAAACAACACAACCTTGATCACTTTTTTTGTTTTGTTTTAGATGAACAGAGTTTCTGTGAATGCTTAGAGGATGCTGAATGCAGAGATGATTATGTTTCTCAGTGTTTCTTATGATTTCTGAAAATATTATTTAACATAGACATGGAATCACTGTAGTACTAAATATTAAAATTGATTGATGTTTGTTTCAGTGACTTACAGAAACATGCTTAAATACAGCTCTGTGTTGACAACAACGTATTTTGAATTACTGGATGCCGAAAGAATCAACATGTAGGTGATATTTAGACACTAATAATAATAAATGAATTGAATGTTTTATTATTTTTGTTTTTATTTACTTCAAGAAGCAGTTTTGATTTTGGTCATCGCTTGATGCAAAACTCAAGTCCATCATTCTTTTAAACCATTACACAACTAAACTCTTCAGTTGCCAAAGAAGTTTGATTGTCCAGACCTCTGCTGAAATAGCACACTTACAGCATTGTTCATTAAAATTAGTTACTAAACCGGTTAAGATTTAAAATCAGCAGTTTTGAGTTTCGCGCAGTTAAATAGTTGAAGAATAACGTGGACACAAACTTTTCTTCCAATATCAACATAAAGAAACTATACTTGGAAAAAAAAAATGCCTTTCTCATTAAATAATGAAAGAAACTGTATGTATAATAATTATACAGATGTTGATTAAAATGGGTTTATTCACTGCAAAATATGTTTGAAATATGAAATGTAAAAACATTTATTTCCATTTCATGTCAGTTTACAAAAAGAAAAGTTTGTAAATTTGTGCCAACCCTGAAACACTCAAAACGTTTGAGTTTGAATTTTACAGGGTTAAAAGTCACAGTAAAACTAGCTAATAATGACATAATTATAAGAAATATCACTATACCACACCACATTATTTAGAGTATAGTATGTTATTTGATGTTGAGTAATATTTTCCTGTAGAAATAATGATTACTATAAAGATATATGAATGCATAAAACATTTTAGAAAAATAAAACTATAGTGTACAGACAGGTGAAGGGTTCGATTCTGGAATCCACTGGCGCTTCAATATATTTTGAGTGATTTATCAAGTTATTAATCAACATTTATCAATTATCTTTCTAAATATTACAATTATTTGAATGACTTCTTCAACGCATGTTAAAGTATTTATTTTCATTTTCATTTTCAAACACTAGAAAATAATGATGTATATTTTCTGAACCTCTGACTGAGAGAAAAGTACAACTTATCAGTATTCAGAGCAGAGCTCAGATCAACTTCAGCCTTGAAGAAACTGTGAATCTTGTGTATCTTTGTAAGTGCGCCAAGTGTCCTGTACAGGTTCTTTATGGGTGGACGACTGGAACTGTTTGAGACCTGCAGACGTCTTGTCCTGACTTAACAGGACATTCTGTCCCTAAGTTCAGGGTCCGATCGTCAGCATCATGATGGAAGGAGATATGATTCTGACTGTCCATGTGTGGAAGATTACTAACTTTGTCTATTTTCTTAGCCAATCAGAATAATGATGTAGTTAGTGGAGTATAATTGTTGTAGAAATGTGAACATACGCAGAGCGGCCTACAAACTCCATGTGAGACTTGAAGCTGCTTCTGCTGATGAAACTGCATAATATTCTTCAGTAAAATTTTCTTCAATTTATTTTTGTTTTTTTTAACTCTGACTCCGGGTCTTCATTTATCATATCTGGTCTTTTGGGTCTTTAACTGTAAACTTCCACGACACAGGGAAAGCAGAGTTGTATTATTCTATATAACCCATTAAAATGAAAAGTAAAAGAGTCATACAAGTTGTCTGAGATTCAGATGAAAAACCTTTATAAATGTATACCTTTACAAATATTATACATGCTTACTAAAAGAGATTTTGGGCTTTAAATATCCTGGTGTTTTACGGCCAGAGGTTATGTCATCATAAATTGCTGTAGTTTGTTTCTCTTTTCCTCATTTTGCTGTACATTACATAAGTAGTAAGTCATGGGACAGACACTGACAAAATATGACACTGGGAGACAAAAATATCACTCAGTTTTCCTCTTTCTGCTGCAGCACTTGACACACAGATATCTAACTGTTAAAAATATAGATAGAGTAAATGTCAGAACAACTGCAAACAATGTAACGGCAACATCTACTGAGTAATAGGAGTACCAAGGCAGTTTGTAGGCCTCTGTACGGAGGTGAGCAGCACCTTTGTGTCTCATTACAAACTCAATCCAGAAGAGGGCGCTGTCCAAAGGTTTAACTGGTTTGTCTCTGTGCAGATGAGAGAGTCTCTGCATACTCAGTCTGTAAGACGGTTCATTGATAATTTCCTGTATGGCTGCATGCAGTGTGTTCTTATTTATAGTTGCGATCGTAACTATCTTGGCTCCTCCTCTTTCTTGCAATCGAAGAAGATTGTCGTACTGGTCAAAAAAGAATGGAATTCCAACCACTGGAATACCGTGGTACAAAGCTTCTTGAACCCCATTGGTTCCACCATGTGCAATAAAAACTTTAGTCTTTGGATGTCCTAGAAGATCGTTCTGTGGCATCCAGTCAACCAGTAATGTGTTGTTCCCCAAAGTAGATGGTCTCTTTCCAGTGTATCTCCAAATTACCTTTTGAGGGAGCTGAGCAAAAGCAGCAGCTATTTCTGCTGTAAACTCATCTGGGAGATCACTGATGAATGTCCCTAAAGACATGATAACGACTCCATGCTCTCCTGAACTTTGCATGAAGTCCTCCAGATCTTGTGGAAGGGCCTTCGCTGGTTTACACTGGAAGCCACCGATGTAGATGATATTTGGCATAGTTGGACGTGGAAATTCAAAAACAAAATCAACCCTCATAAGCCATATATCAGCCCCCTGGAGAAGTTCGTAAAAACGTACAGGTGGATGGAAATATTTGTCACACAGCGCTTGGTACTGTGGCAAATTAAAATAGCCGTACTGAAAGTACATGTGGAAATAGTAGAAAACATTTTTTACTCGTTGAAAGAAGTTCATTTTGTCAGTGTTTCCAGATCCTGTGATAGGGATGTAAGACAACGGTGATGGAGCGATGTCAAAGTGTCCCTCTCCAGGAGCGGTCCATCTCACATTATATACCATGGGTAACTTGAGTTTATGAGCCAGGAGAATGCCTGCACCCCATACTGGATCAGTAAGCATCACATCGTACTGTTTATCATGCAGTGCCTTCATAATTTCCTCACTTTCAAACATGTTTGTTATAAGCTGGCATACCATTTTATGCATTTTATACATAGTACTAACTGTATCGAAATACATCCATACAGCGTTCAGCCATTGGCTTTTTCCTCTTTCATGGTCGATTACTTTGGAGAGCATGTCATCTACAAATTCTTCATCCATTCCTTTGGTGTTAGGTATGGTTATAGAGTTGTAATAAGTTGAATTCTCTTTTACGAACCAGCTATTAGAGGTGCGTATAACATCAATGCTGTGCCCTTGACCATGTAACGCCTTGATGAGGATGTCCATGTTCACCCAGTGACTTCCCTCCAAAGGCACCACCAGGATTTTGCCACCATCACAGAGAGAACCAAAAAGGATTCCGACTGTTATCCAGAGAGAGACAGAAACCATGTTCCCAGAAAATGGTGTCATCTTGCCTGCAAATGAAAAAAAAAAGTTACATAAATTTGGATAAAATTAGTAGTTATTTATGTTAATAATATTGTCAACACTGTGCAGTACTAACATAAAATAAAATAAAAAATAGATATAGTTTAGTAGCCCAGTTTGTGTCACCTTGTTATCTGAATGCTCGGTCAGGCAAAATAATTCAGATGGTTTATTATCTTACACAAACTGAATTATTTTGCAGTAGTTTATGCTTAACATCAAAACTTTATTACTTTTATATTTCCATTTATTTACTTATCTCAAGAATAATGGGGCTGACTGATGGATAGTAATGAAGCTCTGTCTAGTGGAACCAAATATCTCAGGACAACTGGCTGTTTTGTTTCACCAGTTTAACACTCACAGTTCATTTTTCAGACCATGCCGAAAGCAAATGCTAAAATTAAAATAAATAAATAAATAAAACCACTTTAAAAAAAAAAAAAAAACTTTTTATTTACTTCATCAATGGATAATTAACACGTTCTCTTTTTCATTGTGACAGAGTGATCTCTCACCTCCATTAAAGCACTAGTTTACATAAATTCTAAGTATTTCACTTTCTGAATATCTGCTTCAGAGTTGTGTGTGCACACACTCCGTTAGCGCTCGCGGATACAAACACACTGCAGTAACATGTCTGTTACATCCATATGTTCAGACCCTTTCACACAAACAAACACACACACGCTGCTCTATTTCACTTATCTTCTATGTTTGCATTATATGGTATTCTGTGTTGCAATGAATACGCTACCAATAGGGATGAATCTGTCTTTCGGACCGCACTTCTGTCTGTGTGTGTGTGTGTGTGTGTGTGTGTGTGTGTTCTTCTTCTTCTTGTTGTTTAATGGCGATAAACTCTTTAGGAGCACTGGCGCCAACTACTGCACTGGTCAATGAACCAGTACATATTCCTCACATGGGTGATGTTAAAGTCGCCATGAAATCAAAACTAACCATTTTTATTTTTAATGGGATATTTCAGTAGCCTGTTTATTATAAATGATTTATGGGGAAAAAATTATATATATTTCATTTATAATTTCTGCAATTTATAATTATTTTATAATTATAATTAAGGCAAAATACGTAAGATTTTTATATTAAAATATCCACACAAAAAAAAAAAAAACACTTGCACAGTGTTATGTATTTCATGCAGCTGTGTACTTACATTATCCTAAATGTTTCCAAGCATTTGTAAATTCGGAGAAATTCACAAGTTTAAATAGAGCCATCCATCATGTAACTTGTCGCTCGTCAATGTCTGCGTTATCCCTGTTTTTCCGCTTGTGCTGCATAGTAACCATAGAAACAGACTCGGACAGATGCGTAACGTTTAGCGCTGTGCCGTGTTGTTTCGTTCAAACATTATGGACCGTGGCAAGCAAACTTTGGGACAAAAGGAGGAATAAAAAGAGGATCAATATCGGCGTAGCATTTCCGAGATGACGAGAGCTTGGCAACAAACACGACTTGACAGAAACACCGCTCTTGCACGCTATTAGACAAACATAAGACTAATCAATGTTATAAAGCTCAACATGACGAAGTGTTAGAATATCATCAGTATGATAATCTAATGTTGATCTATCTTACTGTTAAGCCAACAAACTAATACACAGAATAACATTACAACTTTCAACACACTCAAACACAGTTTAGTGTGATAGTGTAACGTTAGATCAAGTGAAACAGCGCTGCGTTACCTCACAGTTTTAATTCGTCAAATAAACTGACCTGTATGAGAAGTATTTCAGCACTTGTGAGTAGTTCGGTAGAATGAAATGTCCTCGTTTCTTTATATCCCCCGGGACTCGCGTGTGTCACTGATATCTGTCTCTCATTAGTAATCGAGCCCGTGATTCTCGGCCACGTCCTGCTTCACACCACAGTCATGATAAAAACATGCGTTCACTCGTCCATAAACATTATTTCACCATGAATATTATTAGATCCATCGGCATGACGACAAGTTCCATGATCCCATATTCACTGCGTCATCAATCTACGCCATTTGTTATTGTTTTGAAGTTTAGCGCCCCCTAGCGGCGAAAAATACAGATTGTGCCTGATAACTATTCAATTTCTGCATATTTCTTACCTGCTGAGGTGTGACTTTGTTTTAAAAATTGTGTAGGACGGGGGGAGAGGGGTTGCTAATATAACAACTAGAGAAAAAATAAAATTACAATGTCCAGAAATCAATTTCAGTAGTAGATTTATTTACACAGAAGTCATATTTAATGTGATAGTTTCATGCTTACATCTACAATAATATAATATATTGTTAGTCCCGAGATTCATCACGTCAGTGAATAAATAGCTGCCACCCAACTCGGCTCCATTACCGCCTCCTCCCTCAGTGGGTCAATCTCCTACATAGAGTCACACAGAATGTGTGTTTGAATGGTCTGGTGGCAGAACTTGTGATGAGTGTGTCAGAGAAGTTCTGGGTTCTAATCTGCCCTCATATGGTGTTTTTTGCCCTCATTAAAACCAAATATGTTCAAATATGTTATTGTATATCAAGAGCAGAGACACATTTGTGTGCATTTTGTTTTGTGATTTCACCTGAACGAATAGAGAGTCTGTGCAACAGACTTGAACGAAAAACAACTACACATTCCAGCACCAGATCGCCACTTATTTAACACGAACAAATTAATTTCTAATTAAACAGAAATGTTTCTTTCGTATAGGTATGTGGCATGTGATGTTTCAAAAAGTGGTGGAGACATGTCCCACCTGCAAATTACACCTACGCTTGTGAGATCCTGCGAGATCAAATATTTAAAATACACTGAATTTATGTTGTTTCTACATTAATTTGGAGATTGAATGTGAAATTATTAGAATACAAAAATATATTAACAACTTTAATGTTAGGTGTGATTAATCACAATTACAGGAAAAAAAATTAATTAGTTCATTTTTTTAATTGATTAACAGCACTAATATGTATATTTATTTTATTTTCTTTTTTCTTTCAATACCTGCTATAAATTCCTGCTTACAAAAGGAGAGATTCTGGGATTGTCTTTTAAATATGCTGATGTTTTCTGGCCAGACACAATGTCATCATTATTTACTGTAGTTTGTTTTTCTTTTCATCTAAAGTTCCATTCATTACATAAGTAGTAAGTCATGGGACAGACATATAAGAGGAAAATGCCAATACTTCTTATGCACACGTGTCACTCAGTTTTCCTCTTTCTGCTGCAGCACTTGACACACAGATATCTAACTGTTACAAATATAGATAGAGTAAATGTCAGAACAACTGCAAACAATGTAACGGCAACATCTACTGAGTAATAGGAGTACCAAGGCAGTTTGTAGGCCTCTGTACGGAGGTGAGCAGCACCTTTGTGTCTCATTACAAACTCAATCCAGAAGAGGGCGCTGTCCAAAGGTTTAACTGGTTTGTCTCTGTGCAGTTGAGAGAGTTTCTGCATACTCAGTCTGTAAGACGGTTCATTGATAATTTCCTGTATGGCTGCATGCAGTGTGTTCTTATTTAAAGTTGCGATCGTAACTATCTTGGCTCCTCCTCTTTCTTGCAATCGAAGAAGATTGTCGTACTGGTCAAAAAAGAATGGAATTCCAACCACTGGAATACCGTGGTACAAAGCTTCTTGAACCCCATTGGTTCCACCATGTGCAATAAAAACTTTAGTCTTTGGATGTCCTAGAAGATCGTTCTGTGGCATCCAGTCAACCAGTAATGTGTTGTTCCCCAAAGTAGATGGTCTCTTTCCAGTGTATCTCCAAATTACCTTTTGAGGGAACTGAGCAAAAGCAGTAGCTATGTCTGCTGTTACATCATCTGGGAGATCACTGATGAACGTCCCTAAAGACATGATAACGACTCCATGCTCTCCTGAACTTTGCATGAAGTCCTCCAGATCTTGTGGAAGGGCCTTCGCTGGTTTACACTGGAAGCCACCGATGTAGATGATATTTGGCATAGTTGGACGTGGAAATTCAAAAACAAAATCAACCCTCATAAGCCATATATCAGCCCCCTGGAGAAGTTCGTAAAAACGAACAGGTGGATGGAAATATTTGTCACACAGCGCTTGGTACTGTGGCAAATTAAAATAGCCGTACTGAAAGTACATGTGGAAATAGTAGAAAACATTTTTTACTCGTTGAAAGAAGTTCATTTTGTCAGTGTTTCCAGATCCTGTGATAGGGATGTAAGACAACGGTGATGGAGCGATGTCAAAGTGTCCCTCTCCAGGAGCGGTCCATCTCACATTATATACCATGGGTAACTTGAGTTTATGAGCCAGGAGAATGCCTGCACCCCATACTGGATCAGTAAGCATCACATCGTACTGTTTATCATGCAGCGCCTTCATAATTTCCTCACTTTCAAACATGTTTGTTATAAGCTGGCATATCATTTCATGTATTTTATACATGCTGTTAGTTGTATCGAAATACAGCCGTACAGCGTTCAGCCAGTGGCCCTTTCCTCTTTCATGGTCAATTAGTTTGGAGAGCATGTCATCTACAAATTCTTCATCCATTCCTTTGGTGTTAGGTATGGTTATAGAGTTGTAATAAGTTGAATTCTCTTTTACAAACCAGCTATTAGAGGTGCGTATAACATCAAGGCTGTGCCCTTGACCATGTAAAGCCTTGATGAGGATGTCCATGTTCACCCAGTGACTTCCCTCCAAAGGCACCACCAAGATTTTGCCACCATCACAGAGAGAACCAAAAAGGATTCCGACTGTTATCCAGAGAGAGACAGAAACCATGTTTGGAGAAAATGGTGTCATCTTGCCTGTAAATGATAAAACAATTGGATTACAGAAATTTGGATAATATTATTTGTGTAGTTACTTCGGTCGGTCACCTCGTTATCTGAATTCCTTGTCAGGCAAACTAGGCAAAATTGTTTTGAAAATGTGAACAGCAGTTGGCTAGTTTATGCTTAATGTCAAAACACACTACAGTTAACATGTAAATTACGTCATTGCACATTGCATTCTGGGTAGTCGCCGTCATGTTTTAGGACACACTCAGAAGTGTACAATGATAAATACAAGAATTACTGTATTTATGTTAATACTTTTCAAGAACTGCTTGCACTTACTTAGAATAAATGGACTAATATTTGAATCTCTTACATACATTTGAGCACTCAGTCGTGCGGCAAAGACACTGCACATATTCATCACATTTCATCCACTCATAAATCATACGGCCGCCTTCTATCGGACCACACACAAGACCAAATAGATTTTATTTTGCAGTTTATTTTTCAATAACTAAAAAGTGGGAGTGAAATATCTACTAGGTAAAATAATAAATACAATATAGCTTGATCTCAGCCAGTGGATCATTTTTTCAACTGACAATTTCTTAATGTTAAACCATTAAGGGATAACATAACAGAAATGGCCTTCTGTAGCTAATGCAGCTCCGAAATTATTTATTGTGAAAGCAAGATTCCTTATACTGAGAGAAGCTCAACAGTAAGCAAAGGAGCGCTACTCTACGAGCATAGAGAGTGATCACAACGAGCTAACCCAAGTAATATCTCCAGATGTGTTTTCATAAATTATTTATGGTGTGAGCACTGTAATATATATTTGTAATTTATCTCTCATAAATAATAAATATACACACGATCAGAAATAACATTATGACCACCTTCCTAATATTGTGTTGGTCCCCCTTTTCCTGCCAAAACAGCCCTGACCCTGACCAGCCTCCATGGATCGGACTTGTTTACTCAGCACATGCCACAGATGCTCGATTGGATTGAGGTCTGGGGAATTTGGAGGCCAAGTCAACACCTCAAACTCGTGGTTGTGCTCCTCAAACCATTCCTGAACCAGTTTTGCTTTGGGCGCTTTATCCTGCTGAAAGAGTCCCAAACCAGCGCTCAGTCTTTCCCAAACCACAGTCTTTCACTATCTTCAAAAGGCTCTCCGGAGCTTCCGTTTCTCCCCACTAGTCAGCAGTCCTTCTCTCCCTCCTCTCTCGCCTCACACTGGCCTCTTTATGCGCTCTCTTCACGCCAATCACTGGAATCAGACACAGATGTTTGTCATTTGTTATTAATCCAGTTACTCATCGCGTCTCCCAACTCTCTCTCCCACTGCAGACCTCGCTGAACCACGCCCCCCTCGCCACATACCCCCACCGCCCGACCCAGGCCAGGGAGCCATCTGTGCACCCGGTCTGTGGACCACCTGAAATTTAAAAGGCTGTAACGCCAGATACCAAGATACCAACGAGTGATCCACGCATTGGTATCCTTCATGC
Organism: Zacco platypus; assembly: GCA_038088235.1. Taxonomy (NCBI): domain Eukaryota; kingdom Metazoa; phylum Chordata; class Actinopteri; order Cypriniformes; family Xenocyprididae; genus Zacco; species Zacco platypus. The sequence goes on along the minus strand of CM076075.1, from coordinate 2,515,948 downwards.
GGTGCAGCCACTGCAGAGGGGCATGGTCCGAACAGAGGGTGAATTCCCGTCCCAGGAGATAATATCAGAGGGCGAGGATGGCCCACCTGATGGCCAAACATTCCTTTTCGATGATGCTGTACTTAGTCTCTCTCTTCGAGAGCTTGCGACTAATGTACAGCACCGGCCGTTCCTCTCCCTCTATCTCCTGGGACAGGACTGCATCCAGCCCCCTGTCCGACTCATCAGTCTGCAACAAGAAGGGGAGAGAAAAATCAGGAGAATGTAACAGCGGCCCGCCACACAGGGCACATTTCTTCGGGTTGGCCGTGAGTCCGGCCCCTTTCAGCGCTCTCAGAAGCGGCTCACACAAACCGGCATATGCAGCATGGGGCTGCTGAAAAGTGGCCGGTGCCCAAACAACCCGAATGGAAGTGTAACGAATTGGTGCAATCCAAACGGCATTGTGAAGGCTGTCTTTTCTTTAGATACTGGTGATTAGGGGATCTGCCAATATCCTTTTGTTAAGTCTAGTGTTGAATAAAAACAAGCGGTGCCCAGCCGATCAAGCAGTTCGTCAATCCACGGCATTGGATAAGCGTTGAATTTCGACACGATGTTTACCTTGCGGTAATCCACACAGAACCGAACAGAGCCGTCAGTTTTCGGAAATAAAACTATCGGGCTTGCCCAATCACTGTTGGATTCTTCTATTACCCCCATCTCGAGCATCGCCTCTAATTCGGTCTGAACCACTTTTTTCTTGTGTTCAGGCAAACAATACGGCTGACTGCGCACTACCACGCCTGGCTCCGTCTTGATATGGTGCTGAATGAGATTCGTTCGACCAGGTAGGGGCGAGAACACATCGGCAAACTCCGCCTGCAACTTGGCTATGTCAGTGAGCTGGGAGGGCGAGAGATGATCTCCCCCTGGAGCCGTGCAACCTGAAACGGTCCTTGCCACTTTGCAAGTAATTTAGAGCTCGAGGTTGGAAGTAACACAAGCACTTTCTCTCCCGGTGTGAATTTCCGCAAGCTGGTTCCTCTATCGTACAGCCGGCTTTGTTTGTCCTGGGCCTGTAGCAAATTCTCCATAGACAGCTGCCCCAACATGTGGAGTTTTGCTCTCAGGTCCATGACATACTGAATTACATTTTTACTCTGCAAAGGTCCGTCCTCCCAAGTTTCTCTCAGGATGTCTAAAACCCCTCGGGGCTGATGTCCATAAAGAAGGTCGAAGGGGGAAAACCCCGTGGAGGCTTGTGGGACTTCCCGCACAGCGAACAATAGGGGTTCCAACCATTTATCCCAATTTTTGGCGTCTTTGTGAACGAACTTACGAATCATGGTTTTCAAAGTGCGATTAAATCTTTCCACCAGTCCATCCGTTTGTGGGTGATAGAAGATGGTGCGAATCGATTTAATGCTCAATAATTCGTATAGTTTGTGTAGTGAACGTGACATAAACGCCGTACCTTGATCAGTGAGGATCTCTTTCGGGACCCCCACTCGGGAGATTAAGCAAAACAGTGCGTCTCCAACACTCTTAGCCGATATGCTGCGGAGCGCCACTGCCTCGGGATATCGTGTTGCATAGTCCACCAGCACTAATGCAAAACGATGTCCCCTTGTGGATCGCTCTAATGGCCCGATGAGGTCCATCCCAATTCTCTCGAAGGGGACCTGCATTAATGGAAGAAGGCACAATGGCGCTTTTGGGGAGGCCACCGGATTCACCAACTGACATTCACGACAGGACGCGCACATTCTCGTGAATGCCTGGCCAAAAAAAAACGGGTCATGAGACGATTTAGTGTTGTTGTCTGCCCTAAATGTCCTGCCATGGGATTACAATGAGCATTTCCCGACGGCTTTTCGGTACTAATAACTGGGTTGTATCTTCCTTGGTCTGAGCGTCTTGGGTCACTCGATACAACCGGTCTTTCATAATAGCAAAATACGGATAGGAAAGCGGACGGTCAGGGTGGAGAGGCTGTCCGTCTATATAATGGACCTGTTCAAATGCATGTTTTAACGACTCGTCCTGCGATTGCACCAGAGGAAAATCATCACGCTCCGAGAGGTTCAGCCTCTCAATTTCACTCCCTTCCTCTGGCCCAGCTCTCAGTGGTCCCCGTTCAGTCTCTCCCACCTGCACGCGGGCCCCCCCCCCCTCCTGCTTCTGTTCCCAAGAGACATCTGTACACAAATACCCCAATAATTCAATAAAATATGGCCAATTAGTTAGAATTAGAATTAGAATTAGCTAGAATTAGAATTAGCTAGAATTAACGGATGCCGGAGGTGCGGGTTAACTGCAACCTCTATTCTATGCTTTTTTCCCCTAAATTGAATCACAGCCGACATTAAAGGGTATTTCACCACGTCTCCGTGCACACACTGTACCTGAACCATGCGGCTTGTATCCAATGCCTCGGACTGAACCAAGCTTTGATGGATAGAGGTTTGGTTACATCCTGAATCCACCAGAGCTTGATAGGTACCCCCCTTAATACTCACAGGTATTTGGTACCAGACAGCCTGATCAGGGGCAGCCTGCGAGGCATCCGGGACCCTGATCATTGTCCCCACCTCCATCAAAGGGCATCTGTCGATAAAATGTTCCAGGTCCCAGCAACGCCAACAGGCCGGCCTAGACCTTCCCACCGCCCTAGTGGCAGGAAGTGGGTTAATATATTGGCGTGGAGAGAGCAGGGAGACGGAGGCGGATTTGGTCCCTGGGCAGAGCTCTCAGATCGGCCGCGTACTCCTGCCCTCGGGGCGGGACTCGCGGCGGACCTGGCAGACGAGACCTGGGGAGAGGGACAGGGCAAGAAGTAGAGGGAGAGGAATAAAATACAGGGGAAGAGAGAGAAGCAGCTGGAAGGGATTCACCGACCCCGGGGCACACCACCATCTGATCCTCCGCCAGTTGTATGGCTGAGTCCAGCGACGTCAGCAGGTGGCACTGGACCCACTCTGCCATCTTCTTCGGCAGACGAGCCATGAACTGCTCCAGTACCACCCTGTCGATGATGGTTTCGACGTCGCTTCCCTCAGCCAATAGCCATTTACGGCAAGAGTCCCGGAGCTGCTGAGCCATCACAAAGGGTCGACCACTCTCGCCCAGCTCCAGCGAATGGAACCGCTGGCGATGTTGTTCTGGGCTTCGGCCGACTCGCTGGGTGATGGCTCGCTTCAGATCGTCGAAGACCAGGAGGTTCTGCACGGGCAACTGTTGAGCAGCCATCTGGGCTTCTCCTGATAAGAGCGGTATCAACCGCTCTTTCAGCCACCGCCCTGCTGCCGCTGTTTTCTCAAAGAGCTCCAGGAATGCTTCAGGGTCGTCCTGGGCCCCCATCTTGCTCAACGGCAGGTGGGGGGGAGGAGTCTGTGGGGCAGCCGCTTTGGCCCGAACCTCCCGGTCTATCCAGCTCCGGAACCTCTCGCGGTCCTCCTGCTGTGTCTGCAGGATGGCCTGGAAGCGGCGCTCCTGGTCGCTCCTTAACTCCATCAGCGCTTGATGTTGTTCCTGATAAAATGATCTCCGCAAACGGCGAAGTTGGCGGAGTCTGTATGACAGCGACGGCTTTCCTTCTTCCTTCCCGGGTTTTCGGCACCAGTGTAACAAAGTCAATGAAACAGTACTCAGGAAGGAAGAGGACGGGGTCGGTGCTACTGTGACTGGTGGGGCTTTTATTATAAACAACAAAACAATACAATCAGCGGTGAGGACACACCAGCGCTCAGTCTTTCCCAAACTACAGTCTTTCACTATCTTCAAAAGGCTCTCCGGAGCTTCCGTTTCTCCCCACCAGACAGCAGTCCTTCTCTCCCTCCTCTCTCGCCTCACACTGGCCTCTTTATGCGCTCTCTTCACGCCAATCACTGGAATCAGACACAGGTGTTTGTCATTTGTTATTAACCCACTTACTCACCGCACGTCTCCGAACTCTCTCTCCCTCTGCAGACCTCACTAAACCACGCCCCCCTCACCACAATCACATTCCCATTTTATATATCTGTTCAGACCTTTTCACACAAACAAACATACACATGTCTTGTGTTGTTTTATTATACTTATCTTTATGTTTATATATGTTGGTGTTCTGTGTTGTGATGAACACACTATCTGTCTTTATTAGTACTTAAATTGGTCCATACAAATTTTTTTTAAATAATATAAAATTATATAATGATGATACCATGATGATGATAGCCTACGATCTTTTCTTGGAGCCCATTCTTATATTATTTTAAGGAGACAAGATCTGACTATTTTTTTTTTTTGCCTTCTTCTTTGTTTATTTAGATGTTGTATTAGATGTTTGTTTGTTTAGATGCTTATATTATTGTGATTAAATGTTTATGTGTAATGGGGCATTTATTTTGCTTGTTTATTTTCTGTTTTATTTCTCTCACTTGCTTAATTCGGTTGTGCTTGTGTCTTGAGGTGTTTGTGTTTTTCTTTAAAAAATAATAATAATAAAAAGGACTGCGTTTATGTGAATACTCGTCAAAACTGGCATTTTGGTACACGTACACATCTTTGAACACGTACCAGTTTGTGTGATCAAAACAGTCCTCCAAAGCTGACATTGCTCCATCTGGCCATCCTCTGATGACTTTGGTAACAGATTTCTCACGATTCCGAAGTGGTTGGTAAGAAGGCACTAGCATGACCGCAGGATGAGAACCACCCAAATGGGGTTGGGAGAAGGCTCTGTAAGCACCCTGTGCATTTGTGCAGACTTGGTCTAAAATGTTATCTCCCCTCGTAGGAACAGTGACATGCAGATAAAATTTAGTTAGGTATTTCTTAAGGTTGTTGTGATTGAAATCCTTGTTCATACTGTTGAAAAAATGTTTTATACAATGGATTGTCATTGCCAATAAAAAAAAAAAAAAAAAAACATTGTTGTGTTACTTGTGACCTACCATTACTCTCATCCCAACTGATGGAGTCAAAAGTAACAATGTGCAACTTATGTTCAAAGTGAAATTATACTGAAGTTTTTGTACATTTCTACAAAATACCACCTGGTAGTGATAGACCACGCTTCTGAGTTATTGACCACAGCAAAAATATGTCTCTGTCTAAAGCATTATCTTTTAAAATTGCGTTTTTGCGAAAATGATACTTTCGCCCCAGCTCTCCACCTACCTGTTTGATTATCTCCGGAGTGGTTCTTTGCATATTCCATTACTACAGCCCAGGTTTATTATGCATTATTATTATTCCCCTAGACACGGCACATGGGCACGGAGATTAAAAGACTACAGAAAACAGTTCAGATTGCTGAGAGGATTATTAGTGCTGTAATATTTACTACTCATATGGTATGATGAGTTCTAACAAGTCAGTTGACTCCTTTAAATGCCCATTTTTGCAAAAACTTGAATGGCTATTGAATGCATTTATGAAGAAATATCTGTTTTCTTACAATATGGAATCAGATATATATATATGAATGTCGAATGCATTCTTGAAACTGTAGAAATCTACAGATAATTCCTAAGATAATGGAAATTTCACATCTATTATAAAATTAATACCTTTTTGTTAAAACCCCATAAACTGTATATTACTTACGGTTATGTTGACTGGCATATGCCTCTTCTTTGTTCAGTGCCGATATCTTTATCTTGGCAGATTACTCTTGAAAATGAGCAAACAACTCCTATAGCATTACACTATATCATTTGAAATGCAGAGAACGGCCCACAGCAAGTCCAAAGTTCAACGTTTATTTGTCACATGATCAATGGGCTCAGTGCCCATTTAGGACCAGATTTAGTAAAAGCTTAAGCTTGCATCAGAGCAAACCCTCTTTTGGAGTTAAAAAAAAAAAGAATAAATTAGTGTTGAATAGTTATTTTTGCAGCTGACATTATTGTATATGCATTTGACAGTATAAGAAATAAGTATTAGACAATAAAAAAAAAACAAATGCATACTGTAGAGTAATTCAGTATTCATTATTCCATTAAAGGTAATGTGATGAGTGCAGTTTATATGATGTTTCAGTGAAAAACAAGCATTTAAATATATTTTTTTATATTTTATGTATATATTTTTAATATTTCCTTTTAACTGCTCATTAAACAATCAAAACAGTCAAATAATTTTATATCAGTTGTAAGTTATCTACTTCAAATGCACGTGTCACTCAGTTTTCCTCTTTCTGCTGCAGCACTTGACACACAGATATCTAACTGTTAAAAATATAGATAGAGTAAATATCAGAACAACTGCAAACAATGTAACAGCAACATCTACTGAGTAATAGGAGTACCAAGGCAGTTTGTAGGCCTCTGTACGGAGGTGAGCAGCACCTTTGTGTCTCATTACAAACTCAATCCAGAAGAGGGCGCTGTCCAGAGGTTTAACTGGTTTGTCTCTATGGAGATGAGAGAGTCTCTGCATACTCAGTCTGTAAGACGGTTCATTGATAATTTCCTGTATGGCTGCATGCAGTGTGTTCTTATCTAAAGTTGCGATCGTAACTATCTTGGCTCCTCCTCTTTCTTGCAATCGAAGAAGATTGTCGTACTGGTCAAAAAAGAATGGAATTCCAACCACTGGAATACCGTGGTACAAAGCTTCTTGAACCCCATTGGTTCCACCATGTGCAACAAAAGCTTTAGTCTTTGGATGTCCTAGAAGATCGTTCTGTGGCATCCAGTCAACCAGTAATGTGTTGTTCCCCAAAGTAGATGGTCTCTTTCCAGTGTATCTCCAAATTACCTTTTGAGGGAGCTGAGCAAAAGCAGCAGCTATTTCTGCTGTAAAATCATCTGGTAGGGCACCAATAAACGTCCCTAAAGACATGATAACGACTCCATGCTCTCCTGAACTTTGCATGAAGTCCTCCAGATCTTGTGGAAGGGCCTTCGCTGGTTTACACTGGAAGCCACTGATGTAGATGATATTTGGCATAGTTGGACGTGGAAATTCAAAAACAAAATCAACCCTCATAAGCCATATATCAGCCCCCTGGAGAAGTTCGTAAAAACGTACAGGTGGATGGAAATATTTGTCACACAGCGCTTGGTACTGTGGCAAATTAAAATAGCCATACTGAAAGTACATGTGGAAATAGTAGAAAACATTTTTTACTCGTTGAAAGAAGTTCATTTTGTCAGTGTTTCCAGATCCTGTGACAGGGATGTAAGACAACGGTGAGGGAGCGATGTCAAAGTGTCCCTCTCCTGTATTGGTCCATCTCACATTATATACCATGGGTAACTTGAGTTTATGAGCCAGGAGAATGCCTGCACCCCATCCTGGATCAGTAAGCATCAGATCGTACTGTTTATCATGCAGTGCCTTCATAATTTCCTCACTTTCAAATATGTTTGTTATGAGCTGACATATCATTTTATGCACTTTATACATATTACTAATCATATCGAAATACATCCATACAGCGTTCAGCCAGTACCTCTGTCCTCTTTCATGGTCAATTAGTTTGGAGAGCATGTCATCTACAAATTCTTCATCCATTCCTTTGGTGTTAGGTATGGTTATAGAGTTGTAATAAGTTGAATTCTCTTTTACGAACCAGCTATTAGAGGTGCGTATAACATCAATGCTGTGCCCTTGACCATGTAACGCCTTGATGAGGATGTCCATGTTCACCCAGTGACTTCCCTCTACAGGCACCACCAGGATTTTGCCACCATCACAGAGAGAACCAAAAAGGATTCCGACTGTTATCCAGAGAGAGACAGAAACCATGTTCCCAGAAAATGCCTGTAAATGAAAAAACAATTGGATTACAAAAATTTGGATTATATTATTTGTGTAGTTCCTTCGGTTAATACTGTTGTCAACACTGTAGTACTAACATAACAGAATAAAGAAATTAAATAGATGTAGGATAGTATCCCAGTTTATTAGTGTCACCTTGTTATCTGAATGCCTTGTCAGGCAAACCAGGCGAAATTATTCAGATGATTTATTATCTTACACAAACTGAATTCTTTTGAAAATGTGAACAGCAATGGTTTATGATTAACGTCAAAACTTTATGATCTCTTTGAAGAGTGTGTACTAACATATTTAGTTCCAGTCATGTGCTTGTCATCTCAAGAATAACAGGGCTAACTGATGAGTATCCATGAAGCCTTGTCTAGTGTATAAGACTGATGCCAGGCTGTCTGGACCAATTGTCTGGAAATTAACATTTGAAAAATTAACACTGTCTGGAAATTAACATTTGAACTCTCTCTCGCAAATTAGTATCTCCATCTGAGATGAAATCAGACTGAGTTGATCATCTCAGTATTGTCCCAATACTCTTCATCTGACATGTTGACCTGAAATTCACCCAAAATCTATATGGTTTAATGTGAACAATTATCACACAATGCTATAAATGCTTGGTGTCATTTGAAATGTCTCAGTGCAACTGGTACAAAAGTACGGTGGCCGAGAGAGCTCAACGCGCTGCGAATAAGAAAACACATGCAAATAAAAAAAAAACGTGATCATCAGTTTGACAACACATGTGCTGCAAATCCTCACAACACATGCAAACTCAAAAACACGCTGCATATTCAAAAACGCGCTACATCACGACACATTAAAGAGACACTATACGGTATTTATTGTTTAAACTTCATTAAAAATTTACAATATTTTAAATATGAAACTGTTTAATACGTTGTCAGTGTCCTCTTTGCTCCACAATGTATTTTTCACTGCGTGAGAACATGATGTTTGGCATGAGAGTCCATGGGTTGACGGGCATAGCGACAGGGGAATAGAAACCCGGGATTCATGCTTAGGACTGCACATGCACATTGGCTGGTCTAGCCTAAAAAAAAAAAAAAAAAAAAAAACTTAACGCAATTTGAGCATAAGAAACCAAATTTATTGAACAGTTTTGATTTGAAATATGTTATTTAACAGGCTCTTAACTCTTGGGTTCTCGGCTGTAACTGAGTCTATTATCAGCACTTCAGCTAATAAATGGGACATTAGAAGACTACAGTCGACAGTTCGGATTGCTGAGAGGATTATTGGTGCTATAATATTTACTATTCATATGGTAAGATGAGTTCTAGCAAGTAAATCGATTCCTTTAAATGTCCTTTTTTTGCAAAAAAAATAAATAAATAAAAGTTATGTCTTCAGTGTAAGTAAGTAAAGCCTTTATTTGTCCCACAGTGGGGAAACTGCATTTAGCAACAGCAGGGGTACAGCGGTAAATAGCAGTATCACACACATTTAGATAAAAAAAAAAAAAAACAGAGAACCCAAAATAAATACAAAAACTAAAATCAAACTGTACATAAGTGGGTTAAAAATTATGCTAATAAACGTGTACGGATATTGAATGCATTTAGGAAGAATTATTTGTTTTCTCACATTATAAAATCAAGTATAAAGAAGAATCCTGTCCAGTATCAAACATGCTGGGGCTGCTAAACTGTATTTGAAAAATGTTGAATGAATTCTTAAAACCGTGGAAAACTATGATCCCTAAAATAATGGAAATCTCACATATATTTATAATGAAAACCTCCTTTGTTGTTTTAACCCATAAACTGTAGATTACTTACGGTTAAAGTGACTGGCATATGTTTCTTCTTTGTTCAATGCCGAGATCTATAACTTGTCATATCACTGAATCTTATCTTTTGTAATGCAGTGAGCAGCCTACAGCAAGTCCAAAGTGCAAAGTTTATTTGTAAGTACATAAAGCCTTTATTAGTCCCGCAGAGGGGAAATTACATAACATGAAATATATGGCACAGATATATTTTACTCATATGTAAATTTGCTAGTGATATCAATTCTACAGATAAAAATTTCGGTAGCACTTTATTTTACAGTATGTGTACTTTCCTGGTACATATATAGTAATTATGTTATATATACAGGTAAAAGATTGGTAACACAAAGTACTTATCTGACATGTATGTACATGGAAACTAATAAGGAACACTGCTGTACTTTCCAGTGGTACATTCAAGGTAACTACTTTGTAACAAAAGACAAGTATTGGGTAATAACGGGCACTTACTTATAGTGTCCGTATAAGGTAATTGACAGATACATTACTGTACTTAATAATGGTATTAACACGGTAACTATGTAGCACTTACAGACAAGTGTGGGTAATAACAAGCACTTATTTATGGTAACTAGTAAGACACATTGGTATACTTTATACATGGTTACTATGCTGTACTCACGTACAAGTGTGGACACAAATAATGGACACTTACTTACAGTGTAAGTGTAATACTTATCAAGTCGTCCTTTTAAACAAGGGTTTTGGCACATGAGAACTGAGTACGGCAAGTACAAATTAGAATCTGGTAGCTTATTGGAGTGTTACTGTTCTGCCAACACACATATAATTAATAGGGTGTGTATGTCATCAAAATACCCCTATTGGCCCAATTGATTATGTGAATCATTGTAAAGACTGGCCAAGCTGAACCGCAATAGTATACCATCAAGTACTCAAGAAGTATCTTATACCTCCCTAACCTAATAAATGTGTAGCTTACACATTAACTAACTTGTAAATTCACTAGTACATTCATAGTAAGTACATGGAAATAGGACTGCAAAATAAAGAGCACCCTTGAATACATAAGTACTACATAGTTACCGTGTAAATACCATTAGTAAGTACAGTAATGTGTCTTACCAGGTACCATAAATAAGTGCCTGTTATTACCAACACTTGTCCGTAAGTACAAAATAGTTAACATGTACATACCATTAGTAAGTACAGTGACGTATCTGTTAGTGACCATAAATAAGTGCCTGTTATTACCCACACTTGTCTGTAAGTACTACAAAGTTACAGTGTAAATACCATTAGTAAGTCAATAGTTTCTGTTGCAACATTGAGTTCTTCTAAGTTGTCTGGTTTGCTAAAAGGATGAAACTGATCGGGAAGATTATTTATAAAGCAATCTTTAGTGGTAGAAGTGATGGTTCTACCATATTTGTGGCAGAGAGACTGTTTTGCAGCCTTGGTTTAATGTAGCACGCATGAGACTAGATAATGATCTGAGACGTCATCACTTTGCTGCAGAATATCGATTCTATGTGACAATATTAGATCTAAAGTATGACTACGACAATGAGTGGGTCCTGACACGTGTTGTCTAACTCCAATAGAGTATCTGTTAATGCCAATCCCAATGCGTCTTTTTCATTATCTACATGGATATTAAAATTACCAACAATAAGGACTTTATCCACAGCCAGTACTAACTCCGATAGAAAATCAGCAAATTCTTTGATAAAGTCTGCATGATGCCCTGGTGGCCTGTATACAGTAGCCAGCACAAATGTCAAATGGGATTTGTCACTTACATTATATAACGTTACATAAAGCACCATCACTTCTAAAGAATTATATTTGAAAGACTTTTAAGTAATACTGAAGATATTACTATAGATTACAGCAACACCTTCCCCTTTACCTTTCAGACGAGGTTCTTGTTGATAATAGTAACCTTGAGGGCTAGACTCATTTAAAGTAATGTAATCGTCTGGTTTTAGCCAGTTTTCTGTCAAACACAGCACATCTAGATTATTTTCATGCTGTGTTTGAAGAAAGGGGTCGAATATTTAGCAACCCAAGCTTTATCATTTGTTGATCAGTATTATCTCTGTTTTTTACTTGTTGAACATCAATTAAATTTTTACCCTTAAATGGGTTTGGAAGTTTTTTGCATTTATTAATTCGGGGTACAGACACAGTCTCTATGTGATGATATCTAGGTGAAAAAGTCTCTATGTGTTGGGATTTACCTGACTTCTGTGACGTGAGACAGCTAGCAGATGGTCGGTTTAGCTTCCTGACCTGGGCCCCAGTTAGTCAAGGTTCAGCTCTAAGACTATGTGCCATATTACTAGAGAGAAGAGCGGCACCACCCCAGGAGAGAATACCATCTCTTTTCAACAGGTCAGGTCTGCCCCAAAAACTTTTCCAATTGTCTATGAAACCTATATTATTCTGTGGACACCACTTAGACAGCCAGCCATTGAGTGATGATAGTCTGCTAATTATCTCATCGCTCCTACGAGCAGGAAGGGGTCCAGAACAAATTACAGTGCCTGACATCGTACTTGCGAGTTCACACACCTCTTCAATGTTAATTTTGTTGATCTCCGACTGGCTCCCGGCTTTGCCCTGGAGTCCACCCTGGAGGTCACCTGACTCACCTGCACACGTCCACGTCCTCCAGTACCCATTTAACTGCCGTAATGGTAAACGTGAAAGTGAGAGCAGTAAGTGAATAACAGATCACATAAGGGAATAAGTTTTTTTTTTTGTTTTTTTTTAAGCATGCATAGACAGTAAAACATGTAGTAGATTAATTCAGTTTATTCATCACATTACCTCTAGAAAATGTGAATTCAATTTGAATGCTGTTTCAATGAAAAATAAGCGTTTAATTTTTTTTTTTTACTTCATGTATATATTTTTAATATTTCCTTTTAATCACTCCTAAAACAGTCAAATAATTTTATATCAGTTGTAAGTGATCTACTTCATATGCACGTGTCACTCAGTTTTCCTCTTTCTGCTGCAGCACTTGACACACAGATATCTAACTGTTACAAATATAGATAGAGTAAATGTCAGAACAACTGCAAACAATGTAACGGCAACATCTACTGAGTAATAGGAGTACCAAGGCAGTTTGTAGGCCTCTGTACGGAGGTGAGCAGCACCTTTGTGTCTCATTACAAACTCAATCCAGAAGAGGGCGCTGTCCAAAGGTTTAACTGGTTTGTCTCTATGGAGATGAGAGAGTCTCTGCATACTCAGTCTGTAAGACGGTTCATTGATAATTTCCTGTATGGCTGCATGCAGTGTGTTCTTATTTATAGTTGCGATGGAGAGTATCTTGGCTGATCCCTTGTCTTGTAATCGAAGAAGATTGTCGTACTGGTCAAAAAAGAATGGAATTCCAACCACTGGAATACCGTGGTACAAAGCTTCTTGAACCCCATTGGTTCCACCATGTGCAACAAAAGCTTTAGTCTTTGGATGTCCTAGAAGATCGTTCTGTGGCATCCAGTCAACCAGTAATGTGTTGTTCCCCAAAGTAGATGGTCTCTTTCCAGTGTATCTCCAAATTACCTTTTGAGGGAGCTGAGCAAAAGCAGCAGCTATTTCTGCTGTAAACTCATCTGGGAGATCACTGATGAACGACCCTAAAGACATGATAACGACTCCATGCTCTCCTGAACTTTGCATGAAGTCCTCCAGATCTTGTGGAAGGGCCTTCGCTGGTTTACACTGGAAGCCACCAATGTAGATGATATTTGGCATAGTTGGACGTGGAAATTCAAAAACAAAATCAACCCTCATAAGCCATATATCAGCCCCCTGGAGAAGTTCATGAAAATTCACACGTGGATTGAAATATTTGTCACAAAGTGTTTGGTAGAGTGGCAAATTAAAACGGGTGTTCTGAATGTCCATTATCAAATAGAAGAAAGCATTTTTTACTCGTTGAAAGAAGTTCATTTTGTCAGTGTTTCCAGATCCTGTGATAGGGATGTAAGACATTGGTGAGGGAGCGATGTCAAAGTGTCCCTCTCCTGTAGCGGTCCATCTCACATTATATACCATGGGTAACTTGAGTTTATGAGCCAGGAGAATGCCTGCACCCCATGACGGATCAGTAAGCATCAGATCATACTGCTTTTCCTTGAGTGTCTTTAGAATTTCCTCACTTTCAAATATGTTTGTTATAAGTTGACATATCATTTCATGAGTTTTATGAATACCTTTGAATACATACGAATACAGCTGTATGGCGCTCAGCTGGCTCTGTCCTCTTTCATAGTCGATCATTTTGAAAAGCATATCATCTACAAATTCTTCATCCATTCCTGTGGTGTTAGGTATGGTTATAGGGTTGTAATAAGTTGAATTATCTTTTACAAACCAGCTATTATTGCTGCGTATAACGTCAAGGCTGTGCCCTTGACCATGTAAAGCCTTGATGAGGATGTCCATGTTCACCCAGTGACTTCCCTCTACAGGCACCACCAAGATTTTGCCACCATCACAGAGAGAACCAAAAAGGATTCCGACTGTTATCCAGAGAGAGACAGAAACCATGTTACCAGAAAATGGTGTCATCTTGCCTGTAAATGGTAAAATAATTGGATTACATAAATTCAGATAATGTATTATTATATGTTGTCGACACTGCGCAGTAGATAAAATGGTAAGAAAGTGTCATCCAGGACCAGTACTCTCTCAGAGTGAGGAGACAGGCAGCCAGAATCATTGCAAATGTTTATTGAGAGAACAATACTTTTGGAACAAAACATAAAAGTTTTGCAAGTGAATGCAAAAAATATAACACTTCTTCCTCTAAACTAAATATTTTTCTTTCCATCACCATGTGCCCTAGGGCAGTAGACTCAAACTCAGTTCCTGGAGGGCCACAGCCCCGCAGAGTTTATCTCCAACTCACCTGCTTGGAATTTTCTAACGATCCTTAAGACCTTGATTAGCTGGATCAGGTGTTTAATTAGGGTTGAAGCTAAATTCTGTAGGGCGGTGGCTTCCCAGGAACTAAGTTTGAGACCACTGCCCTAGGGGCTTCGTAAATTTCTCAGTCATGCATGTTTCTTTACCACTCTTGCATCGTAATTTTCACAAATTTCTAATAATAATAATAATTATTATTATTATTATTATTACTACCATTAATATTATTCAAATTATTAATCATTAATAAATCATGGATTGAAGTTTTTTAACATTTTTTTTTCAGTTGTACTAAATGAACATAAGTCGGCAGGCCTATTAATCATAATTACAATTCATACAGTATTGTAACAAATAAATTGATTCATTTAAAAGTTCAGTTTTGAAAAAAGATTGTCTCAAAACCTTGAACACAGAGTGCATTTATGAAGATTTTATTTCACACAATATAAAATCAAATATAAAAAACAATTCTATCCATTACAAGCATTACACTGGAGCAACTAAACTGTATTGTCTTTGTCAAATTAATTTTTCAAACTGTTGTAGAAAACCACAGACGATCTCTGAAACAATGCAAATGTCTCATTTATTTTCAATAAAATATCCTTTTATCAAAAAGCCTGTTTTAATCCATAAACTGTAGATTACTTACGGTTATTTTGACTGGCTTATGCTTCTGCTTTGTTCAGTACTGATAACTTTATCTTGGCTTGTCTTTTAAATGAGCAAATTTCTCCTTAGCTTTGCACATTATCAAATACAGTGAGCAGCCCACAGCAAGAAAGTTCAAAGTACAAAGTTTATTTGTAACATGATCTATATGGCGTGATATGTTTTTAAAGTACACACTTTTACATTCTGTACTAGTGATATCAATTCTACAGAGAATAATTTCTACTACTTTTCAGCACTGTGACTATATCTTTGCACACTGACATAAAACAACATAACTATTGATTAAAAATACTGTGT
The DNA here is from genome assembly GCA_038088235.1 of Zacco platypus. NCBI lineage: Eukaryota > Metazoa > Chordata > Actinopteri > Cypriniformes > Xenocyprididae > Zacco > Zacco platypus. The sequence continues at coordinate 2,500,497 of CM076075.1, read as the reverse complement.
CATTGGTGCCCTTTTAACTGCATGTTATCAGTATCTGGACTGTGAACTTGAGACAGTAATGAGGGAAAGGGAGTTCGCATGAGGTAATGAGAGATCACACAAGGGAACGCATACTAAAAAGGAATTCAAATTGTTGAATTTTGTAAACACAGAAGACAGAATGTCACATGCACGTGTCAATTGTCTCAATGATGACATGAATTGATTAGATCAATTACATGCATCTTCTCATACACAGTTTACAGACGAGCATGGTTGTGTAGAGGTGCCATATTTCAGAAAGTGTATAAAAGCATTTTAGATCAGAATAATCCATCGTGTCATCGCGTTCAGATACCGTATCGGTGTCCATATTTGCACATATATTTCATTTGAAGAAGACATGATGAAATATGTGTGCATTGGTGCAGGAGAGTGTGTGAAATACGTTAATAAAAACTTTAAATATGCATTCTTCAATTTGTACATGATCCATGATCCATGTAGCGAGTGTTATTAAACTCATCATGGAGCTCCGCAAAATACAACACTCAAGTGCCGATGGAAATATCCTACGTTCAGACTGTCATTCCAAATCCGATTATTTGTGTATCCGATTGGAATCTGATGTTAAATTCCACACTGTGTTCTGTTCAGATCGGATTTGTGTGTCCATGGCGCTTTTTCGTTTTCCAAAAAATTTCTTGCATTGGTTTATAAGGCAATGGCGTTGCGTTGGTTGGTATACACCAAAAACAACAACAGCAACAACAACAACAACAACAACATGGAGGGGTTTGCACCACAGATTTACATTGGAAAATTGAATGGCACTGTAGATCTGAACAGAAAAGGGAGTATAATACAAATGGTAAATGAGGGAAATAAACAGCTGGACAAGGATTAATAAGTAACCATAGAAACAAATGAGAATTGCGGCAGAAACAACTAAACAGAACTTAATTGACACTTCACAAAGACCCGCCCCCTTTAGTAATTGCTATCTCTCACAAGCCACGCCTCTCACGCGGACAACGCATCGACAGACAAGACAGAGCAGATTACTTTTGATATGAAAAATTTTCATATTTCAAATATTGTAATATTTTAAAGAAGTTTAAACAATAAATACCGAATAGTGGCTCTTTAATGTGTCGTGAAGATCCTTCAAGCAGCTTGTGAACCGATCATCTCTTCATACTAGTTCATTTATAGCATCAAATAAACATGAATGGACATGTGAAGGAATGTTGTTTCAAGCGCGGAACGACGCGAGTACACACAATTTATCAAGTTCAAGTTCACTAACATTAATCCACTAACTCCCTCTGACTGCTTAGTCAGACAAAATGGCGTATTCGGGGTTATGACTGGTCACATCGCCTGTCAATCAAACTGCATGTGACGGGTCGATTGTGACATTATATAGAGGTCTATGTTTTGAATGAATATTTTGTCGGGACAAGCTCCACCTGGCCTTGATTAGGACCATCCAGCCATACGGTGTCCATACTCTTTCATGTCAGAAAAAAAAGAAAGCAGAAGAAAATCAGTGATCCTCTAATGACAAAAACACACAACAAAATTACTAAAACTTAAACTAAAAGGAAAAGTACAAAAAAAAAAAGTTAAAAAAAAATTATAATAGTATCTCGGTGATACTAAACACTGCATGTATTTCCTGAGAATATACATAGAGGGATCTTTCATTCCTATTCTGTGTGTCTGTCTCCCTCTGGTGGTGGGATTCTTTCCCAGGTGGTCTTCTTGGCCATGTTGGTCATGTTAGGACATGTTCCAGCTCTTATATTGTTTTTGGTCAGACTTACCTTTGAGAGTCTTTAAGTCGTGCCTTAGCCCTACATCTCATCTACAGGCTTTAAGTTTGGATGCATATTGACACTCTAGTTTAGAGATGACTGAAGACAACTGCAGGGTGAGTGTGTTTTCAGACTGCACATGTGTTGCTGATGTTTATTTCTTGCTTATTTCTATGGCCCTTGGTGTGTATGGACCATATTAGGATTGTATGAATGCATTGGGTGAAGACTATGACCCTTTCCTTTATCTTTCTTCACGTATGGGTGAAGTCCTCTTTTTTTTTTATGGAACCTTATAAAAGGAGACTGGGGTTAGTAGTGACAAGGGCTATATTATATATATATATATATATATATATATATATATATACATATATATATATATATATATATATATATATATATATGTGTGTGTGTGTGTGTGTGTGTAAAGAAACTGTGTTAGTTTTTTAGACTTAAAGGTTAGTCATATATATATATATATGTATAATGCATGTGACCCTGGACCACAAAACCAGTCATAAGGGTAAATTTTTTGAAATTGAGATTTATACATCATTTGAAAGTTGAATAATAAGATTTGTTAGGACAATATTTGACTGAGTTACAAGTATTTGAAAATCTGGAGTCTGAGGGTGCAAAAACGAAAAAAACCCAACTAAATATTGAGAAAATTGTTTTCAAATTTGTCCGAATGAAGTCCTTAGCAATGCATATCCACTTACATATATCTTACATAGATATCATTTTGATTATATTTTTGTATATTTATATACAAAATATCTTCATCGGACAAGATTTTTCCTTAATATCCCAATGATTTTGGCATAAAAGAAAAATCGATCATTTTGACCCATATAGTCTATCGCTACAAATACACCCGTACGACTTATGACTGGTTTTGTGGTCTAGGGTCACAAATATACAATATCATGTAAAGAAAAAAAAAACTTTGTTTTTCAAGTTAAACTTGCTGAATAAACTGACAGATCACTGCAACATGCTTTCAGAAACACTTTACAATAAGGTCTCATTTGTTAACAGGAGTTAATGTATTCGCTAATATGAACTAACAACAAGCAATGTCATGGTTAGGTTTGTTCATGTTAGTTCACAGTGCCTTAACTAATGATAACAAATAAGGTCTAAGGTGACATTATGGTTAGGGTTTGGTTTAGGGTTAGTTACTTATGCATAATTTACTGTTATTACTATAGTAAGTACACATAGTAACTATGCCACCTTCAAATAAAGGACCCAACTTTTGATTACAATGTATTAATAAATGCTGAAATTAACATTAGCTAAGATTAATAAATGCTGTAGAAGTATTGTTCATTCTTAGTTTATGAAAGTAGTTAACTAATGTTAATGTGTTACCATACGTCGTGCTTCACCGACACAAACGAGGTTCGTTGTTTCTCCTGTAGACAAAGACCGAGAGTCTGGATCAACATGCACATTGCCCAATTCTATATCCTAATTGTTTATGTAATTTATTTTCCGGGAGCTCTTTGCTTCCAACTTCGGTTAAACTGCTAACTCTGATTGTAAATTAATTAACTAAATTATGTTATTTGCTAACTGCATTCTTTGAATTGTAATGTTGACATCCGTTCTCTGTAAAGCTGCTTTGAAACGATATGTATCGTGAAAAGCGCTATACAAATAAATTTGAATTGAATTGAATTGAGAGTGACTTGCCACAATTGAGAAATGGAGATATGTTTAAAGGGAGATTTCTTTAAAATTAAATTAAATATGATTAAATTCCTCCACTTTCCTTCAGCCTGATAATTAATAAGTGCTTATTGGAATTTTTTTTCAGTTTTGCAATCCATATTTTTAAAAGCTAGGCTTCTTGTAGTCAGGGACCCTCATTCTCATTCTCATTCTCATCTCGACAGGAGATGGCAGTATAGACCCACTAATAGAAACCCCTTCGAGTCCAGAATTGTCCTTCTGTTCTCTGAGCTCCAGTCTTCAACTCATCCATCACCGTCTTTTAGCAAGTTTTTCAGCTTTATCTATTTTTTGTCTTTTATCATTCATAATAGAGTATTGTGCAAATAATTATAATCCTGTTGTGACAACCTGTTATACTTACTGTAAAAACAATGCAAAGTAGATATTGTGTTCTGGCAGTATATAATAAATGATTTAACTGTTGTGTGTATATGTAAGAGATTGAAGTGTGCAGTGGAGCTGAAAAAGCCCAGTGTGGTTTATGAGAGTGAGGGGCCTTCTGTAGGGAATACAGGAACAGAGTATCTCAAATTTCATCCTTCCCTTCCTTCCAACGCCACACTCTCCCCGTCCAAACAGTTGTGTGTGTGTGTGTGTGTTTTTCTTGTTTTAATTTGGAACAAAGAGTTAATCCCAGTAACAGATACATGTCATAAGTAGGCCAGTAAGCAGAAAATATGAAGCTAGAAGAGACAACGTGCACTTCTCTGTGATCTTGAGTTGAGGACAGAGTGACTGTGCAACATTATGTATGTATATGTGTGTGACACAAAGGGGTTTTCATGTGTATGCGCGCGTTTTCATGAGAACACGGGCGTAATGAGTGTTCCACCTGAGCACACAGAGAGAGAGAGGGACAGTAATTACCTCGACACGGGGGGTCGCCGTCCTTTCACACGTACACACTTTCTTTAGCCCTTTCTTTATTATTCTGTGAGAAGGTAAAAAGTGGCAAAGACCACAGCTAGGAGGTCCATTTTTTTTTTAAATAAATAAAACTCTCTCTGTAATTACCAGGAGGAGAAAACACTGCTGCCCCATCTCTGATTTACTTCCTCCTTCAACTTCCTCCTCGGGGTTCTGTCAATCTGACTTTTAATTTTGGTATTCAGTGGGAGTTTATTAATAAATAAAAATGTAGTGCACGGGACCGGACTTCTTCGCTTTAAAACAATCATACTGAGATTCTGGCTGCGTCTGAAAACTGAAAAAGGCACGTCCAAATCCTATGATCGTGTCATATCTTGTGTACCGAGATCTGATTGATTTTAGAAGGCAACATCCCACCTCTGCTTTCTATGATATCCTGTCCTGTGCGTTCAATTCCAGTTGAGCTAAAAGTTTTTGAACAACTTTTTCAAGTACTGTAGTAATATTTGCAATTTTGTTGTAAAAGATTTCATTTGTTATGCTGCCTCAGAAGCCTGTCTTTAGGTTTAGGAGGTACCTTTGTGTGCAAAGTCATTGCCTGACGGGTCCCCATTTTGCTATTGAGGTTAGAGCTCAGCAGATGTAGAGTTGTGCATGATGCGATTCTTGTCATGGTGAGGATCAGATCAGGCTTTAGGGTCAAAGTTAGTTTTGGCTAATCTCACAGAGCCAGACTTTGCACTATGAACGCTAACAGACCCGTTGCAGATGATGACACGGATACTGTATATAACCAAAGTCCCTTTAAACCAAGTCATTTCACTCTGCGGCCATCTTTGAATCACTTCTCGGACATGCAATTGTCTTTTTGAAATGGGAAACATCAAATTCTCTAAAACTGTTTGCCAAGCTTTCGACTATAGTTCCTATTTGAAATCACCAATGAAATCTGACATCAACTATCTCATAAATTATCAATTATCATGACAAAAAATCTTTCAGGCTGCACTAGGCATGTGCGTACGAGTGTAAACAGTTGCCTGTTGCGTATGTGGGTAGCTGCAGTTTTAAAAAACACAGAGTTCAACTGCACAATGGCTGCCAAAATTACAACAAAGCCAGCAAAGAATCCAGGTCAGTCTCCAAATTATTATTTATCATCAAGATACGCAGAGCGAATGTGGGCAGTCATGCCATGGCTTTCAAAAATCCCTGTTTTGGTCCGTTTACACTAAAACACAACCCCAGCGCTTTCAAACTAAAACAGGGTCTGCAACGTTTTCAAAAGTCTCCGTTTTCGTTGTTTGAAACCGTAGGCGCAGTATAAACGTTAGGCGTAACCATAGCAAAAAGGATGCGTTTTATAACTAAAACTTTAACTAAAAAACACTATTGTAAACTTGGCCTCAATTGTGGGCAATATTAGCTGTTAGAGTGTAGAATCTACTGGATATAGTAACCATTTTGGCATACTCTTTTCAGCATGCTGCTTTGCAACACATTTATTCTAATTTCACATATTATTTATGATAGATAGGAAGACTACATACTAGGATGCAGGAAAGGTCTTCAGGATTACTAGAACATTCCAAACAGATGTGATTGAGCAGGTTGGAGCTGAGCTCTGCAGAAAGGAGGCCCTCCATCTGTAGGATTAGAAGAGGTTTAGGCCTACTTGTAATTTCTAAATAGTATTTATTTCCTACAACAAAATGTCTTTCAAGCATTTGTGGCCACTAACTTAACTTTGGCAAATTGATAAGTTTGTGAGTTCAAATAAAAACCTGTGCACAGTAAACACTGAGGCATGAACTTCACTTACTATGCCTTCTTCTGATATCCATTTTTGCTATTTACACCACTTTTGTTTGAATTTTGTTGCTTTTATTAGCATTTCCCATCTTCTTCGAGTAATTCTTAAAAGCAATGGCTCAAATGTAAACATTACCTCCTGCTGGATCCAAAACCAAAACTAAGCATATACAGGTGCTGGTCATATAATTAGAATATCATCAAAAAGTTGATTTATTTCACTAATTCCATTCAAAAAGTGAAACTTGTATATTATATTCATTCATTACACACAGACTGATATATTTCAAATGTTTATTTCTTTTCATTTTGATGATTATAACTGACAACTAAGGAAAATCCCAAATTCAGTATCTCAGAAAATTAGAATATTACCAATACAAAGAAAGGATTTTTAGAAATCTTGGGCAACTGAAAAGTATGAGCATATACAGCACTCAATTAGGGCTGCAACAGCTAATCGATAAAATCGATAATAATCGATAATGATTGTAATAATAATCGACAACAATTGCATGCAAATTCCCACCGTGCATGCAAAACTTCCACCAGTCTTATCAAATTACAGCAATGAATAATGCATTTCTCTGGACAAAATGCATTTAAAAACAATGAAGGAAACAGAGTGAGCTGCTGTGGTAAAGATGCGTAAACCAAACTGCCCAAAACATGACAACTCTTTATTTTAAGCTTCAAGCTAATGCATTAACATGGCTTGATCTGTCAGGCGCTTGACAGATTCACACGCGTCCTCAGTGCAAAACATTCATTCTACGGCTATATCCTTATCAGTTAATGTTTAAAATTCACGCCAGCATTTCCATTTTGCATAAAGGTTTATCCTGACAGTCTGTATTAAACTTCAAGCTTTACGTTACTGAATGAGCGCCAGACAAATGGAACGCGGTAGAGAGAGAGACAATTCATATTCAGTGCAAAAATATGCATTCTGCTGAAACATCTGTTGTTGGAAGTTCAATTTAGGTTTAAAAGTCAGTATGTCATTCAAGTATTTAATGGTAGTAACTGAAGGGATAACAGCATGTAATTGAATAAATGTAAGACGGTTCTATTATTTACACAGGATAAAGAAATGACAGTAAGAGGTTATGTGTGAGTTGAACATTTCTCTTGCCTGTTGGTTAACACTGAGTTTGTCTTTTGGATTCTCTTTATTGTCACCTTGTTTTTGAATAGAGATTAAAAGAGAGTTGAGATTTAGTAGAGATTTAAACTATATTCACTATATATAGTGTTTAAATTTATTATACCACCGCCACTTAAGGTTTGTGCCACAGCTGCCCTAAACTACCGCTACTTTTTAATGATTTTAAGTCATTTTTATGTTTCTGTAATGGTTAATCCACCAGTATGTGGAAGCAGTTTAGTCACAGTAGTATTTCTAACACTAAAATATAAATATTTTTGTCATGAATTTTCGAATTTACTGTTTCACAAGAAAGAGCGAAAAAATAGTAAAGCACTTTTTTCAGATGCCCAATTACAGTAAATAACAATAGAGACTGTGGAAAAGTACATATAAATCAATGCCAGCAAGAATGAAAGCTGTTATCAAAGCCAAAGGAGGCCAAACAAAATATAAAGTGTTTTGGACATTATGTGTGAATAATGACTTTTTGTCAGATCCCTGAAATATTTGTGTTCTCTATTCTGTGACCGGTGGTCTTAGAAATTAAGCACTGCATGTTCATACCATTCAATTGGCACATTTGTTTGAAGGACATTGGGCAGGATGTGCAATAATGTGTTTTTTGTCAATAAAATAAAAAAGAAAGAAAATCAATCAATGAAATCGATTAATCGAAAAAATAATCGGCCGACTAATTGATTATTAAAATAATCGTTTGTTGCAGCCCTACACTCAATAAATATTTGGCGCTCATTTTGCCTGAATTACTGCAGCAATGCGGCGTGGCATGGAGTTGGTCAGTCTGTGGCACTGCTCAGGTGTTATGAGAGCCCAGGCTGCTCTGATAGTGGCCTTCAGCTCTTCTGCATTGTTGGGTCTGGCATATCACATCTTCCTCTTCACAATACCCCATAGATTTTCTATGGGGTTAAGGTCAGGTGAGTTTGCTGGCCAATTAAGAACAGGGATACCATGGTCCTTAAACCAGGTACTGGTTGCTTTGGCACTGGGCACAGGTGTCAAGTCCTGTTGGAAAATGAAATCTGCATCTCCATAAAGTTGGTCAGCAGCAGGAAGCATGAAGTGCTCTAAAATTTCCTGGTATACAGCTGCGTTGACCTTTGACCTCAGAAAACTCAGTGGACCAACACCAGCAGATGACATGGCACCCCAAACCATCACTGACTGTGGAAACTTTACACTGGACCTCAAGCAACGTGGGTTGTGTGCCTCTCCTCTCTTCCTCCTGACTCTGGGACCCTGATTTCCAAATGAGGAAATGCAAAATTTACTTTCATCAGAGAACATATCTTTGGACCACTCAGCAGCAATCCAGTCCTTTTTGTCTTTAGCCCAGGTGAGACGCTTCTGACGCCGTCTGTTGTTCAAGAGTGGATTGACACAAGGAATGCGACAGCTGAAACACATGTTTTGAATACGTCTGTGCGTAGTGGCTCTTGAAGCACTGACTCCAGCTGCAGTCCACTCTTTCCCCAACATTTTTGAATGGGTTTTGTTTCACAATCCTCTCCAGGGTGCGGTTATCCCTAATGCTTGTAGACTTTTTTTCTATCACATCTTTTCCTTCCCTTCGCCTCTCTATTAATGTGCTTGGACACAGAGCTCTGTGAACAGCCAGCCTCTTTTGCAATGACCTTTTGTGTCTTGCCCTCCTTGTGCAAGGTGTTAATGGTCGTCTTTTGGACAACTGTCAAGTCAGCAGTCTTCCCCATGATTGTGTAGCCTACAGATCTAGACTGAGAGACCATTAAAAGGCCTTTGCAGGTGTTTTGAGTTCATTATCTGATTAGAGTGTGGCACCAGGTGTCTTCAATATTGAACCTCTTCACAATATTCTAATTTTCTGATATACTGAATTTGGGATTTTCCTTAGTTGTCAGTTATAATCAAATCAAATCAAAATTAAAAGAAATAAACATTTGAAATATATCAGTCTGTGTGTAATGAATGAATATAATATACAAGTTTCACTTTTTGAATGGAATTGGAGAAATAAATCAACTTTTTGATGATATTCTAATTAAATGAGTGTATGAATGACACAATTCAAATAAATATGCACTGTCCATGAGGAATACTGGCAACTGGACAATCGAAGCATGCTTTAAATTTAAGTTCCCCGAAGTTGAAAGAAATTGCGCACAAGTTATGGCCAAAATCATCATGTACAAATGCTTCAAAAATCCAAAAGTATTAAAAATGCATAGTCCCCACTTTGGCATTCTATTTTCATCCTGATTTATGATTCACTAGTTCTAATATTGCATACTGTTTATGAGGAATGTGAGTTGGGAAGTCAGGTTTTGGCTGAAGTCTAAATGGCATAATTACATGCTATCTGATTCATTGGAGATTCTTTGTGTTTGTATTATTCATCTTCAGTGCCTCTTGAGGTCCATTACAAACACAAACTATAACAACCCTTAACCACAGAGAGGAACCTCTCAATAATGTGCCTGTGTTTGGAGAGGAAACTCTCAGTGTTTTTGTATTTCTGAGTGTTTGTCGGTAGGAGGGTCTTTTGTCTCTCCGAATGTGTTTAACTAACACACAGCAGGTCTATCAGCATATGAACGGCGAAACAGCGGAGGTTACGCGTAACAGAAAGGAAGCGAGCCACAAAACCACTGAGCGTACACACTACATGCATCCACATCAGATCTATGGCCACCAATGCAGGCACTCATACACTATTTACCTTGGACATCAGCCCAACCCACCAGTGCTGTTATTGAATGCATTCACTGAATCTTCACATTCATGAGCTGTGCCTATTACACACCTCTATTGAGTATATGCTTTTAGAAGACCAGTGTAAACACTGAGCGTGCTGCCTACTCTTTCATCATATATTTTTGCAGCATTTCCTGACTGAGCTGTCATAACGATCAGAAGCTGATGAGCATGAGCAGGTGGTTAAAACAAAGCTTTTCCAAACTCTGAATCAATTTGAATTGCTAAATTGCAAAATGATCCACTGTTTCGAAGTGATCGGAAAACCACAGGCTGACAGCGCCTGCTGGTCAAAATACTGTAAATGCAACGTAAACTCAGCCCAAACGTGCATTATGACACCTTTTGCAAACCAATTGCAACAAACAAATAAACTATGTGTATTATTAGGCAGGGCTTGGTATTAGCCTAAGGTTTGAATTAAAACCGTTTGAATTAAAATGAAACCTAAAACACAATTTTGGTTCAAACCATATTAGACACTGGTTTATGGATTCACTAGATCAGTGCTTCCCAAACTGTGGGCCGCGGCCCCGCGGTGGGCCGTAACGGTATTGCAGGGGGGCCGTAGCTAGTCCAAATAAATATATTAAAATAATTAAAATATTCCAATTGTTCTAAAATTAGACTTTTTTGAAAGTATGTAAGGTTAGTGTTATGGATTTAAATATATTCGTGAAGAATGTTTACATCATAGTTCTCATAATTCACATGAAATTCTTAATAAATGTATTTGTAGGTAAATGTCGGTATATATTTTTTAACGGTGGGGTCGTGGAGCTTTTGCAATGTTTTTGGGGGGCCTTACCCCTCTTAAGTTTGGGAAGCTCTGCACTAGATCAATGTCTCCTAGTGGCAAACCATATAAATTTTGGTATATGGCTTAACACAGCCTTGCTTATTGAAATGGTCAATTTGCCAGTTTGATATGTGCTCCAAACCATTGATACAAAACAAAATATGTTAAATATCTTCATATTTCAAATGCATTCATCACTATAATAAACTATTAAAGATGTCTAGGTTCTACCTACATTTCTAACATGTGGAACCACTGTCCATTACTAAAGCAGGTTCATTCAAAGAGTTATTTTTTAATCGGAGACACCGACATTAAAGAAATAGTGGCGAAAAAAACAATTGTGTCTCCTTGCGTCAGCTGCATCTGGGCTGAAAAGTTGCACTTGAAAACACAGTGAAGACTACAGCTGACGGCCAACTAGCATGCACCTGCATGAGAGGAAATAACTTTGCATACCATTAGGTGGCAGTAGTCAGTATTCATCATTAAAAAATGGAGAATAAAACTGCATATATACAAGCCATAAACAAAGCAGCAATTGCTTTGAATATGAAATTTTGAATATGAATCATGTTGAGCAGTTGGTCTTTACTTTCTTCATTCCAGATGCCATGTCGCTATGCAAATATTCCCATATTGAAATGCTCACATAAGATGTAGGTGTAAAATTAACAGAGCCGTCAGTGTGTTTGACTTTGGTGTTTGCTTGCGTTTTTCTTATCATGCATTTGTTTGCTAAGCTAAACGGAGTGATTTCTCTCTCCGATTGTCCTACGCAGATTCAGCATGCTCAATCAGCCAAACAGACACCTACAGTGCCGATGGTATGGAACACACGGCAGACGCTTAAAGAAAGCCTGACTTTGGCCAACGACTGATCGTCGGCTTGGTGTGTCACATGCTTTAGACATCACAACCAATCACAAAAACTCACTATAACTCATAACACTCCACCATACTTCAGTAATTACCAAATGGCTCATGACACTGTGTGTCCATTTGCTCTGTAAATGGAAAATAGACTGACCAGCAAATCGTGTGTGTGTGTGTGTGTGTGTGTGCTGTGCAGGGTAGCAGATCTCCTGCTGGAGCGTTGACCTTCCTCTGCTGACTCTGTAGAGTGAATAGCAGGTCACACAGTTGGTTTTGAAGGTCATGGCCATTGTTTGTTGGTTTTTTTGTACTAAGATTCTCATAACAATAAGGCTTGTGACCTTTGTGTTGCCTTTCTGCCGTCCTTGGTAACCTCTGACCTTAGCATAGTTCTGCTTCTAGCTTGTGTTCTGTCAGGTCCTGTAGTGGAAAGGCTGACTGTAGTCTTTTTCTTCTTCTTCTTTTTGTGGTTATGAATATGGAACTCTTTCTTGCATTCATGAATTTTCAGTGCAAGAAGCAAAACCATTTCAGTGTGCTTCTAAAAAGGTACTTCTGACATACACGAAAGAGTGAGTCAGGCCCTGAGACTGTTTGCCTGTAAACCGTCTCTCACCTTGAGGCAACTGAAATATTTTCTCTGCATCTGTTGCTAGTAAGAATTTTACCTTTGTTATAAAACACATTCTCAGCGTGTTCTTCTCTTGCTAATAGTAATGAACCGCTTTAATGGCTAAATTCTTTTTATCAACATCATCTATGACATGCTGTCTGTTATCACAGACAATCTTTTTGAATAATAATCATCATCATAATATCATTATTATTATTTTAGATTAAAAAGATTTGTTTATTAAAACTGTGAATAAAGTCATTATAAATTACAATCACTATTTTAATAAGAAAAACTGCCTTGTTTCCCAAATTAGTCCAGCCCAAAGTAGTATTTTCTCAAGTCACCAGCCAAAAAAAAGTTTGATTTAAACCCTAATTTCATGTGTTTGCGTGAATAGCTTACTAAACACATAACCATACTGTGACGAGCAGGGCGGGCGAGAGCCGTGAGGGAACGGCGCGAGGCCGGTGACGTGATTGATAATGAGCGTCAGCTGCGCGCTACACCGGTCTCGTGTCTCTCACGGAGGAGCTCCAGAAGCATAAAAGAGGAGCGACGACAGTGAAGGACGAGAGAGGAACAGGCCTGGACTTTATGTTGTGTTTTATTTTGTTTGTGCATTGTGTTTATTTTTGTTGCCGTGAGGAACAGCCGCCATTTTACTTTCGTTTTATTGTTTGTTTATTTATTTGATTAAAATTACGTTGAATGTTCGCCGGTTCCCGCCTCCTTCTTCCCGTACTTAAGAACAGCGTTACACATACATTTATCCACTACAAAAATAGGCCCACCTCAGATGATTTAGCAACTCAAAAATATTCTCTGTGGAAATCAACAGCATGATACAGATGCTGTCCATAGAGATAAAGTAGTATTGAACCAAGAATATTGCTTCAGCTTATCAGTTGTGCAGTGTTTTAGCTGTTTTTCTGTTTTCATGTTAAATATGTATTACAACAGTGTTGGGTTTAGAAGGTTCTGGCTCTGTGAATATGTGTGTGTGATGCTCGTGACAACAGGATTTCATCTCTACAAGGCTGAAGGCAGGGCAGCTCATATTAGTCTTTTATGTGCTGAGACAATAGCGGCTTTTGTGTAGAGAGAGAATGGCTTGTATTGTACTGCTGTATAAGGTGTATTGTGTGTGAACGTATGTGTGTATTTGTGTTTGTGGGTGTGTATATCTTTTGTGGCTTAGGAAATGGATACATTGGCCTGAATCGCCTTTCAGACACACAAAAAACGGCATGTACTGCCACACAAAGACTTGCATCCTGCTGTTTGAGGGATTTAACTTATGACTTGATGGCCAACGGACCCTCCCTCCACGAAACCATGGCGACAACAATCAGACGCACTGCAGAGTCGAAGACAGCAAAAAACAACACAAACTCAAAGCAATAGACATTTCTCTCTCTACGTCTTTGTCTTTCCCTCTTTTTCTCCCTGTCTGTCCCCAATGTGTTTCCAGTCTGCTGAGCTGAAGGTTACTGAGCTCCTCTGTGATCAAAGCATTTACTATTCAAACCACTGACCCTCTAGCCCACATCTAACCGGAGCAGTCGAGCACTGAGGGCCCCTTTACATCTCCTGTTCACTCTCAGCCTCTATTTTCATGTCTATTTCATACTCGCTTGTGATTTATTCACACATCTGACAGTGTAAAGGAGTATCGAGGAAAGAGGAGGTGCCCCTGCTGTCACTACACAACATCTTCAGTGCCCTATGTTGACTGAACATGAAAGGCCTTTGCAACTCATTTTAGTTCGGTAATGTGACATATTTCAAAATAAAACATCAAAATTTTGTCCATTGGGAATTGGATCGATCGTGAAACGCAGATGTTTGACTTCAGCAAGGGTTACACTTTATTCCGATTGTCCACTTTAGACACTCTACTAGCTATAAGTAACTACACGTCAACTAACTCTCAGAATATTAGTAGAGTTTTTCCTTTCTAGATTGTGAGAAAGGGGTGTGGTTGAAGCTGACTAAATGATTGAAGAAATCCAGTATACATCACCAGAGAACAGAAGATTGAGTTATGACATTTTTAATTAAAAATGACAAGTTCATAATTTAAAGAAAAAAAACGACACATTAATTGTTCACAAAAAGATCAACAAAATGCATTGAGAAAATGGAGTGAATTTCCAATTCGGGCTGAATTTAAGGATGCTTTCACACTTTTACTTTGGTGCACACCCAAGTTTGGTTCCTTTGGATGGTGTGAGCGCTGTTTTACAATCTCGAGTGCGCACACAAGTCTATACAAAAAGGGTGGTCTGGGGTATGGTTCATGTGGCCTCCGGTATACGGTTCACTGCTGATATGAACGCAATTGTACTATATCGCAGAAGTGAACCGTATGATTTGATAAAACCGTGGCTGTGGATAACATGTCGACAAAACGTTGTGGGTTTAACTTCACTTTCAAGGGATAAGACTGTGAAGAATCAGCGGTTAAAGATGGGACAGTACCTGCTTTATTTGAACCAACTTGCTCTTTAGAATAACCACTAAGTGTGATTAATTATTGATGCATTTTATATCCGTGTTCAAAATACATAGTTGTTTTTTAGCTGTATGTGTCCAGCTAACTCACGTTTTTACTGTCTTACTGAAATACTCCTACTAATCAGGCCTACTATTACCAAAATTTGTGTCCATTAATGCAGATTGTCTTTTCGTTCTTACTACTTTGGTGTAATGATAAAGGATGGAGCAAGATTTGTTTTACAAACTTTAATGTTACATATGCACTGTTAATGATACTGTTAATAAAACAGTTCCCACATGTGCACCGCAATAAATTATATATAGACACATCGGTTTGTTGATGGACATGTACTTGTTAATGCTGATGGTGAGGAATCACAGTTGGAACATCTCATGATGAAAATCAATCTGAGTAGAGCATCACTGAGAAACGTCCTGCTCATTCATCCTTGCTATGGAGATTTGTGTTGATTCCGATATTTCATCATCGGACTCCATCGTTATTGTCTTTACAGTGCGTACAACCACTGAGCTTTAGGAAGCCTCCGGAGCTGTAAGCAATCACAACAGACTCTGGGCCATCTGGCCAATCAGAGCAGAGCAGGTCCGTGGAAAGGAGGGATTTAGAGAGACCGATTCATCCGCCGATCCTACAGAATTAGAAACCTTTCAAATAGAATAATAGGGCTGCTTTAAGTAAGGTTTACGCATGCTAGTTTCCATGACAGAGTTTAAGATAAATATTTTCATTACTACTGTAGATGCCAGTTTGCTGAGTTTCAAACTATGCAAGTACAAACTATGCAAAATTTGACGCTTCTGGTGTCCGAATTCACTCATTCGTTTTCATTCACTTCTTCAAGTGAACTACTGCATATTAGTGGAGTAATGTAGGGAATAGGGAATGAGTTAGGGTGATTTCGAACAAAGGTTTCGTCGACTTGGTGTGTTCCCGGCTTAACAAGTGTGTCTGATGCACTGCATGGATATTTTCTGCGAGCCTTTAGAAGAAATGGACTCCCGCATTCTTCAGAACATTTGCAGTACATTCGCACCAGATAGACACAAAGGCTGACACTTTGGAAACAAAACCAAAAGTTCAAAAACTAAAATAAAAAAGTGAGGTGAGCAACGCTACGCATTTGCTACCTTCTCCTGTGTTATTGTTACCAATGAAACAGGGGTAAGCCATTCATATAAGTTACTACATTTAGATGAAATACATCGTGCATAGTCAGAATATGTGTTATAGAAGGTAAATGAGGGCCGCATATTGATTTTAACTACAAAAATCAATCAGCAATCAGTCTTAAATCAATAATTACATTAGCATATTTAGATTGCAGTTGGTCATCCAATTGATAATGGTTTATCAGTAATCCCAGGCATGTCCAGGTTTACTTTATCTAATCCTTGTGCAACTGAATATTCAGTTATTTCTTTATAAATAGTCACTTTGCTCCAGGGTAAGAAAAGCAAGTGTTATCATTATCTATACACAATATCTTTACGCATTTTCATCTGCTGAATAACTTATCTAACCTACTGACTGTCATTGTCATGACCTAAAATTGCACTTATTCTTATATTTCTGTGTGTATCTCTCACATTCAGCAGTGTAAATGATATGCAGATGTGGTGTTGCTGGTCTTCAAACAGCTTGTTAAATCATGCAGAAATGAAGCAGAGTGTGAACTGTAGTTAACATCGTTTATCTTTTTATAAACAGATCGTCATAGTGTATTAGACTAACACTGTCTTCCCAATGTAGATTTCGCGGCGTTTTGTTTTGTAATTAACTTGTAGTTCTGTAAATTCTCTTCTGTTCGCCACTATGGACAAAGATTTTAGTCGGTCATCCAGCTGGCTGGGCTGCAGAGACTTGTTAGGCTGCTATACATCCTGCAGAGACCCTTAAAAAGAGAGACCGCCAGCAGGCTTTTAATAAACCTTACCAGACCCCCCACCCTAAGACACACATAACAGAGTTTGAAGCGCCCCTTCTTCTCAGAAATGGAGAATAAGCCCTTTATCACAGTCAGGGGAGATAGAGAAAAGAAAAGCTTAGACAGACAGGTCACATTTTTAATAACCTTTTTGCCTTTTACTGTTCACTTCCTGTCCCGCAGTGTGACAAATGAATTTTTTAAAATGCAAATATTCCAATTATCCAATTGCCTTTTAATTATTTTGAGATAATGAAAGGATTAGAATATGATGAAGATAGAAAAATTATACTTTAAGTCAGTTTAAAGAGATACATCACCCAAAATTGAAAATATTTGAGTTCAAATAACAAAGTGCCCAGTTGGAACGGTCTCATAACATTTTGGTTCTCTCAAAGTTATGAACAAACGTTCTTCCAGTAACATTAACAGAATGTTTGTTCAAACGCATCTGGTCTTTAATAATATTCTTAAAACATTAGCATTATTTAGACATTTTTCATGGAGCATTTTTTTTCTGAAATGTTTTAGATGTCTGTTTATCATTTTTAAAATGGTTCTACTTTTTGTATAATATTTAGAGAACGTTTAAAAGTAACGTTCCCATAATGTTTGTAAAATGCTAAAATACGTTTATATTCGCATAACCAAAAAAAAAAGTTTTTAAAACTTATTTAAAAAACTGGATGTTTTGAATGTTCAGAGAATTAAGATTTAATGAGAACGCTAGCAAAACTTTCTGACAACATGGATAAACTTGACACTTGGAAATACACGGAAAATGAACTTGACGTTAATTCATACGACCCCAGCTGATGAATCAATGTCTTCTGAAACTAAACAATAGGTGTGTATGAGAAAAATACTAATATTTTAACGTTTTTAAACCATCGGTTCCAGCCAACTTTCAGCTGAACGTCAGCACGCCGTGAAGCATGATGTAAGTGTATTGTGAAACTTACTCTAAACTTACGTATTGCCACTTCTCACACAAGTTCCACTACACACTTTACTTCTGTAACGTGTACGTGTGCAGGAACAGGCATGACGACTGAAGTGCTTTCAAACACTTTGATTATCACCAGGAATTCAGACAGGAAACAAGATTACACCACCTACGGAACTTTAACAACGGACAAGGACTGGACTGACACAGAGGGAATATATACACAGAAACACAGGAGGATAACGAGCGGGGCACAGGTGACGGACATGATTACAGACGAGACACAGCTGACTTGAATGAACTAATGATGAGACAGGCACATGGGAAATCAAAACAAAGATCACATGACAAATGACAGAACTAGACTCAAAACAAGGAACATGTGACAACTGACAGGGACTGACGAATGAAAACCAAAGAACGCATGAGACACAGATGACGAGACTAGAACTAACAACAAGGAACATGAGATACATAGGACAGAACTAGAACTAGAAACAAGGAACATGAGACTAAAGACAGGACTGGGGAACAGGGAAACAGACATCAACAGACATGGCTACGTGCTGACGTTTACGTCAAGTAAACACACTTATGACTGTTGGTCAGAAGAAATAAGTTGTAGTATTTTTTTACCCACATATAGTTTCACTTCAGAAGACATTGATTCATCAACTGGGGTTGTATGGATTATAGTCATGTTTGTGTTGCGTGGTTTTTGAAGCTTCAACTTTGAGAGATTTATCCACTTGCATAATATTTACTCAGAGATGGATTATTTTTCTGAAAAAAAAATCTCTTGTTTGTGTTCCACAGAAGATAGAAAGTCACACACATTGGGTATGGAATTTTCCTTTTTGGATGGAGTGTCCCTTTAAATTAAGAGCTCTCGCTGCTTAAAGTCGCCATGAAACGGAAGTCGCAATAGTCTTTTCTTCCCTATTGCGATGCACATATGAGTGAAACTGCTTCTCGAACAATGAAAAAAAACTATTATTTTGATTAAAGATTATGAGGGCACATGAATGGCAACAGACACGGACAGCTGCGAAATGTAAATCGGTGCGCTGCTGTTGTTTCGTCCAAACATTATGGACCATGGCAAGCAAACTTTGGGACAAAAGGAGAAATAAAACGAGGATCAATATCAGCGTGGGGTTTCCGAGATGGCGAGAGCTTTGTGACAAACTTTGACTTGACAGAGACGGCGCTCTCGCACGTTATTAGACAAGATAAGCAAATGTAGGCTATAAGACTAATCAATGTTATAAAGCTCAACACGACAAAGTGTAAGAATAGCATCAGTGTGATCATCTAATGTTGATCTATCTTACTGTTAAGTCTATTACAGCCAAGAAACTAATACTAAACATTACAACTTTCAACACTCTCAAACACAGTTTAGTATGATAGTGAAACGTTAGATCAAGTGAAACAGAGCTGCGTTTCCTCACAGTTTTAATTCATCAAATAAACTGACCTGTATGAGTAGTATTTCAGCACTTGTGAGTAGTTCGGTAGAATGAAATGTCCTCGTTTCTTTATATCCCGGGACTCGCATGTGTCACTGATATCTGTCTCTCATTAGTAATCGAGCCCGTGATTCTCGATCACGTCCTGCTTCACACCACAGTCATGATACAAACATGCGTTCACTCGTCCATAAACATTATTTCACCATGAATATTATTAGATCCATCGGCATGACGACAAGTTCCATGATCCCATATTCACTGCGTCATCAATCTACGCATTTGTTATTGTTTTGAATTGTTTAGCGCCCCCTAGTGGCGAAAAACTACGGATTGTACCTTTAATGTCATGGCAACAGTCCAAATATATGATTATTATTGAATATAGTCTGGGGTGTAATTAAGTTTATTGGTCTGTAGCTGTAATCATACACGCAAAGCCTTTGTTCAGTCTGGTTTGGTGCTTACCTACAGTGAATGTGTTTTTATTGCTGTGTTTGGGATGGGTGTAGCATGTTATGACAGTGATCAGGTGCTCTTGTGTTGTCTGGCTGCTTTTTTTGTGGTTGGGTTTTTCCGTGACCCTCCTCCCGACTGCACACACTTGCATTAACACACACTCTGCCCCAGGGACAGGCCCAGGTGAGTGTGTGCCACAATGACGTATGTCTTTAGAGCTCCTTTTGAGTCTGTGCAAGAAGTGAAGAGTAAGCAACTCACACAAATCATCACAGCTCAGCGATAGTTAGTTTAAGAAAGTGTAAACATTTGAATGATGTGCTATTGGTTTAAAGCGAGGGTATCAAATTCATCTCGACACCTGCTCTTCTGGAGCTAATAAAGTCCCCTCCCTCTTGCAGCGGCATCTCTTTTCTGATGACGTGTTTTTGGCATGAGAGCGGGACAACCTGTCACTCAGAGATCACAGCAATAGCAAACCACAGTGATCCAACAATCCAATCAATTCCCACTGGCATTGTCCCGTCCTACATTTTTTCTTCTTTGAGAAGCCAGAGCTGGCCATTTCTATCTCTGGTGATTGTACATGTTAAGTTTTGGTGTTCTCTTCAAGGTTTATAAACATTTTTATTTTCTTATGTGGACATGCCTAAACTTTGTCCATCCTACATTTGGAAAATAATAGCACAAGCCAGTTGTATTGCAACATGGGGATCTGCGCCAAAAAAAGTGTTAAGAAACACCTATGCATTAACTGTGATGTCACTTTTTTAAACAGGTTTTGCTGATATTCACACTATGGATGTAAATGGCCCAAATCTGAAGATGCGGTCACACTAGGCTTAAAGGGCTAGTTCACCAAAAAATGATCCCAGGGTTTACCCACCCTCAAGCCATCCTCGGTGTATATGACTAGTAACATAATCTGAGATATATTTAAACTATTTTACAGTCCTCTAAACTCTGTAATGGTTGCGAATGGGGGCCCACATTTTGAAGCAAAAGTAAAATGCATCCATCCATAGTAAAAGTGATCCATACGGCTCCAGCGGTTTAATAACGGCCTTTTGAAGAGAAGCGATGGGCTTTTGTAAGTAAAATATCCATATTTAAAACTTTATTAACTATAATAACTAGCTTCCGGCAGACGGCCGTACACCTCGATTTGCGGCAGCTCTGACCTGACGTAATGACGAACACAAAACGGTGTGGAGCAAAACAAAACACCGGTCATGAATTAGAAATGTCGGAGGATTTTGATTGAAGAGTAGCTTGAGTTTTATTGCCTTGCCTTATTTGTTTGAACCGTGAGAGGCATCTAAGCATACTCCTACATCGTACTTCGTACATTGCGTCAATGGTTTCTCATTTGGGACAAGTCGACTTGCACAGTGTACGTACGGTCGTCCACCAGAAGCTAGTTATTTTTCTTACAAATATGCATTGCGTCTCTTCAAAAGGCCTTTATTAACCCATTGGAGCCGTATGGATTACTTTTATTATGGATTTTATTTTTGCTTCAAAATGTGGCCCCTCACTCACAACCATTATAAAGCTCGGAGGAGCGAGGATATTTTTTAAATACATCTACGATTGTGTTTTTCTGAAAGAAGATGTAGTCATATACACCAAGGATGGCTCGAGGGTGAGTAAATCATGGGATTATTTTAACCCTTATGTGCTGTTCGGGATGTTTTCATCCACTATGGGGAATTTTTGAGTCTTAATTTGGCCATAACTTTCTCCGTGTTTCAGCAAATGGAATGATTTTTGGTGACAAATCTTATTTTGACACATATTTTGGGAAAATGCTTTGAAAATGTTCAAAAACTCAACAGTACTCTGTGGGCAAATTCACTTCCCTTTCGTTATGATTTTAACTGCTTTAAAAATGTATCAGATAAATATTTTTTTCAATTTTTTTTGCTTAAATCTATTAATCAACCTCAGTCCTGATCGAAACTACTAAATTTAAAAAAAAAAATCAGGATTTTAACTCTTTAATTGCCAAATTCATAAATGATGTCACTGATTTGGGAAAAAACGTGTCAAAGATTAGAAACAACATTGGTTTTGATGCGTTGTTAGTTTTTGTGCAGCATCAGATTTTAACGTTTTAAAGAGTTAAAATCCTGAATTTTTTTTTTTTAAATTTAGTAGTTTTGATCAGGACTGAGGTTGATTAATAGATTTAAGCAAAAAAATTTGAAAAAAATATTTATCTGATACATTTTTAAAGCAGTTAGCCACGAACATAACGAAAGGGTAGTGAATTTGAACAATGCACAAGGGTTAATGTTTGGGTGAACTATCCCT